>CM038111.1:31030859-31044257 GCA_001642375.2 Mentha longifolia | reverse complement strand
TTTTCATATGATCCTCTCCTATATATATATATATATATATATATATAATATATATATATATATATTTTAATGTTTCTATGATTTTCCATTTGTAATAAATAATTTACTGTAATTCACAAAAAAACATCAAGAATCAACACAAAGCATAAGAAATCTAACCCTAATGAGAAGCATCCAAAATCATTTAAAATGGGAAAATACATAAGCCTAATCCAAACAAAATCCACGAAAATCAATAAAGTTCCCTAATCCAAATGAAAATCATCTAAAAATTAACAAAATCATTTAGAAAATCAGCAAATCTCTAGTTGTATTTTCTAGTTCGTGTCGTGATTTTTCAGTATAAAACCTTATAAAGGGTCTCACAGTGGAAGGGAAGTGGTCGTCGATAGCAAAAGATGGTGGATTAAGGCTGAAGGCGGCAGCGGCTGCTGGCAGCAGAAGTCGCGAGGGAGAACCGGTGGGGGAGTGAATTCTCGATTCAACGTGAAAAGTGAATTATGAAGAGTAGAAAGTTGTTGAATGATTAAAAGGGTGAAATTCAAAATTGTTAGTAAGGGTATTCTTATCCATAAATTGCAAGTCACAAACAAGAAGCATGATTTTATTTATCATCAATATTGCACGGCCAAAGATAAAAAATCTATAACTCAGCAGTATCGAGGAGTGATAATTTTTCACGAGCAGCCTAGTCAGGGTATTACAGATACGAAGATCCCAAAAACGACGATATCCAAGCAGACACAACCCAAAAGAGCTACAGGAATCACATACACGGAGGAAGCAATAGTCACAGGAAAGAGTTAGTAGTATGGCATCACAACTACCGTTTAATTTGCTCTACTCGTCTTTGGCTCTCTTCTCCGCTTCCTCCATGCGTTGGATATCCTTGTGATAGTTGCAGATGCGGTAGATGCACCTGCAATAGCATTTACAAGCCACCATGTAAATTATAGGAAAAAAGAAGTGAGATGAAATCATATACAAACTTAGAAATGATTAAATTGTTTTACCAGTAAAGAAGGCATGCAGAGACGCACAAGATCACGTTCCTCTGAGCTTTGTAGAACTGCAACTCAGCATAGAGCAACATAAATCAAAAATGGGTTTCAGAATCGGAGGTACATTGTTGAGGCCATCATGATTTATTATCACAGGCTAAGTCCGACGGGAAAGAGTAATTTCTCACTAATAAGCATATAGATTTATAAGCCTTCTCCTAAACCATTATTTAGTTTTTAGGATAACAATTAGTAAAGTGGGTGCGAGCAAGGTAAACATTTAGACACACCAATAAGATTAGGTTAAAATCAAGTGCTTCAGAAGAGATGAGATAAGGAACACAATTGAAGGAGAACATTTAGATTAGATGCACTGGCACCATGATGTTGCATTAAATTCATTTTCTTGTCATCATTTAGGATCGATTGCAATCTGATTATACATATTATAGATAGCAAGACATGATAACAGATTTTTTATTTTCATTTTATGAAAACAGAGGTAGTAGCAGTGAAGCAAGCAAACGAATATGATAACAGTAAAACCATTAACCACATCTAGAGGGTACTGCTTTGAAATACTAAATAAAACTGACTGTTGTAAATATTTAAGTCTGGCATAAATGACAAGTGTTCTATCTTATTAAGGAGTATATATGTCACAGCTCACCAGAAAGATTTAATGCACAAGTAAGAAAGTTCCGAAGCTTAAAATAGATATAATTCTGCACCTGATAGAGTGAAGGGCATAGAAAAAAAGGAAACAAGTGGTGATATACAAAATTATTCATTCACGAGTGAAAAAAGACAAAGGAACTAAATCACATACAGCAGCAACGGTGAAACACAACAAAATAAGACCTCTGTCCTCCCCAATTACGGTGATCTCCTACATATAAGAAAAAATCATACGAATTCCAGACACTCTAGCTCTCAAGTTGAACTATAATTTATTTTACAAATAACTATCAGCTGTCTGGAATACAGCACATGGGATTCATGAACAACAAGATATGTCATTTACTCAAGAGTCAAGAACCCGGGGTATAAAGAAAAGGATGTTAAAAGAACTCATCCATCACCCAATTTACATCACTGAATGTGATTCATATAAGAGAGGTACAGTCACAAAGGGTTCATGAACTAAGAAATATTTCATCAACTCAAGATCAACGGCATACCAGTAAGAATTTACAAGAGTTCACCCTCATCCATTGTTTCACAGTGTCATCTATTAAGCAAAACATAGTCCCGGTTTATAATTTATCCAACTAAATGACTAATACAACTCTTGCCTACTGTGTCTTTGCAACTACAATATGATGCTGCCACATGAAACTCGACGAACTGACATACTAATCCAGGTACAAGCATTTAATGATGCTTTAGTTTCAGCAGGATTTACTCGATAAACTAAATCAGCAGTCATAAATATTATTATTACGTTCTAAAAATCGAAGCAAAAAAAACAATTATACCTCAAAATCTAGCTTCAGAGCAAGCATATCTTCTCCAAGAACAAAGTAATCGTTGCAAATTATGATAAATTTACTATAAATAAAAAGAAGATCAAATTACCGATTTCTCATATCGATCCCTCTCAGCAGCAGTGCAGGTCTCGCCCTTGCATTTTAGCCGATGCTCACTCTTCCAATATATATCTAACATCAATTTTATAAAAGTAAAATTCAAAAAAAAAAGAAAAAAAGAAAAGAAACATAAACCCCTAAAACCCAAATCGTAGTTTGCAGAAATGAAACCCAAAATATGATTGCAAATCGGCAAATCCATTACCGAGAGCAGAAGGAATTGAGTACCTAGAAGCTGAAAAGCGGAGAAGGGTATGATAAAGAGCGAGGGTTGCACTATACGCGATACGACTGATGCGATTCGCGACTGTATCGCTTTGGGTGTCGGCAGCGTCAGGATGACCGCCAGCGCCGCTTCCGCCGCGACGACGTACGCCAGAATCATCCATTGCAGCGCCATTGTTCGCTTTTGATTTTGGTTTTTCTTGTTTTCCGATCTCTTTTGATTAGTGGCTAGTTTGAGTCTTATGCTTAGGGGACAAGGTAGCACAAGCTTCGCCTTTCAATAGCTGGGGATATATACGTGTACACATTTTATTGTTACTTTTTTCATTTTTTTTTTTTCATTTTATATTTTACTTGTTTTCAATTCAAGTCCTCCTTTTAAATACTATTGATTAAAGATTACTCATTTTTCTATAATAAAGTGATCTTCTCAAAAATCAATATAGCACCTTCATACATATATATTTATCCTTTTTTTTAATGAAAAAAGAATTATATTCACAAAACTAGGTACCAGAGGTACCCGAAAAATACATCAGGTTACAAGCCACAAGGATTTCAAATCCGAAGACGACCAACTCGAATAACTAATATTCGAATCGGCGTCACCCTTCACGACACACCAACTCCAAAATCTGCACTTAATCTCCGTTTCAATCTTCGAAGGTCCCACTCTTTTCCTTCGGACACCACCGCGTTCCGCCATTTCCAAATCGTCCAATGATACAGTCCACAGGTCCACTTATCCATTTGTCCGTCCCTACTTAGCTAAGCAACTATGAGCCGTAATAATTAATTTTCTTGTTATCGTGAAGTCTTTTAAATATTTATTTCGGTTATGAGCCGTAATAATATAATTTTTCCGTTATCGTGAAGTCTTTTAAATATTTATCTCGGATAGAACGAGATGACTCCATCATATTTGAGTTTTTCTATCGTTGAAGTTGTCTCTCCTAAAAATTAATTTGAGATCAATAAATTAGAAAAAAAAAAATCAATTAAGACAAAATTATAGAATTAGGCTTTTCAAAACTTTAAATATTTCTAAATACTAATAATTTTATATACAAAATAATAAATTAATAAACCCAAATCGAGATAGGTTTTATATCCTCAAAATTATATCAAATTAGAAACTGGCGTGACTCTTTTTATAGGAGATCTCTTACTAAAGAAGTCTTTTCAATTCGGGCCAACCTTAATTAAATAAATTTAATTGATTAATGAACCAAAGCTGTGCAAGTATAGCAAAATATCAATGAAAATTAATATTCCATACTGTTGGGATATACTCCCTCCGTCCTGTCTAAGACGTTAAGTTTTTTCAGTAATTTTTCAAACATTTTCGAACGTCTTGATAATGAGTTTTAAAATAACTTTTCGATTTTTTTTTTCTTTTACGGAATACTACAAGTGAACGTAACGTCTTAGACGGGACGGGGGGAGTAATGTTTAGACACTTGGTACAGAGGAACCTAACAGGGTGATTATGGTTTTGATGGGATTCCAAAACTATAATGATCCCCTGAAAAGATGATATAGAAGTTGTCAAATCCTTAAGTAGTTCAAAAAGTTCGCATGTTAAGAAACCCTGTAGCATAGTTGAATATTGTAGGCTCTGCTGAAGAATGAATATCAGAGCCTTGTCAGCAAAGGGAAGACTTGATTGTGACCAGATTGTACATTGAACGTTGCTGACTGCAACAAGCTGCCAACTTTCGAAGAAGCACCACTCATCAGTGACATCGGAAAGGTTAGAGAAAAAAGTAGGAGGTACAAGGAACACTCAAAACTCACCATTCTAGGAATCCACCAAGAGTTTAGAGAACAAAGGAAGAAGATAAAATCTTCTCACAAGCTAGAAGCTCAAAATGATTATTATTATCACTCTCCAACTTTTTCGATCATTACAATTGAACTTTTTTTATTGGAAACCCTTAGAAACTAGATAGACATGAAAATAAATGTAACATCTAATGAGATATGCCTAAAGGTTGAAAAAGAAAACCAAGAGTTGGTAACTTCTCCAAATTCCAGCAGGAATGTAACAGCCTACCAGCCTTCATTCAAAGTGCAATAACTTCTCCATACTTAATATTTTTCAGAACCGTTTTTTTGTTGGAAACTAGACTCATTTGGCTTTCTATTGGTATGTGGGATGCATCTAACTCATAGCCAATGAAAGCAGTTTATTCTTGAAGTTCAACAAATTTTAGCAGGAAATTTCCACATCATTCCCCCCGGGTTGGAAAAGATTCGCCCCTGAATCTTGATCGAGATCATCGCCAACATAAGGAGAAATTTGTGCAGGAGATAATGTTGCCAATAGTCCAAAGTACGAGCAATGGCAAAGAATTCTTTGTCATACGTAGAATAATTATTGGGAATGATTCAACACTTCATTAAAGAATGCAATAGGCTTTCCTTCTTGGCTAAGAACTCCACCAATTCCCACATTTGAAGCATCACAATCCACTTCAAAAACTTTGTCAAAAATTTGGCCGTTGTAAGATTGGAGCTTCAGTCACCTTACTTTTTAGAAGTTCAAAACTCTTTTGAGCTTCTTCATTCCATTTGAAGCTGCCACCTTTCAAACATTTAGTTGTAGGTGCAATAATAGTGCTGAAATTTTGACAACCTTCGATAAAATGAAGCTAGGCCATGAAAACTTCTAATATCGTGAATGAATTTTGGAATTGGCTAGCTCAAGATTGCCTCAATCTTACTTTCATCCATCTTGATGCCCTCGAATGAAATAACATAGGCTAAGAAGATAAGGCTAGTTGTGAAGAAATGACATTTCTTCAAGTTGGCATACAACTTCTCCTGTCTCAGCACTTCAAAAACTTGTCGTAGGTGCTCCAAGTGTTTTACGGGGCTGGAACTATACACAAGAATATCGTCAAAGTAAACAAACAACAAATTTTCCAATAAAAGGCTTTAAACACGTGATTCATAAGCCGCATAAAAGTAGAAGGGGCATTAGAAGACCAAACGGCATAACCATCCACTCATAGAGACCATCTCATGTTTTGAATGTTGTCTTCCACTCATCTCCTAATCTCATGCGTATTTGATGATACCCACTCCGAAGATCAATCTTTGAACCAATCTTGAAACCATGTAGTTGGTCAAGGAAGTCATCAAGACGAGGGATAGGAAAGCGGTATTTGATAGTGATTTTATCCACCGCTCTACTATCGATTGCACATACGCCACAAACCATCTTTCTTGGCACAAGAAGGGCCGAAACATCACACGGGCTTTTACTTTCTGAACTAGACCTTTCTTTAACAGGTCTTCAACTTGCCGTTGTAGCTCTGCATGCTACTTAGGTTTCATTCTGTAAGCTGCCTTGTTTGGAATTGTTGCACACCGGGAACTAGGTCGATGCAATGTTGGATACTCCGCATTGTAGGGAGACCTGGAGAATTTTTTTGGGCACCACATCTCTAAATTCTGAAGAAGAGGTTGAACTTCTAATGGAACAGTAAGAATTTCTTCATTTTCCACCAATATCACCCAAGCAAATGTCTCCATTGACTTACAAATGGTCTTTTCAACTTGAGACCTTGAGAGTAGATTATTTCCCTCACCATTTGAAGGCTTAGGAAGATTTTCCATTTTAGAAGACCCCAAAATATCGTCTCTCCATCTTTGACAAAAGTGTAAGTATTTTTAAATACATCATGTTGTGTTTCCTATCATATTGCCACGGTCTACGAAGAAGCAAATGACATGCAACCATAGGAATAACATCACACCAAACTTCATCATTGTTAGGGTTACCGAGCATCACCACTGAATCCACATTAGTATGATATTGTCCGCTTTGGGCCAAGCCCGCATGGTTTGTATTCTTGGGCTCCTTCCCAAAAGGCTTCATACTAGCGTGGGTGCTGCTCTCCTTTATATACAAGGTATGTCCACCTTATATTTCCGATGTGGGACTTGTTGTTTGCACTCAACAATCATTATATTTTTTGCCAATAGAAAATTGAACGAGACACCTTTTTGTTACCTTCACGTCTTTACCCTTTCGAGGCCACGAAAGTTTGTACTGAGGGTGAATTTCAGTTTTCAGCTGTAATTTCTCCACCATTGTAGAAGACACCACATTCTCGCAGCCCCCCCCCCCCCCGCCGCCGCCAATAATAACGTCATACACCTTGCCATGAGAAGTGCACCTGGTATGAAATATGGTATTTTGAAGCCACGAATCATCTTCCGCATTGCTAGTATTGATGCTACGCCGAACTACCAAAGTTTCTCCACGATCTTCATATGTGATTTATTCCTCTTTGCCAGCCTCATCAAATTTTAGGGTTGCCTCATCGGAATCCTCATTGATTCTTCTTCCACAAGAGTGATAATTCTTCGATTTGGACAATCGGCAGCGAAGTGTCCAAAACCTTTGCACTGAAGCATAGTTTTTGGTTGTTCTAACCACTTGGCCTCGTAGAATTTGATGTTGTTTCTCCTATGCTTGTGGCGACCTTCTCTTTTCCCTCCTTTGTTGGTGTGTTCTTGAAGTAGAAGTATTTCCCCGCATTGAAGTACTCTTGTTCGAGGGAGAAACGACCACCAAATCGAGCAACATCTTGTTGTTATTTCTCCACATTGAGGGCCACCTTATATACATCATTCTATGTCCAATGTTGCTGCAATTGGATAACATTTGCAATTTCTTACCTAAGGCCTCCAAGAAATCGAGCGATGATTTGCTCCTCTGGCTCCATAATATCACATTTCATCATGAGATTTCAAATCCAACAATATAGTCCTCCACGGGCAGCTCTCTTTGCTTGAAATTATGATATTTGAGAAAGATATCTGACGATAATTATCCGGCAAGAATTTTCTGCGCAACTCCTTCTTCATTTTGCTCTACACTCTAATTTTTGTTTACTGTCATGTGCGCGTTGTTTGTTGAGATGGTCCCACCAAAGAGATGCATATATGTCACGACCGCACTTTGCCAATTGATAGCAAGGCTCGGTGATTCGTGACTACGGTGGAATTAACGAATAAATAAAAAGAGGAGTGAAATTTTGGAATTTGACACAAACATATTATAGAACGAATACCGATAAATGGGCATAATAGTTGGAATAAGTACGACACGACTTATCATGATTCTGACTTAGGTTACAACCAAATTGAAGATGATTCAGAATATTAGAGTGTACACAGCGGAAATGTGTTTAAATACGTGTATGGGGACACATATTACCAAGAGTGTTCATCAACTAACACTAATCGCTAACTTCGACTAAAAACATCGCCGGTCACTCTTCTGTCATCCAGCTCAACATGCACATTGGAAATAATGTACAGGGCGTGAGTACAAAGTACTCAGTGGACACATGCCCAAAACATTTCTTTATTGTCAAGCCATTCATAGTGAAGCATAGGGTTTTTCTTGAAAGGCCTATGTTCACGAAAAACTGAATTATCTTAAAAGTGTCTGCGCAGACTAAGTTCTGTAGTATTCTACCATATCTGAGTTTGTTGTGCCCGAGGAGTTGGCCACCTCACTCGGTCACCTGATCGGTCACTATCTGAAATGACACGATCGATGTGTACACTAGTCCAAGAATAATAGCTGATCATTCAAGGACCCAATTCGATTTATGAATTGGCATTTCGCCATTTAACAGATAGGCATCATACAAAAAACTGAAAACATTTATGGCATGACAATACTTTTAAAAGAGTTACTGATCTAATAAAACATGCTTTATTTTATAGAAAGCCCACCTCGTTATTTTTCTCTACTGCAACGAGACTTGATCTCGGCTTCTGCTACTGTCCCTCCTTCGCGTACCCTTTGATTAAAAATCGAGGTAAGATTCGCATCTTAATGAATAAAATCTTATCTAAGATCTTAGTTTTAATTCTGATCGGAGGTTATTCTAATCCAGTAACGTGGTTACTGTTATCTAAGCTCAATTTATAAACACCGTTGATGAACGGTTCATATAAGTTTTTACGAATAAATCACCTTGATTTATTATTAAACTCGATTAATTCTAACTGCGTAATTGATCAGCTAAATCAATTAATTAGAAGTTCTTGGTTAAATAACTTATCTGAAGTTAATTCTTTAAATAGCGAAATAATACTTCCTCCTGAATATCGGAATTTAATCGAGAGTGGAATACGATCTAGTTAATGATATCTCGATCTGTAATAAATTAGGAATTTGGCTCATAATCGATAAAATGGGTCGTGGCCCAAAACTAAAGGTGGAGGTCGGCCCACTTAGCTTGCCCAGCCCAGAACATGGCCCAGCCTTCGGCCCGGACCCGCGACTGAGAACCCGACCCGACCCGAATTAAAAGGGAAGGGTCCTAACCCTCACTTCGTCCCAGAACGTGATGTCCCTCTCTCTCTCTCTCTATCTCGCGACTTCTGTCGCTCTCCCTCACCATCCTCTCGATTCTTCACCGATTCTCTGGTCATCTTCTTCGACAATGGGCGGTGCCTCAATCAATGGGGCCGCCGTCGATTTGTTGCCTCCCCCTCTTATCGAGAAACGTTCATCCCTAGAGAACCCTAGATCGAAACTAGATCGAAAAAGAATAAAATTGGGAAAAATGGTTCTCCCTTCTAATTTCCGGCGATTCACGCCGTCTTCGGCCTCTGGACATGGCTCCGCCACCGTGGTGAGACGGCACCGGCGTGGGTGGAGTCCCGCGACCTTTGTTCGAGCCTCGCGAGCTTTGTTTTCGTCGGTACCCTCCCTCTGATTTGGTGGTTCTCGACTAGGCCGAATGCAACTCCCGCGGTGGTGGCGAGCTCCTAGAAGCTCTAGATTAAAAATCCTAACTCGGAAGAGTTAGGAGACATTCTCCCGGTTCCCTTCTGATTGTTGTTGATTTCGGCGGCGGCGAGGATGCCTCCGTCGTCGTTGCCTCGTTCTCGTTCGTTATTCGTTGACTGTTAGATTAACCTCTGATTAGAGATAATTCCCTTTTCGATTTTTTTGTTTTTGTGGAGTTTTATTTAAGTTCGAAATTTTTGGCTCTTATTTCCTGTTTCTTGTTGCAGGTTCCGGCGAGACGATCGTAGTGAAGACGATAGCAGTGGTTCAGAGCTGCTCAACTCCCTTTCTATTTCAAAAATTTGCCATCGAGGCTTCGAGCCTTGACGGAGGTTCGACCCTCAGTCTTTCTCTAGCTAAGTGTTCGAACTAAATATATATAGTCTTGTTTCTTTTACTGGATTCTAGGATATATTTGGGTTCTGGATTGAAGTGATTAAAAGTATAAATTTGTGATAAGTATGCTGATTTTTCTTACTCTTGGTTGAGATTTTCATAGTATGAATGTTACGGTTTATAGGTTCCTACATTCATGTTTAGGAGTTTAGGTTTTTGGAAAGGGAGAGCTTGGGACTGAATGTTTAGCATGCTTGTTTTATGGTTTCTTGTTTGAAAAGCTCATGCTTGTTCTAAGGCTGCAACATTAACTAATTCATGTTAGGCTAGTTGAGGTTCTACGGTTATTACCTTGAAGTGAGGGGCTGTGGTTGCTAGCTTCTCCCTTCTTCACTTCCTTTTGCCTTCTTGATCCTCTGTTCTCTCCCTCTTATGTGTTCTAACTGTTTGTGATGAAGTGGTTTGAAAGTGGTGAAGGGAGACTGAATGAGTGAGGAAGGGTGATGATATAGGGGTCGATTTGAAATCCTTGACTAGAAGGGAAGGTTGAATTGAAGAAAATGGTTTGTAGTTTCTCAAGGATACCTTATTGGTGCTATTTTTGTTCCTATTGGAAGGATTCCTGCAGGTTTGATTTGTCTCCTAATGTACAGCTTGGTTTCTCTTTCTTTTGTTCTTACTTGACTGCTTTCTTTTCGCAGGTATCAAGGTTGGGTGATGCTGCTGTTTTTCTGCAGCCCAGCTGAAGGAAAAAGGGCTGCTTTCCTTCCTTTTTGGGAGGTTGGTAATTGATGAACTTTGTTCTTTTAGCTGCAGATTTCGAAACTCTCCCCCTCCTATTTGTTTTGTCTTGCAGGCTTGAGTTCTCTCCCCTTATTGTCTCTACTAGCTGACTTCTCTCTTTTTATTGCAGGTTGCTAGAGGAACGTTAGTTCTTGCTGCTATAGGCAAGGGTTCCAAAAAAAGGAGGGCTGAATCTTCCTATAATTAGACTAGGGAATTTGTTGCATTCTACCTTTGTATATGTATTTATATATATCTTTTGAATTTGCTTCCTATTCTTCTCTAATTGATTTGTTGGAGTAAAAGTATATATATATATATATATATATATATATATATATATATATTAAAATCTAATTCTTTAATATGTGGCTTCTACTTGGCTCTTCCCATAACATTAAATGGGCATGGCCCGATTGAACTAGTCATTTGGGCCTCGGCCTAATTTTACAAGAAATCGAGAATCGATAACTATCTCTTACTTGAGCTATTCGATCCTTGTTTAGCTAATGCAATCGAGAATGATGATAATTTATTTATTCGATTACTAAATTCTATTTTGAAAACTAAATAATATAGAAATCAAGTTGCTACTTGATTCTATCACTCTTCTATCGATTTCTCAAAGAAATTTATTTATAGAAGTCGAGCCGCTACTCGATTCCATTATCGCACTCTAAGCAATTGTTCTAGAAATCCTGGATACTACAATTGATAATATCTCCCAACTATCGAGATTAACTACCAATTTAGTTAAGTGAAATTATGGGGCGTTACAATATATCTTCAACTTTATGGCAACAAGTTTCACCTTATGATCATCCGGAACCTCTTTGAACTCAAAGATTCTCTCAACATAGTTGAGCCAATCTATGAATTCATCAGGTCATTTCTTCCTTCGTACTCTGGAATATCAATTTTGAAGTCGAATGACTTCTCATAAACATTGTTCCTTCGAGGTTGCTGATGATGATACGAAAACGTCACTTCAATCACCATTCCCTTCGTCATGAAAAGGATTAAAATCCTCCTCATGACTTGAGGAATGAACTTCTGAATCATGACTCTCAACATCACGATCCAAAAGATAGTTGCTCGAGTTGTTGCACTTGTCTCCTTAAGTCATCCAACTCGATATCACGAAGGTCTCGCTCATGCCTTGGAGTTTCAACCGTAGGATTGTTCCGTTGGCAAGGAGGCATTCTGAACCTGAGCTCTGGTAACCAACTTGACACCGGAAAGGTTAGAGAAAAAAGGAGGAGGTACAAGGAATACTCAAAACTCACCACTCTAGGAATCCACCAAGATTTTAGAGAACAAAGGAAGAAGATAAAATCTTCTCACAAGCTAGAAGCTCAAAATGATTACTATTATCACTCTCCAACAGTTTTTTTATCATTACAACTGAACTTTTTTTTATTGGATACCCTTATAAACTAGATAGACATGAAAATAAATGTAACATCTAATGAGAGATGCCCAAAGGTTGAAAAAGAAAACCAAGAGTTGGTAACTTCTCCAAATTCCCGCAGAATGTAACAGCCTGCAAGTCTTCATTCAAAGTGCAATAACTTCCTGCCATACTTAATATTTTTCAGAACCGTTTTTTTTGTTGGAAACTAGAATCATTTAGCTTTCTATTGGTATGTGGCACGTGTTGGAAATGGAAAGCAATTTTGTAGAGCTATTATTGGTTCTCTCTTTATCTCTTGTCCCATATTGAATTTGTGAGCTTAAGTGGGAGGGATTGGAGCATTATATATATTTTTTCCTTGTCCCACATCGAAATTGTGAAGAAAAGCTTAAGAGGGATGAGCTTATAAATATTTTTCTCCACCTCCTTTTCAAAACACACCAAAAAGGGAAAATTACCATATTTCTCTAGTTTTCTCTTTCCCTTTTATTTTCTTATCTAAGTTTTCTTTCCCGTGTTTTTTGTCGTGGGCTTCGTGGGCTTAGTTAGTGGCTAGGGTTTGTGGAGCGTTTAGAGCCCTATATATACGTGGTTGTTCTCTTCATAGAGAGATACGAAAACCCTATCTGCTTCCACAAAACTTTCACTGAAGTGATGGATTTATTTCTGAGCTGCTATACCTTTCGGTCTAAGATTGCTTCTGGTCTATTCTCATAACTCAAATCTGGATTAAGTTCTACTTTGTCTTGACGGATTATGTGCTTTGGATCGTGTACGTATTTCTGAAGTTGTGAAACATGGAAAATGTTGTGCACGTTTCCAAGGCTTGGCGGCAACGCCAGCCTATAGGCTACCGGTCCGATTCTTTCTAAAATTTCGTAAGGTCCGATAAAATGCGGCCTCAGTTTTCCTTTAACTCCAAATCTCACTATCCCCTTAGATGGAGATACTTTCAGAAACACTTTGTCTCATACTTCAAACTGAATCTCTGTTCGACGATTGTCGGCATAAGACTTCTGTCTATCCTGAGCTTCCCTAATTCGGTCTCTGATTTGGCGCACGATCTCGATCACGTCGCTAATCGCATCAGGGCCTAACATCTTTCTCTCACCGACTTCATCCCAATAAAGCGGTGACCTGCACTTTCTTCCATACAACGCTTCATATAGTGCCATGTCTATGGTCGCCTGATAGCTGTTGTTGTAGGCAAACTCGATCAGTGGT
>CM038111.1:30962861-31030759 GCA_001642375.2 Mentha longifolia | reverse complement strand
TGACATTTGTAATTTTGGGCCTTTTAGAATGGTCTGGAAGGGCCCTCAAAAAATAAACTATTCAAGCTATAATTTTTTTTTATATACTATATATTACTTAAAAAAAAAAAAAATTGGGCCCATTTTTTCATGGGCCCTAGGCCCTTGCCCCCTTGCCTATGCCCAAGGCCGGGCCTGAACATATTCAAAATCAAGCTTTGATATGCGCGTAATCATGCTTATTTATATATAATTTGATATCTTAAAGTGTTTTCCTGCTTATTATATACTGCAACATGCTCATATCAATATCAACCGTAAATCTTAGTAAGATTAATGGTTCAAATTTATTCATATTTCTCACGCTAACACTTAATTCAATATGAATCTCGCCATCTTATTGTGACAAATTCCTTACGTACATAATTATTCCTAAAATAATTTCAATATATGTTATACTCCCTCCGTTCCAGCTGATTTTATTTGTTTCTTTTAAGCACATAGATTAAGAAAAAATATAAACAACTCAAAAGTTAGTGGGTACGCCAATTTAAGGACTTAAATTATTGTTAAATAACAATTATAAACTCATTTCTCTCCCCTCACATGGTCCAGTCTGAACAAATAAGGAAATATGCCAAATGAGATGGGACACCCCATTTAGAAAACGTGGCCAGATGAGCCGGGACGGAAGGAATAATATATTTAAAAAATGTTATTTTGAAGAAGTTCCCAAAAACTAAGGGCATCTACAACAACGATATCCGAAGAGGCTCACGTGCGCAAGCAAGCCCCTCGGCCTGGCTTGGAGATTGCCGATGAGCCTAGGCTCGTTGGAGACAGCTCAAATCATTGTTTATTATATTAGTATTTTTTTTTTTAAAGATAATTTTATTTATTTATTTTAAATTGAAGAAGAATCATTTTTTGATGGAGTGAGAGGCGAGATATGCATGGCTTGAAGATTTGACTGATCAATGTAGAGAGAGAGTATTAGACTAAATAAAATTGTGTTAACCTGCCTATTGTGCAAGTGTACATAGCTCTTACTTTTATTTATTTTATGTTCTTATATTTGTGTTTTTTGTTGAGGGAAGTATAAATAGCTCTCACCTTGATCGATCATTGTTTTAAGACAGAGGGTGAGACGAACAAAATTATTTGTATCGATAAGATTGCGCCACTTTGAGCGAACGCCGACTCTTTCGAGTAAAAACTCGTTTTTCTTATTTCTCATGATAATAAAATACATAAGACCTATCAATTTATAAAAAATAAACCCTACAAGAAGTAGAATCATAAACAAGGTAATTATTCTATAGAATCAAACTAAATAACTAAACATATCTAAATACTATAAATAAACTATAATTAATATAATTAATGGACGTGTCATTCCAACCCCCTTTAAGACCATCTTGCCTTCAAGGTGGAGCTTATAAAATTCAAGAATGGGCTCCTTGAAGGCGTAGAATTTTAAAACAAACATTTCTCGAACTCCATCAGCAATCTCGAGTCCTCCTCTAGGCACCTCCTCAAACATTTGATGTGATCTATTGCTGCTAAAAACGAATTTGGGCACGTTCTCCATAAATTGCACTCCATAAATAGCGAATAGCTCAAACAAGGGCTTTCCATCCACCGGTTTATCCATAATAAGATAAATGTAGTTAAAACCCGTTTCACGGCGATGCTCCTGCTGAGGCAACTCATTTACCATCAATTCAATTTGCAACTCAGACTTGGACAAAGGAAGTTTAGATTCTTCAAATAAAATTTCGATTTGGGAAGAAAATACATCCGTGTGTGAGCCATTGCTTATTGCGTGCTTTTCCAGTAGAGAGCTTGAGATCAAAAGTTCCTCCAATGATGATTGCTCCTCGAGATTGTCTTCAATTGGAGTAGTATCAAAACGCTTACCCACTGCTATAAGAAAATCACCCCATGTGGTAAACATATTGTTAGTTTTCATCCATGTATACCACTCCAAGTCTCCAACGCTTCACCATACATAGTGAATGCTACAATCCTTACTCGTTGATCATCGGGTGTTTTATAATAGTCAAAATACTCCTAAGCACGATATATCCATCCCTGTGAATCAATTCCATCAAACCGAGGTAATCCTGAGAACACTATATGTTTGTGCCTTTGATCTGGTGGTGTCGCCTTCACAAGAGTATTTTGGCTCGCGCTAAATCTTTCAACTTTGTCATCAGATAATTTCATAGAAAGATTCTTCAACATATCCTTCAATTCCTCCAAGCCCGCCTGTAAGATCTGATTCGTTTGATTTTGCAAACTCGTTTGCCTATCAAATTGTTCCGAGACACACTTAAGTGTAAGATCGTGTTCCCTGTCCTCCATGATTTTTCTTCACGCCCAAATAATTTGTTGTTGACTTACACGCAATTAAAATAAATCTATTCCAATTTCTCCCGCACTACAAGGATGTAGAGAGAAAACCAATATCAATTGGCTCTTGCCGTCACAATTCTTCAATTCCTTCTTCTTTTCACAATTAAACCAACTCCGAACACCAACGGAAAACAAGAACACAACAAATTTGATTTGTTTCTGTTTGTTTTTTTTTAATAATAATAAGTAAAGGATAGTTTTGATACCTTTGGAGAGAAATCTCACGCAAATCTCTCAACGAGAGCACTAATTGATACGAACAAAATTATTTGTATCGATAAGATTGCGCCACTTCGAGTTAACGCCGACTCCTTTGAGTTAAAACTCATTTTTTTTATTTCTCGTGATAATTATTCTATAGAATCAAACTAAATAACTAAACATATCTAAATACTACAAATAAACTATAATTAATATAAAAGGCAAAAAATAATATACCCGCTTAGACATAATAAACACAACTTGTGTCCAAAACTTAACAAAACACAAATTCTACCCAATTTATAAGTAAGTGGACAAAAATACACCTACTTTTCTCTCTTCTCTCCTCTTTATCTCTCCTGACACACCCCACATGTCATATTCATTCTCTTCCTTTCCACTTTTTTCTATGTCTTAAGTGACACACACACACGACTCTCTCTCTCTCTTTCTTTTTCTTTTCCATTTCTTTTTTCTTTTTTTCGGTTTCCATTATGATTTTTTTTAATTTATGTTGGGAACCCTTTGAAACTGAGTTTTGATAATGCTATTAGAAACCACACTTAGATATAAGTTTTAAGTGGAACAGGCTGGTCTCCGTGTTTGTATCAGTCAAGCTTAACCCGGACAGGTTGCTATGTAAAGGTCAAGATTGGTAGTGCAACCTTGTACCTAATCTACTCAAACCTGTCATACTGTTCCATTTTGTAATCTGTCCATGTAACCTGCTCTTACCATACTCAAAGATTTCACACGAAGGTTACAGAAGACCGAAGACAGTTCGAGGTACAAGAAGGCCGACCTGTGAAGACCAACCTGAGCTGTGGCTGAGGAACCTGTTCTCACCCAACGACAAAATTGTGTCAGTGTACGGTACTGCAAATCCTGACACACTTCCAACGGCTCTAATTCAAAATGCTTCACTATAAATACCTCAACTCATTCCAGAAAGAACTAACGGGAAACTCAATACACAAGCCGAAACTCTGCAGAAATCTCAAGCTAAAAATCACTCAATCAACACTCGAAATCACTAGAGCTTTCCCAAGTGTTGATCTTTATAGATTTCTGATCTCTCTGGAAACTGTCTTACTAGAACACATCACACACAGCTCTCACTACCATCACAGTTAATATTCAGTGTAGCTGATAGAGTTGTATTCCTAACGGTGATAGCTTTTCACAGCTTTCTAGTTTGGATATTAGTGCTAGTTGTTCAGCATTAGTAAGATCGTATGAAAGATTGTATGTAAAGTAAGAAGAGACATGACTCAAGAAACGTGCTAGATTCAGTCTAAGGAGAAAGACTTGAATTTGGACTGGACCTCCACTAGTGTTAAAAGGAGTGACATCTCAAGTTAAAGGATTACAGATTCGACAGAATCTGGCATGGACGTAGGAGCTGTTTACTCCGAACCACGATAAAACTCCTCGTGTTTCTCTCTGTTATTATTTATCTTTACATCTTCATTCACACAGTTTGCATGCTCACAACCTGCACTATCGTAACCTGTCTTGCATGTGAAAACTGTCTTTGAAAACTGTTAGCCAACCTTTCCACCAAACTTCCGCACACAGGTTAGTTTTGCAAGCTCAGCAGTTTACTGATTGAGCTGGAAAAACTAAACTGCTCTGATAAACTGAGTGACGACTCAGTAAGATCAAATTGTTTTGAAAAGTCAAAACTGTTGGCTAATTGGTGTATTCCCCCCCCCATACACCAATAAATACTTATCGGGACCTACAAGTGGTATCAGAGCAGTGGTTATTTTGACCATTGCTTCTGCATACTAGTAGTCTTATTGTATTTTAGTGTCAAATTGAACTAGATCTCTAAGAATTGTGTTTGTGCATACATACGTAAACTGTCACTATGGAAGCTTCACTTCTCCGCGTCTGCGAAGATTTCTCTGTGCAGGGATATGAAGACTGGAGCTTTCGAATAAAAATATGCCTCCAAGCTCATCATGTGCTGATGTGGGATGTCATTGAGAATGGTCCAACACCAATCTACGAACCCTACGATACTGATGTTTCTGGAGAGAAAGTTTCCGAAGCAACATATGTGCCAAAGATCAAAGATCCCAGAAAATATACAAACGAAGAAAGAAAGGAAGCTGGACTTGACAGCTTCGCAAAAGGGCTGATCTCTAGCACAGTTAAGGGGGTCCACCTTACCAAGATAAGAAATCTTGGAACTGCAAAGGAGATGTGGGACACCTTAAAAACTATAAGTCTTGGTTCAACAGAAATGCTGGAGAACAAGCTGTCAGTGGCATGCAGCAAATTTGAAGAATTCAAAATGCAGCCAACGGAAACCATTGATCAGCTCAAGAACAGATTCACAATGATCACTTTGGAGATCGCAGCTCTCAAGAAAGACAAATACACACAGCGCAAACTCAACCTCAAAGTTATCCAATCTCTCCCAGCAAGCTGGCATGTGTACAGTGCCATGCACCACGGCAGGTCGGATATCAGCAACCTGTCAACCGAGCAACTGTTTGATCTACTCATCGGGAATGAGTTTGAAATGATCAGACTGCACGGGTCAGGACAAACGTCTTCAAGCAAGAAGACCGAGCCCGAAAAGAAAGAAAAGGATGCTGCATTCAAAGCTGCATCAATGACTGAGGAAACAACAATCCCAAAGGATTTATGCTCCAAAATGGAGAAATTAATGAAAGACTATGCACTCATGGCAAGAAGGAATGAAAAGCTTGAAAAACGCTTCAACAAATTCCGTAAATATCACAAAGATTTCAAGAGAAATCAAACCACCTCTTCTTCCGACAAGAAAGGTGAAGGTAAAACAAAACCCTCTAAATTCAATTCTTCTAACACTCCCGAGGGTGGTTGTTTTGAATGTGGCAGACCAGGTCACTACAAGTCAGACTGCCCGGACCTATCAAAGGCTGAACGCGAAGAGCTCCGTGCAAAAAGAGACCAAAAGCTTAAGGAGCAGCGCAATGTCCATGATCGCAGCTGAGGAAGAAGCCAAAGCTGTTGCCACATTATCAGACTCAACCTCCTCCGACGAAGATGATGATGATGAACTGGATGAGGAGGAATGTCGCTTAGCTGACGAGGAATTTGAATATGAGGAATGCTACATGGGAAAAGATCTCGATCTTGTTCAACACAAGGTTGATACTGAAACCTCATTTTCATATCTACTAACTCCAAACATGCAGGTAATGAAATGCCTGAAATGCCAACGTATGAAGAGTTTCAACAACAGCTTGATGACTACAAGAAGCTCTCAGAAATGTTCAAACAAGTAGTCATAGAAGGATCCAAGCTGGAGGATGAAAATATGAAACTCAAAGCTGTCATGAATAAAGACTTCACTGTCCATGATGAAGCAAGAAAAGGGAGATAGAAACCCTAAAAATTCAATTGGGTCAATCAGCTTTAAGGGAAGAAAACTTTAAAGAAATGCTCACTGAAAAGAATAGTGAGATCAACAGCTTGAACGGCAAGCTGTCAGATCTCTCAAATGAGCATGAGAAGCTGTTGCAGAAAGAGCTCAAGCTTCAACAAGTCCTGATGAAAATGAACAAAAATGGTGAAAAGCTTGAAGCCTTGCAAGCTGCCCAGAGACCTGCTCAGATAAAGTTTGGCATTGGATTCCATGGTGAAACCTGCGGAGCCAAAGAAAAAGAGAAGGTCCTGTTCGTGAAAGAAAAAGGATTGGTTGAAGGCAAAGCTCATCACACTCTACCTAGACAAGAAGCTCAAACTGAAGAATCCAGCTCGTCAACCTCAAGCAATCTTGGTGAAAGAGCATGAAAAGCCTGCTATCAAGAAGCAGCAGCTAAGGCCGTCAGTTGAACAGCAAAAGGTTGAGCTTCCTAGAAAACTGTATGGTCAACCTGCTTATCAAAAGGGAAGCCAACCTGCTCCAAGAAAAGTGCAAACTGCTAGCAGAAGAAAAGCAGTCTCTCATCCAAGAACCATTCAAACTGCTCAACCACAAAGAAACAATCACTATGAGCAGCGAGCAAATCGACAAACACTTGACAATGAAGGTTACTGGTACGATCATCATTGGTACCAATATCCTGAGCTGTCAAGTAGGCACTATCAATTTCCACATGGAAGTGGATCTGGAATTGACCGCTGCAGATGTGGATATGTGGAGCAGTACTATCAACCTGCTCACTACCAACTGCAACCTGCATACTCTAATGAAACCTTCCACTCAACAAATAAGCAACGGACCAAACCACGAGTCAACAGTTCTCAAAAGAAGAAGCTTGGGAACCAAGTTGCTAAAACCCAACCTGCTAACAAAGCACCCAAATTCATGTGGGTTGCTAAAACTGTCTAATTGCAGGATGGAAAAGCTCAAAGGAGAAAGCGAACAGCTCGCGGCACGGTCTGGATCATTGATAGTGGATGCACAAGGCACATGACCTGCGACAGAAGCTTGCTTACAGATTTCATCGAATGTGACGGACCTCTAGTCGCTTTTGGAGGAGACTCTAAAGGGAAAACAAGAGGTTACGGTAATCTAATTGTTGGTAAAACAACAATATCTAATGTCACTTATGTTGAAGGTTTAAATCATAATCTATTTTCAGTAAGCCAATTCTGCTCTACTGGAAAAAGAGTAGAATTTTCTGCTAACAAATGTGCTATAAAGAACAAGGAAGGAGAAGAAATTCTTCTTACCGGTATTTTGCAGGATAACTTGTACATAGTACAATGGTCAGATGTGAAAGAAACCTGTCTGGTCACCAAATCTACACCTGAAGTGAGCTGGCTATGGCATAAGAGACTATGTCACTTGAACTTCAAAGCCATCAACAAGCTTGCTCGCAAGAAGCTCGCAGATGACCTTCCAGATCAAGTCTACTACAAAGATCATGTTTGTGAAGCCTGTCAAGCTGGAAAGCAGACCAAATTGTCATTTCCAAGCATTGCAGCTCACAACACAAGTAGAATCTTGGAATTACTCCACCTGGATTTATTTGGTCCAGTAACTCCTAGAAGCATTAACGGTAAAAAGTATACTCTTGTTATTGTTGATGATTACTCACGATATACTTGGGTTATTTTCTTACATAAAAAGAAGGAGACACTAGTGGAGCTACCTGCGCTGCTCACCAAACTGTCAAACATGAAAAACAAAGTGTGATCTCAATCAGATCTGATCGTGGAACGGAATTTCTTAACCAAATGATTGAGTCATACTGCACTAAAAATGGAATTACACATCAAACTTCAGCAGCTCGCACACCTCAACAGAATGGTGTTGTTGAACGACGCAACAGGTCGCTAAAGGAAGCAACTCGCACAATGCTGAATGAAACCAATCTTCCCAAGAAGTTCTAGGCCGAAGCAATCAACACAGCTTGCTACACTCAGAACAGATCAATCATTCATAAACGACATGGAAAAACTCTATACGAGCTGTGGAAAAATAAGAAACCTCGATTCAAATATCTTAAATCTTTTGGTTGCGTGTGTTACATTCATAATAATGGGAAATCACAGTTAAAAACTTTTGATAGCAAAGCAGATCCAGGAATATTTGTAGGATATTCAGAGATTAGCAAAGCCTTCAAAGTGTTTAACAAGAGGACTCAAATTATGGAAGTAACACCACATGTTGTTTTTGATGAATCTATCTGTGAATACAGGGAGACTCAACCTGAAGAAAGTACATGTGCAAATCAAAATCAAGCAGGTTCCAACACGCAGTTTCGAAATGAAATACTAATTTGGAGCCCAACCGACTTGGAAGAAGAAGAAAGTCAGCCTGTACAAGATTCCAATTCACAAAATCCACCCATTCAGCAAGGGGGAACAAACCAAGGGGAACCGAAGCTCCTCCAACCAGCTCCTCTTCAACTGATCCAGAAACTTCAACACAACCTGCAGTCAATGCAGAACTGTCAGTGGATCAGCTTGCTGAACAATTTGAACAGCTTGACCCCTTCACTCCTCAACCTCTACCCGAGTTTGAAGATCCCTCACCAGACCCTGAACCAACTCTCACAGAAGAAGAAATCTCTCGTCGAAGGAGATGGGTCGATGCTCATCCTGAAGATCTCATTGTTGGGAACCCAAAGGCGGGTGTGAAGACAAGAAGACAGATAGGTGAAAGCTGTCTACTAAGCTGTTACCTCTCCTACTCTGAACCCAAAACTGTTGAAGAAGCTCTTACCGACCATGACTGCGTTACAGCCATGCAAGAGGAACTCAATGAGTTTAAAGAAACGAAGTATGGTCACTAGTTGATCGTCCTACACATCAAGGAGTGATTGATGTAAAATGGGTGTTTAGGAATAAGAAAGATGAAAATGCTGAAGTAATCAGAAACAAGGCAAGATTAGTTGCCAAAGGTTACTGTCAACAAGAAGGAATAGACTATGATGAGACCTACGCACCAGTGGCAAGACTAGAAGCAATTAGGTTGTTTCTAGCATATGCAGCTCATCAGAGGTTCAAAGTCTACCAAATGGACGTGAAGAGTGCTTTCCTCAATGGAATTCTTGGTGAAGAAGTTTACGTTGAACAACCACCAGGTTTCGAGGAAGCCAGTCCAGAGAAAGTTTACAAACTTCACAAGGCAGTATATGGTTTGAAACAAGCTCCCAGAGCTTGGTATGAAACGTTGTCTACATTCCTACTGCATTCTGGTTTTAAAAGAGGATCGGTCGACAGAACTATTATTTACCTTCAAGTACAAGAATGATATTCTTCTTGTGCAAATTTATGTTGATGACATTATCTTTGGATCTAGATCAAAGTTTTTATGTGACAGGTTCGGAGAACTCATGAAGGATGAGTACAAAATGTCCATGATGGGGGAGATGAACTTCTTCCTCGGCCTGCAGGTCAAGCAATCTGCGGATGACATCTTCATTTGTCAATCTAAGTATGCTAACGAGCTGGCAACCAAATTCGGTGTCCAAGATAGCAGACCACTGAAGATTCTAATGATGGCAAATGGAATGATGAATCCAGATTCTGAAGGGAAACCTGCCAGCATAACTTTGTACAGGGGAATTATTGGTTCTTTACTTTATCTTACTGCTAGTCGACCTGATATTTCTTTTGCAGTTGGAATATGTGCTCGGTATCAAGCTAATCCAAAGGAATCTCATCTAGAAGCCGCCAAGAAAATCCTTAGATATGTCAAGGGAACTGTAAACTTCGGATTATGGTACCCTTGTGATGATAATTTTGAACTAACTGGCTATGCAGATGCAGATTATGGAGAATGCAAACTGGATAGAAAGTCCACCTCAGGGACTTGTCAGTTTCTTGGAAGCAAGTTGATCTCTTGGTTTTCAAAGAAGCAAACTTCAGTTGCTACTTCAACAACAGAAGCTGAGTACATGGCAACAGGAAGCTGTTGTGCGCAGATTCTTTGGTTGAAACAACAACTCAAAGATTACGGAGTCACAGTTCAAAAAGTTCCCATCTTTTGTGACAACACAAGCGCCATAGCACTCACTGTGAATCCTGTCTACCACACCAGATGCAAGCATATTGATATAAGGCATCACTTCATCAGAGATCATGTGGAAAAACAAGATATAACAGTTGAGAAAATCCATACTGACATCCAAAGAGCTGATATTCTAACAAAACCTCTCATGGAAGAGAGATTCAAAATGCTGTGTGGAAAGCTTGGAATGCTCAGAATGGATACACAGCCTAAGTCAGAAAATGGAAGCAGTTCGCTAGCGCAGGTCAGCCAAGAGCAGACTGACTTGGAAACTGCATGCTGACAAAGCAGTTTGCTAGCACAGGTCAGCAAAAGCAGAATGACTTGGAAACTGCACGCCAACAAAGCAGTTCGCTAGAGCAGGTCAGCCAAGAGAAGATTGACTTGGAAACTGCACGCCAACAAAAGCAGTTCGCTAGAGCAGGTCAGCCAAGAGAAGATTGACTTGGAAACTGCAGCTCAATAAAAGCAGTTCGGCGACACGCAGCTTAAGGACACAAACTGCATTGAAAGTCAAAATTACTGGCCAACCTTTAAGGGGGAACTGGAGATGTCGTATCACTCTCCATTTAATTCTTAGCAGAATTTATTATTTCCATTCCTTATTTATCCTTTCAAAAATCTTTTCCAAATCTTTTTTTTCATTGTTAAGTATTTGAAAAGTGTTTTCACGAAAATCAAGGGATTTCTGTCAATCTAAGAAGGAAAAAGAAGAGAGAAGAAGCGCGTGAACTCACTTTCTCTGAAGCGCATGAAACTCACCCGCCGTTGCGATTTATTAATAAAATCTTAACCGTTGGAGAAGATTCTATAAATAGAGAGAATCGCTTGAAATCCTTTGAAATCAAGTTTTAAAATTTCTTTCGCTCTTCTTCAAAAATTACAAATTCGTAATCATTTCTTACCTTCTCTGCAAAATGTCTACAGATTCACTAAGTGCTCAAGTGAAGAAAGCAACCCCTCTCATTTTCTTTGAGAAAGTTGCTGTGCTAGACCAGTATGGATACAGAGGCCTGGATCCGATGATTGAAGCTATCACCCAATGTGATGGTTTCTTCAACATCATCACTCAACATCCGCGAGTGACGCTACCGATGAATGTTGCCTATTTGCTGTGTTCTTTGGAATCAATGGCCGGAGATCCCGCGACGGCGACTTTTCTAGTCAACGATGAAGAAGAACGGCGTCATCTTCTTCCACTCGTCCTTCAGACCTACAGTTTGACGGATGCAGGGGCTATCACGACTATTGATGATGTGCCCATGGATGCTGTCAATGACGTGTATCAGCAAGCTCTGTTCGAGCCTAAGAAGATTTACGATCAGAAAACCTTCAACCGCCACGACTTGAAGTCTGAGTACAGATTCCTCTTCGAGTTCGTCCACAACGTGTTCTTCTCGTATCTAGGCTCGAATGAAGTTGTCACTCTGTTGAAGTTCAAACTGCTGACTGCTGTGGTGAAGCAGTTAGATGTTAACTGGGCCAGGGTGCTAGTCAACCTGTTCATCAAAGAGGCCGCGGAGCAACCTGCAAGGATCAAGGCCAACATACAACTTCGTCATGGCACCAAGCTCTCCATCATCCTGCAGAGAACACTCACAAATCGAATGTGGCCTGTCTGCACCGGATTTCCTGAGGACAAGCTGGTTCCTCACACCTGCAACCAGTTGATTATGATACTTGGCATTCTGCCGCACAAGATCAACAAAGCAAGCGGTGTAGCCAAGCGATTGCTCACAGGGATGCGCGATTCAAAGGAAGAAGAAGATAAAAGTGAAGATGAAAGTGAGAATGAAGAAGAAAACCGTGACTATGCTGAGAAAGTCAGAAAAGGGAAAAGGAAGATGACGGATCTGCAGTCTGCGCCCTCACAAAAGCGCACCACTCGATATACGGCAGCAACCTTCGTGGAGGCAGATTACAAACCTGCTAGTGCAACGCAGCCTGCCCCTCCACAGGTTGATGTGGAACCTGCTGGCGACAAGTCCACTCCAGCCTCCCCGTCCAAAGTTCAGGACCAGGCCCCAGACTCCGCAGCTCCAAACTCCGCAGCTCCTTCATCTTATTTTAACAGCTCAATTGCAGTTGACAAGATGTTATCCTTCTTCAACGCTGAATTCCTTAAAATGTCTCGTAAGCTTAACCTGTTGGAGCTGGAAAACAAGTTATATATTGATGAAAAGGTTGCAGCTTTGCAAGCTGAGAATGCCAAGCTGTGGGAGTTCATCAAAACTCACATTGGTGAAAAGGATGCACATGGGCAGTTCGTGGTGGACAAAGGACAGTCCAGCTAGGTGGAAACTACGAGATCAGAAACTGTTGATAAGTCAGTTCACATAGGGAAGTGTCATGGACGACCTGTATCAGTCTCCATGTTTTTGACTTATGTTTTAAATATGCAATGATATGCCTTAAAATATTTCCACTGTTCAAATCTCAATGAAATATTTCCTGCTTTACTTGGTCAATTTATGCCTTACCAATCACTTTCATTTATTAAAGCATATATTGTTATTTATTGAAATCATTGTTAAGGATATTCTGACACAATACATGACATTCGTACTTCACTTTCCATATATGTCAAAAAGCGCATGCACACTGTCTAATCCGCATTAAATGCGAGGCGATGGTTGAGTGTAAGGGTTGTGCGAGTGGGCTTCACAACCATCCCACGCGCCCAATACCTCACGGATTTCTAGGGATTTAATCCCATCCGTTGAACGGTTGAAATACCTCAATCACAACCGCTTATTTTCTCTTATATATGTGCTCATAAACTGTGCATCGTCGTTCTCAATTCAATTTCTGCATTCTTCCGCCATTTTTTCTCTGCAACTCATCTCTCCCCTAAAATTCGACATTCAAAGTTTACTCACACTTTCTCGACATGGCAGGAGAATCCACCTCTTACGATCTTCCTACAACGACGGAACAGAAGATTCAGTACATGCAATAGTACATTCTCATGGAGCCCTCCGCAAATCTCTCTACATATGATTACGCAGGCTTGAACGAGATGTACTCCACCATCAAAGCAGCGGACGGATTTTTCAAAATCATCTCTCATGAGCCAAAATTCTGGCTTCCCCAACAAGTCGCGATGTTTATTCTCTCCTATTTATGCCCAGAAGATGTAGAATCTGCCCAATTTTATCTTCCGATACCCGATGAGCCCGACGAGCTCATTCCCATTCTACCGCTCATCACTCAAACCTACGGCATCGCAGATTCAGGAACTGTGGAGATCCTGTATCACAAGCCCATGGGTCTTATTTTGGAGGTTCCGGATGCAGATCTGGAAGCAGTGTATCAGAAAGCATTGATGCAACCTGCAGTCAAATATGATGGTAAAAGGTTCTCGCGACCTCTGCTGCGACCTGCATACAGAGTTCTCTTCGACTTTGTTCACAAGGTCTTTCTTGGTTACTCTTGTAACCACGACGCTGTCACTCCAGCGAAATTTAGAGTGATGACTGCAATCGTGCAAGGTCTGGACGTGAACTGGGCCAGATTTCTTCTCGAGCTTATAAACGAAGAAGTCAAGCAGCTCTCGATATCTTTTGAAGGCGAAGAGCTGACTGAATTCCGAGTTGCCCAACCTGCGTCTAGGCACCAAGATCTGCTCTCTCATTCAATGTCTCCACCCCAACCTCAATTGGAGTGGAATGATGCCCTTCAACAAGGATAAGGTCCCCAAGGACCAGAAGCAGCTTAAGTTAATCATTGGGGTCGACTTGACCGTCTTTGCCAAGAATGACGACGTGGTCAAACCATTTCTGTACGAAATGGGTAGGTCAAACCCAGCCTGGGTACCCCCAGAACAGCGAGACAACAGGCGGAAGAGGCAGCTTGCCCCCAGCAAGCAGCTTGACAGACCTGCTAAGTCTGTGAAAATTAAATCTCCAACTCCTATCTCACGCCGGTTGCATACGGAGTTTGTTGAGATTGAAGTGCAGCACCAACCTGCTCGTCCGATCTTCCCCTCACATAAAGACATCACCGAACAGATCACCGCACAGGTTTCCATACCCATTCCTTCTGTTCGCCAAACCTTCGAAGCACAGGTTTTGGAGAAAGCTGGCCAGAGTCCATCTATGTCCCAACCTGCGGACGACACAGATTTAGAGGAAAAAAAGCCCGACTCTGCAATTATTATCCACCAGCAGTCCGGTGGAACCTCTCATCATCACAGCTCCCCTCCAGAGATTGACATCAACCTCATCCTCTCATCCGACGATGATGACGTACAGGAAGATCCTGTGAAAACTGCAGCTGTCATGCTGGTCAACTCCATCGAAATCAATGCTGAGCAGACTGTCATGGAGTCTTTTCCCGGAATTGATCTCACTCCGGAGACCAGGCAGATGGCGTACAGGCTACGCACGTTGCTCGATGGGAAGGACAAGTCTTACTGCGACTTAAAGTCAATCTTCCTTATTCACCCCATCGAACAGCTGGAGATTGAAGAGCACACACTTGGGAAGTATTTCGATTATGCTTCCATTCTGAAGCCCGCGACTGCTTCAAGAAGTTCGTCCTCTCTAGGATGAAGAGAGAGGCCAAGGCTCTCAATCTGGACCTGAAACCTTTTTACACTAATGATCGCAGCTCCTATAATTTCAGGTTTCCAGAGGATGATGATTCAGTCCAATTCCCTCTCCCACCCGGAACAGCGAAGACACAGGGTCCGATCCTGATCGTGCACCTGTCTACTCTGTTGCAACCGCTGGCACTCCTCTCACTATAATAAAAGAGGACTTGAAGAAATTCATCAATGAGGAGGTTGCCAAGGTGAAGGCAACAGAGGCAGAAGAGCACCAGAAGATTGCCAATCAAATTGAAGCAATGGACAAAGCTGCATCTGCCATGCTGTCCAATATCAAGGATGAGATGCCACAAGTCATCAAGGAAGTTGTGGCCAGCCAGTTCGCAACCTTCATCTCCACCCAACTGCGAGCTGAGACAGATAAGCTGCTTCCGCACCAGCTGTCCGAATTGAAGGTCGCCTCCAAATCTTCCATCGATGGCTTGAACTTTGAGTTTGAGCAACTTAATCAGCTCGTACAAGACTTCTCTTCGAAGCTCACTCAAACCACTTCAAGTTCATTGAAGAAAGAGGAGGAGATGCAAGGGAACATCAACTCCCTCCTGCAGTTCAAGGAGAAGATCTGCACAGACCTGTCCTTACTTTCCGACGAGCAAGCCTCCCTCAACACCCTTGTTCAAAACCTGATCGATGATAATGCCAAAAAGGGGAAGGGAAAGGCAAACGCACTGCTGCAAAAGGGAAAAGCAAGGAGAAACAGGTTACTCAACCGTCTCAAGGCAGAGGCACAAGTCGCTCTTACCAACCTGTGACACAATCAGAAGCTGCTCCGCCCGTGACAACTGCCCCTCAACCTGCTGCCGTCAAGCTGTCTGAACAGGAAAAAGCACAGGGCGAAACCACCCTCATCCGAATGATGGCAGAAGCTGGATACACCGCAGAAGACTGCGAGAATGAAGGCAAGCAGAAGCTGTTTCTGGATGAACTGAAGAAACAGAGGGCAAGGGACAAAGCTCGCGCAGCTAGGCTTGAAAGCTACAAGGAACAGGTTGATCAGAGAGAACTGTCCAATTGGTTACCAGTGGAAGATCAGCTGATATGGGACGAGTTCATCAACCAATTCATCTTGCACCACTACTGGTTGCAGGTTGATGCTCGTTACACTGGTAATACCAAAACTGCCTTTCACAACTGGCTGCAGACTTTCCCAGATCGCGAATTCATCAAGAGAGTCAGGGCGAAAGCTGTAAAAGAAAAGATCACGCTAAATCCGCCTAAGAAAGAGACTTTCCGACCTCCCACTGTTTGTGACTCCAATACTCCAGACATCAACAAGATCAATATATTTATAAGGAGTGTTGCAGCTCAGTATGGCTGCAAGACCACAAACTGTGACGAGTACAGGTCGATTCGCGACAGCATCTACGCAGCCATGGGAACTGTAAGCTTGGACAAGATTGCCGAAGACAGATTCAAGTCACTGAGGAAGTAAACTGATCGCTTTCATTTATTTTATGTATCAACCCTGTAATATGTGAATATCAATTCAGTTGATACTATAAATGAAAATGATCATCTTTTGTTCCTGACGACAATCTCTCTTTGTCCAGGTCTTTTCATGTAATACTTTAAATTTTCTAACACTTATTTTCATGCAGATTGGCTATGCATCAAATCTTTGATCATTTTTTTTAACTTCTAAGCCAAAATGTAAAGTGTGGGTTTCGGCATTATCAAAAAGGGGGAAATTGTTGGAAACCCTTTGAAACTGAGTTTTGATAATGCTATTAGAAACCACACTTAGATATAAGTCTTTAAGTGGAACAGGCTGGTCTCTGTGTTTGTATCAGTCAAGCTTAACCCGGACAGGTTGCTATGTAAAGGTCAAGGTTGGTAGTGCAACCTTGTACCTAATCTACTCAAACCTGTCATACTGTTCCATTTTGTAATCTGTCCTTGTAACATGCTCTTACCATACTCGAAGATTTCACACGAAGGTTACAGAAGACCGAAGATAGTTCGAGGTACAAGAAGGCCGACCTGTGAAGACCAACCTGAGCTGTGGCTGAGGAACCTGTTCTCACTCAACGAATGAATTGTGTCAGTGTACGGTACTGCAAATCCTGACACACTTCCAACGGCTCTAATTCAAAATGCTTCACTATAAATACCTCAACTCATTCCAGAAAGAACTAACGGGAAACTCAATACACAAGCCGAAACTCTGCAGAAATCTCAAGCTAAAAATCACTCAATCAACACTCGAAATCACTAGAGCTTTCCCAAGTGTTGATCTTTATAGATTTCTGATCTCTCTGGAAACTGTCTTACTAGAACACATCACACACACTCTCACTACCATCACAGTTAATATTCAGTGTAGTTGATAGAGTTGTATTCCTAACGGTGATAGCTTTTCACAGCTTTCTAGTTTGGATATTAGTGCTAGTTGTTTAGCATTAGTAAGATCGTATGAAAGATTGTATGTAAAGTAAGAAGAGACACGACTCAAGAAACGTGCTAGATTCAGTCTAAGGAGAAAGACTTGAATTTGGACTAGACCTCCACTAGTGTTAAAAGGAGTGAAAATCTCAAGTTAAAGGATTACAGATTCGACGGAATCTGGCGTGGACGTAGGAGCTGTTTACTCCAAACCACGATAAAACTCCTCGTGTTTCTCTCTGTTATTATTTATCTTTACATCTTCATTCACACAGTTTGCATGCTCACAACCTGCACTATCGTAACCTGTCTTGCATGTGAAAACTGTCTTTGAAAACTGTTAGCCAACCTTTCCACCAAACTTCCGCACGCAGGTTAGTTTTGCAAGCTCAGCAGTTTACTGTTTGAGCTGGAAAAACTAAACTGCTCTGATAAACTGAGTGACGACTCAGTAAGATCAAATTGTTTTTAAAAGTCAAAACTGTTGGATAATTGGTGTATTCCCCCCCCCCCAAACACCAATAAATACTTATCGGGACCTACAATTTATTTATTTATTTTACTGTGAGGAGGAACAAGATTATTTTTCTCTATGTGCTAAGAATTTGATCATTTATTACATAATCATACGAAAAAATTATGCCCACCGTTTCTTCGATGTTAATCTAGATAGAAATATATCAATTCTTACATATCGATTGTAAGAATTGGATCATTTCTTACATAATCATACACAAAAAATATATCCACCGTTTATTCGATATTAATCTAGATAGAAATATATCAATTCTTATATATATATTGTAGGATTTGGATCACTTCTTACATAATCATACACAAAAATTCATACACAAAAAATATGCTCACTATTTCTTCGATATTAATCTGGATAGAAATGTATCAATTCTTACATATAGATCGCAATAATTGGATCATTTCTTACATAATCATACACAAAAAATATGTCCACCAGTTCTTCGATGTTAATCTAGATAGAAATGTATCAATTCTTACATATCGATCGCAAGAATTGGATAATTTCTTACATAATCATACACAAAAAATATGTCCACCGTTTCTTCGATATTAATCTAGATAGAATTGTATCAATTCTTACGTATAGATCGCAAGATTTGGATCACTTCTTATATAATCATACACAAAAAATATGTCCACCGTTTCTTCGATATTAATCTAGATAGAATTGTATCAATTCTAACGTATAGATCGCAAGATTTGGATCACTTCTTATATAATCATACACAAAAAATCATACACAAAAAATATGTCCACTGTTTCTTAAATATTAATCTGGATAGAAATGTATTAATTCTTACATATAGATCGCAAGAATTGGATCATTTCTTACATAATCATACACAAAAAATATGTCCACCATTTCTTCGATGTTAATCTAGATAGAAATGTATCAATTCTTACATATCGATCGCAAGAATTGGATAATTTCTTACATAATCATACACAAAAAATATGTCCACCGTTTCTTCGATATTAATCTAGATAGAATTATATCAATTCTTACGTATAGATCGCAAGATTTAGATCACTTCTTATATAATCATACACAAAAAATATGTCCACCGTTTCTTCGATATTAATCTAGATAGAATTGTATCAATTCTTACGTATAGATCGCAAGATTTGGATCACTTCTTATATAATCATACACAAAAAATCATACACAAAAAATATGTCCACCGTTTCTTCGATATTAATCTAGATAGAATTGTATCAATTCTTACGTATAGATCGCAAGATTTGGATCACTTCTTATATAATCATACACAAAAAATCATACACAAAAAATATGTCCACTGTTTCTCCAATATTAATCTGGATAGAAATGTATTAATTCTTACATATAGATCGCAAGAATTGGATCATTTCTTACATAATCATACACAAAAATATGTCCACCGTTTCTTCGATATTAATCTAGATAGAAATGTATCAATTCTTACATATCGATCACAAGAATTGGATCATTTCTTACATAATTATACACAAAAAATACGCTCATTGTTTCTTCGATGTTAATCTAGATAGAAATGTATCAATTATTACATATAAATCGTAAGAATTGGATCATTTGTTACATAATCATACACAAAAAATCATACACAAAAATATGTCCAGCGTTTCTTCAATATTAATCTAGATATAAATGTATCAATTCTTACATATAGATCTCAAGAAAGAAACATTAATGAACCGAGAAAGAAAGAAAATGAAAAACTAAAAAACAAGAATCAACCAAAATAATCTACATTAATGAATATACCCAAACTCCATTACAAATAAAACAGGCCAAAAACAACAATAATCGTCATTTTTAAACCCTAAAAGCTCAGTCTTTTATTACCAAAACAAGGTAAGAAATTGTCAGATTCATTGTATGTGTGTCCGTAAAAATGGTAAGAAATTTTAATTTCTTACCTATTAGTATTTGATACGAATTCGCGTACGATTCTTACCACTGGTGCACAACTCGCGATTTCTTACCACTGGTGCACACACTGTAGCCATACAGCTCGCGATTTTCCGACTACTTCATCTTCTCCGGCGTGTTTCTCCCTCGTTTCTCCACCAAAATGAATGAGTCACCCCTTCATCTCTTCATCTTTTCCGAGGAGAACAAAGTCCAGTGGTCAATAACTTGTAAAGCAACTTTGGTCATCCTATCAGGCAACACCACTTCGCAAGTGGTGATTGGTTCAGATGATTTTTGATAGATGGATATTATCAGGATAACAACATAGATAAAAAAAAAATTAAAAAAATTAAAAATGTAACAACTTTATGTTTTTATATTTCCTATAAATAGAGTTTTCGGGTGTATTTCCTAAAAACTATCAGGTGTATTCTGATTTCATGAGGAGCTTTTGGTTAGAGTTTGACGAGTTTTTTAAGGTTGGTTTGATTACTGAAATCAAAATTGGAGAGCTGTGGTATCCATCTCATTATGTAAGTGGCTGGAATAACTCATGGTATAAGCGAGTTTCAGGTAATCTCTGATTACATTGACCTTAATATATATCCTGCCTATATAATTCAATACAAATTTTGCTAAGCTTATCAACCATATCTAGTTTGATTATTCAAATAAGTGTATTGAGTTTCTTATGCCTTCTTTAACAGTGCTATGACAAATACATGAAAGAGAGTTTAAAAGAGGCAGCCAAGGCTAGGGGCCACCCTATTTGGGATTGAGCACCTGCCAATGCAGGTTCCTACAATTACATACCACAAAATATATTTAGGTAATGTGTGTTTTAATTGATTTCACCTACCGGATTAGCATTTAGTGTATGTTTTGTGCTAAGTCGAAAAAGAAGTGTGATCCTAAATGCAACTTCAAGTCAGTGACAGTATCTAAGGCACTTACAGTGGCTGAGTTTAACCCAGTTTTTGCACTGTTTGGAGTTAAGTTTTTCAAATGTGTATTTACGAATGCTATTAAGCATTTGAAACTACCAAATTTAGAGACTTCTGTGGAATTGCTTAAGGTAAAAGATGGGTTCATTCGGGAGGTGAGTTAACGGTAAGATGATAAATCAGGTGCCCCATATGCTTTTTGCTGGTGCAAAGCATCTACATCAGAAGATGAACCACCTGAGGTTAGATTATTCTTTTCTTTTTTTTAGCTTATAGTTTCATGGTTTATCAATAATTGTATTTGACTTTGGCCTTTCCCCTTAATTTTCAAATTAAAACATTGAATGAAAGTCTAACTGAGGATATAGTAAACAACTTTTTGAAGCACGCTACGACTGAATCTGAAAAATAAGAATATAAGAAACTCTCAAATGGGAGATTCAAGCTTAGACTTAGCTTTATACACAATTGGTGGGTCGATGGTTAATATACCAATTGATATTGCCTCTTTGATGAGGGAGAGAAAGTGCTTGGTACTGATGTTGTTGATCGTCATATTGATGGCACAATCATGCACAAAGAGAAGGCGCTAGACTATGGAGGCACCCCTCATATTCCTATCTATGTTGAGCTACATGTGAGTAACAAATATGTTATTATCCTATTTCATTTTACTTACCGGTAAAATAACTATTTACGCAATTACTTAAAGTGTTTGGTTTTGAAATAGCAATGAACCATTGATAGTGCAAGCTGTGAATTGGTTGATGATGAGGAATTGAAAGAACAATTAAAAATTGTAACACCCCACTTTTCTAAGTTTTACAATATATATTAGATTTAAACGAATTAATATTATTATTATTATTATTATTATTATTATTATTATTATTATTATTATTATTATTATTAGATTTTAGGGCTTAAATAGTAAATGAGATTATTTCATGGTATTTGTAGGCGAAGAATTTCTTAACACCTTTACTTAATTAAATCATGGAATGGTCCATGTTTAAATTAGGAGTCTTGATCAAGCCCATTAAGAGTTTCCAAGAAACCCTCCGGAAGAAATACGTGAGGTATTAGAGTTGTGATTAGGGTGAGAAACAAGAACTCCGATTCTATAGGAAAGATTTATCTCACGACTCCACTTCTACTGAAATTCAAACTCTTCTCTCAAACCCTACTTTCCGTCAATTATATATGTTTCTCCTTTACGAGATCTCACCCACCTTCTGAAATACGCTCTCAATTTTCTCTCATAAAGTCTGTGTCCCTTGAAGCGAATTTCTGCACTTCGATCGTCAGCCTCGCAGCGAAAGAGTTGGTTTGGGTTTATTTCTCCTATCGATTCTCTTCTTTCATCTCGATTCCGGTTCGTTCAATTAATTCAGACGAGCACTAGTTTTTGTCGAATTCGGTACAGCGGCGAGATCGTTTCGTCTCTCGAAATCCAACGGTATCCATCTTGTTCTTGTCTGCGATTCATTCGTGCAAAGAATTTTTCGTTTCGCATCTTTCACGTTGAATCTCTTCCGATCTCAAAATCCTTTCCTTGAAACTTTTCTTTCACCGAAAGGTTTAACACCGAAAATTTTATTCTGCAGAAAGTAGGAGCCCTTTTTCCACATCATCTCTGCGAGGAGGCTCGCCGAGTCGAGATTCGAACGGTAGTAATTTTCGTCTTGTTTTTCTTCCTTACGAAATTCTGTAGTCATGAGTGTTCGATCTTAAGAATGTAATAAACTAGGTCTTCTAGTGCTGATAATAAATCTTAAGATTTAGCCTGCCTATACATAAATAAGAAAAAAATTTCGTAGAACGAATGAATTTGGTTGGAGGAAATCTTTCTTTTTTTTATGCGCAGAAATCAGGTGACTTCCAGGTGTTCGTAGAAATGCTTGTATGAAAGATTATAATAGTAGGAATTTTAGTTGCATAAGGACACGCCTTCCACTTGTTTGTATAAATGTTTGAATGAAAGGTATAAGTATAAACAGTAGGTGGTGGTGTGCGTTTGGACTAGAGTGGATGTGAATGTAGAAATACGGAATTCAGCAGAGAAGTTTGATGATTGATTCTTAATCTTAATTCACTTATTCGGCAAAACCTTAAGAAAAGAGAATGGAGTAGTTGCCTTTGACTTTGCTTCTTAATTAATAAAAGGTTCAGAGATGGATTTTGCTTGGCTATGGTTTCATATGCATACTTGTGTATATAATATTGGAAGTGGTTTTTAATGTAGGATACCTTAAATTTAGAGTTTAATTATCTATTAGCTTAGTTGTCTAATTTAATAATTTATACTTCTTAATACAGCACCTTTCCGACCAGCTATAAGGAATGAGAATGAGCAGTACCCTTTGACTACATTTGCTTCATTACTAATTAAAGGTGTAGAGGTTAGGAGACCATATACAGTTTTAGCCGCCAACTTATATTAAGTTTTTGAAAAAAAATTCTGCAGCACGGCTAATCATAAGTTTAAGTACAGAAGTAATAGGGATCGAGGGTCTGTGTATGGTTATTTTATTTATGATATTAGTGTTATTAAATATTTTACTTATAATAGTATATTATACTCGAATAGGTGCGAACGACTAGGATCCTCGCCTACGACCTATTTTCCCCGTGTTATTCGTGCACTACTTCGAGGTGGGTAAAACTCTTTCCAAGCAAATGTTTTTTTTAAATGCACGTGCGATGTGGATTTGAGAAAGAAATGATATTTTTTTTATAAAATGTTTTTATGTCCAACATGTGTTATCGATTTGGATTGTGATTCATGTGATGAGAATGAATGAATGCATATAGCTATATGTCTAGTCCTGTGCACAGTTGACTGTTTATGATAGCCTTGACGCCTAGAGTCTTGTGTATCTAAACCAAGAATGATGAATGAATGTTCTATACCAGCCTTGATGCCTAGAGTCTTGTGTGGATAGAAGTTACGTGTTATTCACTTTCCTGCGGTAATTTCATGTTTGGACAAAAATGATAAAGGATCCACTTCCCCAACCACTGAGTGCAATTTTTGTGTACTCACCCCACGTTTTCAAAATGTTTTCAGGTCAGTGAGCGGAGTTGGAGCAGCGTGGAGGATGCGAGGGTGTTAGGTTTTTAGTTTGTCTTTTATGTTGGTGAATTTCAGTTATTCTCCTCTTTTGTAGGGATTGAAACTTGGATTTCGTTCTTAACATTCTTTTATGTTTATACGAAAATGGTTATGTCGTAGGATTTTACACTAATATTTTTAAAGTTATAAGCTTGAAGATTTGCTATTTAACTTCAGTTATTTTCATGGAAAATATTTAGATTTCTTTGATAAAAGAAATAATTGTTGTTTTAAGTCCATGGCTTTTATAAGTAAAATTTTATATTAGTGTGATTTTTTTAATTCGTTCTTGATATGTTTTGTCATACTTTCTTTTATAAAAAATAAATTAATATGTTAAATGTCTTGTGTTTTTCCGCTTATCTTTCGAAGCTCACTTTAGCTATTTAAAGTAGGTTATTTTGATTTGGTTCAAACGATAGTTAAGTTGTGGTGTTTATGATTTTATTTCAAATTAGGAGTTCTTTTGGTTTTAAATTGAGTTCGACTCTTACTATTTTTTATGAAAAGAAAAACATATTTATGTTAGAAATTTCTTACTTTGCTTTATTTTAAAGTTTCCGCAATATTGTGTAAAGAAAAGAGTAGCATTTTAAATTATATATTTAGGGTGTTACAAAAATACTGAAGGGTATTAATGTTGATGGCGTTGTGGTTAACTGCTGGAGAGGGATTATAGAAGCATACTCTCCTCACCAATATACTTGGTCAAGCTATAGGGAGCTAAAGATCTTGATTTAAAGCTTAAAGTAAGTCCATAATTGAACTATTGAGTCTATAATTGTGCTATGCAACTTTTGTTTCACTTATTATGAAATTTAGTTACTTTATTCACATAGGTCGTTATGTGTTTTCACATGTATGGAAACAAACCTTGTGACGATGTGTTCATTAGGCTTCCAGCATGGGTGGGAGAATACCGATATTTTCTTTACTAACAAAGGTTTAAATTATCAATGTCTTATTTGGGGAATTGAAAAATGGGTTTTGAAGGATAGAAATGCTCTTGGGTTACATATTTGTCTAAAAGAGTGTTAAGTTTAAATTACATATTTTTTCCTTGTACTTTGTCATTTGCTTTTGGCCAATTGTTTCAATATGTTAGGCATTAGTGCTAAGTTTCTTTTCTAGATGAGCAATGTTTGCCTGTTTCATACGTTTAATATTGTGCTGACTGTATACTCATTATTTATTTTGTACTTGGATCATCTTTCTTATTGATCATCTTTTGTTGATAACTGCATATAAATGAAAACAATTCGAAGGTGTATTCTGATTTCATGAAGAGCTTACGGTTATAGTTTCACGAGTTTTTTTTAGGCTGATTTGATTACTGAAATCAAAATTAGAGAGTTGCGGTATCCATCTCATTATGTAAGTGTCTCGAACACTCATGATATTGGCAAGTTTCAGGAAATCTCTGATTGCATTGACTTTGATATATATCCTGCCTAAATAATTCGATACAAATTTTGCTAAGCTTATCAACCATATCTAGTTTGGTTATTCCAATTAGTGTATTGAGTTTCTTCTGCATTCTTTAACAGTGATATGACAATTAGTGCTATTATTCCTCATGTTTAATTGAGAAATCTAATTTCAAATAGAAAGAAAGTGAGAAGAAATCTATTTTGCGGTTCTCCACCGCGCGACTGAAATCGCCGGCAACCACCTTATCGTCGTCCCCTCCTCTATTTTCTTTTTACAAAAAAAATGCCAAAATCGAAACCCAATTTTCCCTTCTTCGTTTCCTTCGATTTCCCTCCTCTCACTCTCTCTCTCTCTCTAAATTTTCCAACGAGAAGCTACCGTGTATAGAACAAAAGCTATAGGAAAGTTGAACAAATCAAAGTATTATTCCTTTCTTTCCGAGCCCCAAATCAGGGCTGGAGAAAGCAAAGTGTCTATGCACGCAACAACTCATCTTCTCATGAAACATGTGTCCTTACCATTCTGAAGCTTCAAGAAGTGATCGCATAAGACGACATCATCGTTCGGATAAACTTGTAGAGGAATCGAGATTTTATGATCAATGTTACTAGCATATATATCTGGTCCAGGATTCCTTAACCCCATACTCTTTCATCATCCACACTTCACTCTCATTCAGTGCACATAGACATCCATCTACAACTCCTAATGCAGGACAATAACAATCGTGCAGTGGAGTGAGGGCCCACATTCTCAGCATTCATTCTTCTGTTCAACTGTAAGTCATATGCTAAAATATGATGGCCGTAACATGTAGTCTCCCGTGTACAAAGGTCCCTACATAATGGTAATGGAATATATAATAGCTTATCTAGTTCTTCAGTCGAGGAAGAGACAAGTGATGAGTTGCGAGAGAGAGCATATACTTTGAACAAAATACTACTCTGTATTATTTTCCCCTAATTTCACATATGCAACAATAACCAAAATATATTCTCCGGTAGCGGGGTGGCGACCGAACCAAGTGCTGATCCGAAAAAGGTGGAGTATCTTCGGTAGCGAGATGTCAATCTTGATCTCCCCCGTAGCCCGATTTAGAGCTGTAATTTTACAGATTGTAGGGTCCAAGTATAAAACCAAATCGTCGCAAGATCCGAAGAGACACACGTGGCCCTTCATACGGATTTTCTTCGTGGTAAGGGTGAGATTGTTTGCACATTAGCCTCGAATCTCCATGTCAGCCGAATTAATTGATGCCGCCACAATATGGGGCTCCATGGATCTTTCGAGATGCTTCTAGATGAATTTGGGGCTCGAAATCAAGCGCAACCAATCTTTGCATACAAGTTTGAACTTTAGATGGAAGCCGATGCAGGATTTCTTCAACTGAATTTGCAGGGATGTTTTTTTATAAAATGGAAAACCGAAAAACAAAATCAAATTTTAAAAACAAAAAAACCCGATAAACCGAAATTAATATCGGTTTTTCTGTTTTCCCCCGAATTATTTTAAAAATTATTTTATATTTGTTTAATTCACTTCTAACTTTAATCAACACACCTAATTTCTATCCAAAATCAATAATAATACTAACTAATTTCATATCAAATACTTCCTTTGTCCCACTTCATTAGTCTCATTTGTTGAATTTATATGAGGTATATAATAATGAAATGGAGATAGTACAAACTAAATATTACAATTACCAAAGATACATTGCCAAAATATATAAATAATAATAATAATATATGAATATATAAAATATTAATAATAATTAAAATAAATAATATTTCGAGTTTTTAGTTTTTTCGGGTTGTACAAAAAAAATTGACCCGAAACCCGAATTGCACTAAGCAAAAAAACCGAAATCATTAAAAACTCAAATAATTCGAACCGAAATTTTATTTCGGTTGGGTTTCGATTCGGTCTTTGGTTTTAGGAGAATAGTGCTCTCACCTAGCTGTCGCTGCTCCGATCCTCTTTTTCTTCTACAATTCCACGCATGTTTGACTTTGCCTGAATGCTGAATCCACAGGTGAGGTAACTACTCAAATATATCAATCATTTTTTAGATCTAGATGGGCTTCAATTGGGCCCGACTCAATTCACAACTGCAGACCCCAAATTTTATACAACTTATAATTTTTTTTATAGAATAATTTATAAAATAATAATAATAGAAACGTGAAAAGCCCAGGGAACCAAAATTTAACTACTTTTCACATTCACTATATATTCATACATTATTTTTTTATGGTACAAGTTTTAATAATTTTAATGAGTATAAATGAGTAGACCGAAGGAGGGGCCGGTTTTGTATCTCGAAAAGTCCTAAGCGAAAATGAAACAATAAATCCCTTAAGAAACGAGAAAAAATAAATAATAGTACAAAAAACAATATAGCATAAAATAAAAATTAATTGAAATAGGAAACAAGTTTCTTACTTTGAGGACAAAATAATATAACATCTAGTGAAATTAGTTTGAAATAAAACTAAAAAAAAATTACTACATACTAATACTATTTAGAAAGAAAGAAAAAAAAAAAAAAAAAAAATTGTGTGCCTATGCACAGGACCGACTCTGAGTGGAGGTCCTAACATTTAGAGAATAAATGAATAAGTAACAATTAATATGATAAACGTAAATGAGTGATGGAACGTGATTGGTATTTTGTATAAATGAATGTATAGATTAAGGGTGAAGATTGTAAGATTATTTTTGAAAATGAAAAATACACATTTTCATAAACGTATCAAAATGGAATTAAATGCACAAAATAGAGTGAGTAATAAAAAAATCCTATTGCTATCAGAATATACCCAAATCTATTACTTCAAAAAATCAATCCAAAATTTATTAGTTAGCGGCATAAAAGTTTCACCGTCAGCTGTGAAGCAATTTTTAATTAAAGTTTAATTTATTTTAATATAGTTTAATTTTTATGGTACGGAGTATATAATACTTCCTCCGTCCCACATGAGTATTCTCTTTTTTTTTATTTTGGGTTGTCCCATATGAGATGTCTCGTTTATTCAATTGGCAATAATTAGCTCCACAGAAAAAGGACAACTCATGTGGACCCATCACATTATTTCTAAACAAAGAATGCATTGGTTATTGTGCCAAAAAAAAAATTACTCATGTGAAACAGAGGGAGAATATATCATCCAACGTCAGTTTAATATGTCCAGAATAATTAAGTATTGGGGCATTCTTAGAGCATTAGCAGTGGAGACCTCCAAAATGGATATTTTTGGAGGTCTCCACTTTTTTGCAGCAGTGGAGACTCCAAAATATAGTGGCCTCATATATTTTTTTTATAATTTTTACTATTATTTTTTTTAATTATTTTTTTGAATTAATTTTTAGATGCATAAATAATAAATTAACACAAGACATTTTTCAAATTCAATTATATTGCACGTTTGGAAAATTACAATGCAATGAAATAAAATAGAAATAAAAAAAATACATAGACAAAAAAAAAAAACTAATCTTCTGATGGCGGAGGCATGCCGATCTTTGCACGAAGCCACTTTACATAGTCGAAGTGAGCTCGTTTGACCTCGGGAGTCATTCCAGAGGTATCTTTGGTGATTATTTCGTAGTGGCTCATGACATCCATCGAGGCAGCGACTGCTTTCAGACTCTCATCTGCACTCTCGGCTCGCGCTTCGTCGAAACTGGATTCCAGTTTCTTCCCTCTGGCTTTGGCCGCTTTTGAACCCTCGGGTCGGGGTCTGTACGCCCCTTAGCTGACAGAATCCGCCACGTTCGTCGACGGAGTTGTCGCTCTACTACTTTCAGTAGAGTAAGAGCCGTCGATGCTAGTTTTGCATCGTTTCACAGCGTCGATGCTTCCGGTGACGGCTAAAAATTTCAGAGTTCCGCGCACCTTATCCCATGTAGTGTAGTGTTTGAATGGTTTTCCCTTCAGCTGCTGATATTGAGCCAAGGCGTCCGACAAGATATCAGCTTGGCTTTTGCCACTACCCAAAGTGCTCGAGCACGAAAGGTAGAACGATTCAAACACCTTTATATCGGCCATCGTGCGCTTCCAATGCATGCGCAATCTTTCACCATTGCAAGGCACTGTGTCGTCTGTGCGAATCTCGTTGTAGCGGTTGGCAATTCCATAGAGCCAACTCCCTTTGGTGGTTGTCCGCTTTTGCATCGTGGGATATGTCGACCCAAACACGAGCAAGAGTCTCCGTCTTCGCTTCGGAATAAGGGATGGTGCCTTGTCCATCCTCGATCTGCATCGCCCGAGCCACGGGCGCTCTTCTTCCTCCGCACGCCGGCAACTCCACCAACTATTCTTCCTCTGCCGGTGGATCAGACTCGTCAGCCAAGCTCACCGCCGGTTGTGACTCAACGCCAAAATCGTCGCCTTGGAAGGGAGACCTGCCGCGGTGAACCGATCGTCCCATTTGTGGAGGACCTATCGGCGAGGACATACTCGGGAACAACGGAATCGGTGAGTACGAATCCTCCTTGCGGTGAAAAATCCTGGCTCCCAGAAGCGTAAGGAAGAAAGCCTTGAGGCCGGGTTGGTGTGGGTGTGTGAATGGGAGGGCTTGACGATGTAGGATTTGGGTTATTTTGGAATTAATCTTGGTAGTTTGACCCAAGCCAAGTCAACAAATCGATGGGATCCATGACACAATAGAGAAAAATAGAGAGAAATTTATTTGCAATTTGAAAGAAATTGAGGGGTTGTTTGGTTCAAGTTGGGTAACGGAAATAGAATGAAATCAAGTCAAGTAATGGAATGGTAATGATAATGATTACTTTTATTGAGTGTTTGGTTCAACTATGGAAATGAGTCACTTGTAAGGGAGTTCATTTTCTCCTTATTTCTCCTCTTTCTTGAAGGGTAACAATGTATTGGATTGAGTTACCCCCAAGTAAGGAAAATTGATAAGATATTATTCAAACCAAACAAAATGTAATGGAATCAATTAATTGTTTTCCTTTCCATACCCACAAAAATATGAACCAAACATGGGCTGAAGATGAATGTGATGTACAAAATTAATTTTGGAATGGGGTATATATAGTTGGAAAAATGGAAACTAAAAAAACAAATTGAATCGGGTCAAACGGTCAACGACTGTTGACCAACCACAGGGCGCCATGTGGCTGGGACCGTCTCCATCTTCACGATCCCGCTTGTGTCCGTGAAACCAAACCCGTCCCGGGCTCCAGCGCCATTTTATACAGCGGGACCGTGGTCGCAAGCTCCGAGACCGTGGCCGCGGTCCCCGCTGCGCATGATCTTAGACTGGAGTCATGTCATTAAGAAAAAATTAAAAGCTAGAATAAATTATAAAGGGTCGGTGATCCATATTCACCTTGTCGCGGTAAAGTGTAATAAAGTCGGATAATTATTGCAACTTTCTTGTAACAAAGAGTATCATTATCTGAATATGATTCTCTCTCTCTCTCTTTTTTTATTCTTTTTTTTTTATCTGAATATGATTCTCTTGCCATTATTTAATTTACTTCGCAAGAGTTTCTTTTTTAAATCATCAATAATAGTTAATATGTAAATGTATAAATTAAGACGTGACAATAATTCTAATCCGTCAAAGCTTTAGCATTCTATTTAATTTTCATTTACAATTAAAACTGACCCAATATATTCCGATGGGCGGAGGAATTATGTGGACCCAGAAATATGATGTGGGATTAATTGCTAAAAGAATTAGTATAAAAAAAATAATTTAATTTTAGCATATTTTTAATTAAAAATTAAATTTTAAAAATATAATTATATACCATAATTGAATTAATAGACCCTAATTAATGTAAAATAATTTGACTGTTAGATTTTCCCAACAAATTTAGACCAATTTTGTCATTTCATTTTTGATTAGTCACCCACGTCCAAAGGTTAGTTTCTTTTCTATTTGCTCATTTATTTGTGTCGTTTGTTTTCTCTTTATTTATTTATTTATTTTTATTTATTTTTTTAAAAAACTTTTTTATTGTTGAAATTACAATTACGTTACATTAGTTTTTCTACAGTTTTCTTACGATCTAAGTTTCATTCCTCTAGGTTGTATTGGATTATATACATGGGCGATTCTGGGGACTGGTGGAGGCTAAAGCCCCCTCCCCGCTATATTGATTAATTTTTATATGTATAATTTTGTGATTTTGAATAAAATTTGGAGATAGCCCCCGCACTACAGTGGTCGTTAGGACTAAAAATATAACTATTCTAAGTATAATTTAGTACATAATGAGCGAAACAGTATCAAACCAACATCGTTTCACTAGCAGTTATATAAATAAACTAAATAAAAAACTATTTTTCAAGCTAATAGAAAATAGGAAGAAAATTCCTTTTTATTGCCCGAAATGCAGCCCCCTCAGGAAAAAATTCTAGATTCGCCACTGATTATATATATATATATATATAGGGATGAGATCACATAAAAAGCTCATTTTATGTAAGAAATAGGAAGGATTTTAGACCATTGATTAATACTAATCTAACAGCTTAGATTCAATCCAAACAAACATAATTTGAAAATTTTCATATAAGATCGTTGACTTGTATATTGAAAAAGGGCTAGAAAGTAAATAATAATGCATAACTATTTTGGTATTGCCGATAATCAAGGGATCTGTGATGAAACCCACCAAGATCAAAAACAACATCTATAAAATTCGTTAAATTAACTCTAAGAATAAGAGAAACGAAATCCAATAAAATCATTCCAGAATAATAATAATTATAATAATTAAGATCTTAACCATATTTTTTTTTGCATTTTAAGTAGTATCATAATGCACTATGTGCTAATTGGTAATGCATTTGACATTGTATTATAATGCATGAATTTGTACGTCTTTTATAAATATATGAATATTGCGTGCATGTGATGAATAACAAATACACATATGCCTTCATAATGCACTGATTTCTTTTTTTTAATGCATTCATTTCTATTACTACGTATAATGCATTTTTGGTTGTGTTACAAAGACAAATTATATATATTCCTTTTCATAATGCATTTGTTATATATTTTTAATGCATCAAGTGCATTAGTATAATGCACAGACAAGTGACACCAAATGCATTCATAATGCATTATTTGTGTGTTATTATTGCATTCGATATATTAGTATTAGATGGTGAACAAAGCTCCATAATAAAATAAAAATACATAACTATAGTTAAAATAAGAGATTAAAAAATGTAATATAATAATGAGAAAAATTCTATATCATTCTGGAATTGATTGCGTGTTATTATTGCATTATTATATAAATGTAATGCACAATACAACAAAATAAAAAAAATATTAATAACTTTGAAGAATGCTGTACCACCGATATCTATGGCATAGAAAAAGATGAGGAATAGTAAATTAATTAATAAAGTTGTATATGGCGCATTAGTGGTGAATGAATAAGATTTTTTTATTATTTGAGAAATTTGGGAATGTCGTCAAGAGCAGAGATAATAAATGGATAAAATGAAGATACAGAGAATCCCAAGATTCAAGGAGGCGGATGTTACATGTAATCAAGATTACCAATTTATCCCCATCCAATAAAAACGCCTATCATTAAGTAAGAAATATACACAAATTATTAACCGTAGATCAATTTAGATGGACGCCAAAGATTACTTCTTATTTCTTACGGAAGTGGGCTTTTGTACATGATCTCTCCTCTATATATATATATTCAAAGGAGCAATTTTACTTTAAATAGATCTCATTTGGAACAAATAATAATAAAACGATCTATATAGATTGTTTAAAAAAACTCGCTACATTCTTTCAAAAAAAAAAAACAAAAAAGAACTCGTCTACATAGATTAAATCTTAAAATATAAACGAAAGCCAATAATTCAAATTATTCAACGACAATCAAAATCATGCGATATATATATATGCCTACCATTTAGTAGTGTCACGTAGATAATTTTTTCATTTATAGTTTAATTTTTTGTAGTAGAGTTTAAGTGTTTTTGTTAAGACTAGCAGAGATCACGTACGTTGCACGTGGATCCAAATTTCGTTAATTAATTTTATTAAAATAAGATTTAGAAATTTGTTCATGGTATTATTCACGTAATAGGAAATTACTAATTTTTAACTATGCAATAAATTATTTATTACAAATATAAATGAAAAAAATATAAATAGATGAAATGAAAAGTTAATAAACACATACACACACACACAAATAATAATGACAAAAACTTGGGTGAGACCGGCCTCATAGTGTGGTCGGGCCAAAGTATCAAACTTTATACAGAAAAATGCTAATTTACACGAATAAAAGTGTCAATCTTTAATAATAATAATAATAATAATAATAATAATAATAATAATAATAATAATAATAATAATAATAATAATAATAATAATAAACAACTAAAATCAATTATTGTATTCGTGATAAGTGATTTATAATGTCAATGAAAGATTCTCTTTTTAAAAAAAAGAATGTTTGACTTGATCGATGTCGAATACTTTTCTTATCATCGATCATCATTTAGAATAATAATGAAACTCTCAAAATGTTTTCTTTTTTTCTTCATTTCTTTTCCTCTTTCCTTGAACTTCATGTAATTTATGAAATTCCATGGGCATTGTCTGTATTTGAGGAAATCTTTGGCATCCTTAATGTCAGAAATGAAATTATAATAATGAATAGATTCCATACATGTTTAAAAGTTCGAGCTTGATTTCAAACATGGTATCAGAGCTTTTGTCTAACGCCGAAGTCACGTGTTCAAATCTATTGAAAACAACTTCACCACTACTACAATTTAGCTCATACACTACAATTTTAAACCGTAGTGTATGCTATAAAAAAAATTGTGGTATATTGAGAATTATAATATAAATAATAGATTCGATATCTCTTTACAAAATCGAGCTTTTTAAATGAGATAGAATTCTACCGGTTGTTCAATTCTCAAGCAAGGTGGTTGTTTTGTTAGCTAGACAAAGTACATCATTTTGATTGGTTCTTTAACTTCTTGTCTACAATTTGAGGCTTACCTCGACTTCTCTTATATTCTCGTCAATGTGAATGTTTATTTTAGTTTCCAAGGTCATGCTGCAATACCTTGAGGATACGAAGTTTTGATTCTGAAATATACAAAGAAATCAACACTGTCTCGTATGTATTTCGGTCACATTACTTCGTATCTCTTCAAAGTTCAGACTAATACTATGTCACATTATCCATTTGAACGGTTTTGATTAGTTTAACTTTATAATCCTGGCCATAGAACCTCGAGACATCCAAACCACTGAAAAATTAGCTTATATTTGTCTTTATGGATGCTTGATTTGATTTTGCCTTAAATGCTATGGTAATCTTAGTTTTCTTTCATTGAAACTGAGAAAGGTTTTAGATGTACATCATAAGGGATTTTTCTATTGCATCATCACGTCACATCTCATATTGTATCAAATATCAATAGATGAAAGCCACATGTTAAAAACCCTTTCAAAAATTATCAATTTGTTTATACCTTCTTTTCAATTATTGTAATTTAGAATTAATATTTTTAATTATCTAGATAGACATGATCAATAATTCTCACATCACATTTCCTCACCAGATTGAACATGGAATTATTCAATTCAACTCTTCTATGCAATCTTGTGTGATAATTCTCATTGCATCATTTAGTTTGGAAGTATGCTCAACACGTGATCGACCATTGATGCAATATGAGATGCATATAAGAACGCAAATAGAAATATTGTCGCTTTTTTTTTAAGATGAGCAATATATACACCTAACTTTTCCACTTAAATCTTGAATTTGTAAAAGTACAGAGTCTATGTTTTTATTTATTATTATTATTTTTGTATCTATGATATGACCGAAGTAAGAATACAATCTTTTATAAACCATTTCATAATTTAGAATAATAAGATAGAGACTAAAAGAAAAAAATATCATCTCCGACTAATTTTTCTTTCCTTCTATTTCCCTCAAATCCACAATTAATACTTGAACGTAGTGCGTTATACAATATAATAGAACATATATATAGACTATATTTCTTATACCAACTATCGTATACCAAATCGTGTATCAAAATTAACTTTTTATTTTTATTTAATTTTTTCTTCTATTTTGATGTAATACAATCTAGTCTATTAACAATGGTTCATGAATTCAATTAGGATATATAATTATTTTTAACATTTTTCTTCATTTTTTAACAAATAAATTAAAATTAAAAATTAAAAATTAAAAATGAATAATAAACTCTAATTGGATGGGTGAACCCTAGTCAATCAGTGTAAAATTAGATTGAATCATAATATCAAGAAATTGAAGAAAAAATTGAATAATAATTTAAATAAATCGATTTTGGTACACGTCTCGTATACTAACATGGGGATAGAGGATCCCAAGTGAAATTCGTTTTCTTCCAATTATTACTTATATATTATACAATATATTATAAATTTATTTATTAATTTCGGACATACGAAATTCAAATGAAATATTAACAACACTATATATATTATAAGTCATGATAACTTTTTATATTGGAGGAAAAATATAAATTCCATTTAGTTTAAATCAATGAAAAAACTCTATAGTATCACTTGTCAAGCTTAGCGAATTATTATGAGACTCAACTTCAAAACTAATTAATTCCGGTGCAGAAAACGATTTAATAAAAGATACAATAATCAAAAGCATAGGGCATCAAAAAGATTTTATAAAGCTAATCGTCATTACAAATGTAAAAATAACTCGAAGTAAATTGGACGAATATGTATTCAATAAATTATTATATTTCTTCTAAATATAATATAGTACTATAACAAATATTTAATGAATTATTTTTCCATGTTAAATATACGAACCTTATATATTAAGAATACCTCATTCCCCATATATTTTCATGCCAATTTAATATATAATTATTATAATATGTATAAGATATTACACTATTGCCCCTAAAATTAAATACTAATAGGGATATAATAGGCATATCAAATTTTGTAAACAAGACACTTTTTATAATATAGTATAGATAGATTTTTATCAATTTCTTTATTTATATCATTGTCACCTCATTCGTTGGCACATTAAACATGCATACAGTGGGCATTGAAGCATTCCTTTTACTCAAAGTATTAAATAATAAGTGTATATGTTTAACTTCTAATGTGTGGATATGCAAAAATATTTAAATTTATAAATAATCATACATAAATATGTACATAATCATGCTTATTTATATATAATTTGATGCTTAAAGTATTTTCATGTTTATTGTATACTGCAACCACCTATATCAATATCAATTGTAGATCTTAGTGATATTAATGGTTCGAATCTATTTTGTATGAATCCATATGTAAATGTTAAAAATATAAATCCAATTTAAAAAAGGAAATAATAAAAATAGTGGGAATATACTTTACCATAAATGAAAAAAAAAAAAAGAAGGTAAAGTTAGCATCATAATATAGTAGTTGTAGGATTTGAACAGAGGGGTCTAGCACTTTACTGATCGGACTAAACTCAAATAGTTTGTGTGTGTTATGTAGTAAAAAAATATATGCTATTTTTATAATATAATCAATTTAAATCAGGTATTCCAATGATTGACTTGATGAATTCGATATTTTGGTACTCAATGATAAATTCAAGTTCGGATGCTAAACAAAATATTTGACATTTTTGAATTTAAATATTTGAATAATTTAGGAAGAGCTTTGATTGCCATGCAAAGCCGGGTGGGTAAGACTAGTTAGTATAAAATTGAAACCATCGAATCGATTTTGATACAAAATAAGTACATTATAATTGGAATCAAGGATCTCGTCCCCCAACAGTTGACTGTCGGCAGAGATTTTCGTTACTTTCTTTGTGAAATTAATATCTTCAATAATAGTAAAAATGTTATAGCGACATTTCATGTGAGAATTATCCGTACCATGCACATGGAAAAAAAAAAAAAAAACATAGCAAATTAAAGGCACATATTATATATGTATGTATAAGAACAAAAAAACGAATTAAAACGATAACATGAATTAGTGAACACAAATTAACACAACCAAATCTCCAATAATCAAAGAAGAAGATGGAGAGTAGTAGAAACAAAGGAAGAGAAGAAGATGAAGAATACGAAGACTCCATCGTTGAAAATCTGCAAAATTCCTCCAAAAATAATAATAGTAATAATAAAAACAAGCACCCTTTCAACCTCCTCAGCCAAGACTCCTTCAGTTTCACTGATTCCCATGGATTCATCATTCGTCCCGATAACAGGTTAGAGAGAGAGAGAGAGAGAGAATGTTGAGTTTTTTTTTTTTTTTTTGGCAGGAGACAAAAATGGAGTTACAATAATATATTGTATGTTCATTTAATTGTAGATGGTATATTGGTTGGACACATTTTATCTTAATATGGGCAGTCTACTCTTCCTTCTTCACTCCTCTCGAATTCGGCTTCTTCCGTGGCTTGCCGGAAAATCTCTTCCTTCTCGACATCGCCGGCCAGTTCACTTTCTTCATCGACATCTTCGTCTGCTTCTCCGTCGCCTACCGAGACCCTCACTCTTACTGCATGGTCTACGACCGTCGCCTCATCGCCCTCCGGTCATCCCATTCTTTTTTATTTTTTATTTTTACTAACTGAACCGCGCTTCGTTATCTCAGTTATTAATTAATTGTCAGTGCAGGTATCTAAAATCTCGATTTCTTATCGATCTTTTGGGATGCTTGCCTTGGGATGCCATATATACGGTACAATAATTAAGCCAACTTATAGATTTTAGGGTAATCTTGAGTTTGTTACATACATTAACTAATAAATAGTTGATGAATAGAACTGCGGTAGAAAGGAGGTGGTGAGGTACATGCTATGGATTCGCCTAAGCAGAGCAGTAAGAGTAACAGAGTTCTTCGAGAAACTAGAGAAAGACCTTCGCATCAACTACCTCTTCACAAGAATCGTTAAACTCTTCGTGGTGGAGTTGTACTGCACACACACAGCTGCCTGCATATTCTACTACCTAGCTACCACCCTCCCTCCTTCCCAAGAATCCCACACCTGGATCGGGAGCTTACAGTTAGGCGACTACAGCTACGCCAACTTCAGGCACATCGATCTCTGGACTCGTTACATCACTGCCCTCTACTTCGCTGTCGTCACCATGGCCACCGTCGGTCAGTAATTACTTCTCTATCAACTACTTGATTTCTGTTCAATCGTGTATTGAATTTTCTTCGTGTACATGTTAGGTTATGGTGAAATTCATGTTGTGAACACGAGGGACATAGTTCTCTGTTCATGTATTGAATTTTCTTTGTGTATTATGTTATGGTTAAATCAATGTTATGAACACGAGGGACAAAGTTCTTTGTTCGTGTATTAGGTTATGGTGAAATCTAGCTATGTTGTGAACACGAGGGACATATGTATGTTCGTGTATTGAATTTTCTTCGTGTATTAGGTTACAGTGAAATCCATGATGTGAACACGAGAGATAATATTTCTCTGTTCGTGCAATTGTTCATGTATTGAATTCTCTTCGTGTATTAGGTTATGGTGAAATCCATGGTGTGAACACGAGGGACAGAGTTCTTTGTTCCTCGTGCATTAGGTTGTGGTGAAATCCATGATGTGAACACGAGGGACATAATTCTCTCTATTCATGCAATTCTTCGTGTATTCATGAATTTTGTTCGACTGCGTGCTAGGTTATGGGGAAATCCACGCTGTGAACACGAGGGAGATGATATTCGTGATGATGTACGTGTCGTTGGACATGATCCTCGGGGCGTATCTGCTCGGAAACATGGCTGCGTTGATCGTTAAAGGGTCGAAAACAGAGAGGTTCAGGGATAAAATGGCGGAGCTTATCAAGTATATGAATAGAAATAAATTAGGTAAGAACATAAGTAAAGAGATAAAGGGGCACGTGCGATTGCAGTATGAGAATAGTTACACCGATGCAGCTGCTCTTCAAGATCTTCCTCTTTCTCTACGAGCTAAGGTTAGTGAATGAACATATACTTGTAATTTTCTTTATCGATTTTCCATGTATCCTAATACAAGTAATTAAGTATGCAGATTTCGAACAAATTATATGAACCGTACATAAGAAAAGTTCCTCTCTTTAGAGATTGCTCCGATGGATTCATCAAGAAAATCGTAAGACATGATATATCGATCGCTCTCAATATTATATACTACCTTATTATATTTAATAAAACTTTGATCTAAATTCAATATTAATTTTGCTTGGTATATATATTAATATATAGGCGATAAGAGTGCATGAAGAGTTCTTCCTTCCGGGAGAAGTGATAGTTGAAGAGGGAATTGCCGGTGATCAGCTTTATTTCCTTTGTGATGGCAAACTGGTAATTATTATGTTTCATAATATTAATAATCACCATTCTGGCAATGAAAGTAAAGAAATACTTCGATTGTGCGTAACTTGATTAGGAACAAGTGAGTAATCAAGAAGAGAAGGAGCTTGAAGGAACAGTTTCACCTGTTCCGATTAACAGTTCCATAGGCGATATTTCTGTAGTGTGCAGTATTCCAGAGGCGCGGACAGTCCGCGCCTCAGAGTTGTCGAGGCTACTTCGGGTAGACAAGCAAGCTCTTGTTCAAGTCATGGAGATACACTTTGCGGATGGGCGTGTTATCATCAACAATTTGCTTGAGGTGAGTTCATCGTCTCGCTTTCTTGAATATTGCTTTTTTATTTATGAGAAATGCCTCACTATCCCACCGTGTGCACATTTAGTGTGTGCTATCAGTGATACATATGAATAAAGCTACTATAAATATATATCGTTAAAAAACTAAACTTATTAAAAGAAACAAACCTTACATAAGAAATTGTCAATTAAAATGTCACTGCAACATATCAGCAGTGTGCTCACGACGGACATTGGAGCTGATTTTTGATTTGATTTATTGTTGTGAAATGTGCAGGGAAGAGAGCACAATCTTCGAAAGAAGATTGTGGAATCGGGCATGGCAGTGCAGATTGAGAAATATGAGTCGGAGTTGGCATTGAGGTTGAACTGTGCCGCCAACAACGGCGATCTGCATCATTTGCGGCTGCTAATTGAAGGAGGAGCAGATCCCAACAAAACAGACTACAATGGACAATCACCCTTGGTAATTAAAATTAATTAATTGACTATTATTAATTTGAATCTCAAAATTAATTAAATTGTTGAATCCATCCGTCCATGCATCCATCCATCAAAGATTATAAGTCTATATATAAATAAATCTGTTGCATGAAGCATCGAGCTGCAGCAAAGGGTTATGACGACATCATCGAGTTTCTCATCCAGATGAAGGCAGACATAAATCTCCGAGGTAATTAATTAATTAAGCCCTAATTAAGGTTTCACCATGGATCTTCTATTCCAACTGTAATGTAATGTATATATGTTGGATGAAAATTAATGTAGATAATTTTGGAAAGACGGCGTTGTTTGAAGCAATCAAGAACAGGCATGGAGGCGCAGCGTCTCTGCTAGAGGAAACCGGGGCCGCCTTATCCGTGGAGGATCCCGGGATTTGTCTGTGTGAGGCTGTTGCAAGAAAGGAGTTAGATTTTGTGATAAGGCTATTGGCAAATGGAATGAATCCAAACTCCAAGAACTATAATCTTCAGACACCTCTGCACTTGGCTGCAGCAGAGGGCTTGTTTCAAGCCTCCGTTTCCCTCTTACAGAGCGGAGCCAGCGTCTTCGCAACGGACAGGTATGTTACGTTACATCTCGTATGTAGCATGTATGCATAGTTTTTGCTCTTATATATGTTACATCTCGTGTTTCATCGTACCATATATGGTGCAGATGGGGCCGAAGTCCATTAGACGAGGCCCGAATCGGGGGAGATCTTAAGCTAGTTCAGTTACTCGAGGATGCCAAGCATACTCAGATGTCTCACTTTTCTGCTGCTATCAAATAATTTAGTCGTCGTCACATTAAACCTACATTTATGTATACTTAATTATTGGTGAGTAGCTTCTGATGTTCATAGGTAGTAAGTAAAGCAAGGAACAAGTGTATATCTTTTGACTCTTTTTTCTTGCAAACTTCTTTATTTACTATCACGGCATATGGTTACAAACCTTCTAAAATCCTTCAAATGTTCCACAGTACTCTCATTCAAAGTATTACATTAATTTCCAAGAAATATAATATAGAAAAAAGTAGAGCTACATTGTCTTAATTAAATCACACTCTTAATATAACTAGTAAGGATTACGTGTGTTGCACGTATAATATTGTTGTATTAATAATATTTTGTTCAATATGAATATTATTACAAATATTAATATACTTGAAGATATAAGGGGAAAAAATTCTTTATAAGTTGTAAAATTATTAATATTAATATTTAATATGATGACCTTTATCAACATCTAATTCATCTCTTTCTCTTCAAAGTTTGTCTTAAAATGTGAACTGTTCATTGATTTTTTTAAAAAAATATCGTCGTCTAAGCTTTTTCATGTGCAAGAGTCTGACTCTAAAATGTTCATTTTGTACAAAGAAATTAAATTCAATGGAATTAAAAGTTGTCATTAAAAAAAAGTTAAAGCTTTCTCCAACTAAGCACCCTGAAACAAGAGTTACATACCTTTCTTATTTGAATAATTTTGACACTAATTTAAAAATGACGCCACAAAGATTTCAAACTTGAGACATTTACCACGGAGGTCTTACATTAACCCCACTACCGCTAGACCAACATACTCATAAAAAGAATTTACCTTTAATTCTCTACTTCATATTCAATTCACTTTACATTCTTTTATAAAGAAAAACTAAACTATTACCAAAACTTATCGCTAAGAATGATACATCCCTTAACCCAAGGTTCCTCTTATATATATGGCCTAAATAGATGGTTGAGTTTAAAGTATAATTCCAAAACTCCTAACCATAATAGTATAATATAAGGTAAAACACATCTTTAAGTTTTTATACTCATATTTTTTATTTCATCAAGTCCCTATATATTTTTTTCGCTTTAATAAATCCTCTTATTTTATATACAAGTTCATCCAATCTTTTATTTAACGGAACTATTACTTTTCCGTTATGGAATAACACACTGCCTATATTTCTTTTTTAAAATTAATTCAACATATGTACTCATGGAGAAGCCTAACATCAAAATTAAATAATAAAAAAATAGTTCATTTAATTTTTTATTTTTTATTTTTTTTTATCAGACAAATTTTTTGGCCGCGCCATGAAGGACTCGAACCCAGGACATTTGGTCCGAGGTCTTGCCTATCTTTCTGAAAGATTTCAATTTCTTTTTCTTAGTGAGGAAATAAAATATTAATCAAATCCTCATGAAAGAAAGAATCTAAAACAAAAGAAAATTGGAAAAAGAGAACCGACTTCATCAATGACGATCAATCATTGTTAAGAGGCAAAACATAAAGCTACTAATTGAAGATTTTTTTATTTTATTTTTTGAATTTCTCAAAATTTGGTCAGAAAATTATTGCTCCACATCATAATTGAAACCATGATTCGAAAACTATTGCACAAGGAGAAAAATCAACAATATTGTACTGATGCTGCAGTTGTGGTCGCCACCAGATTTTGGCAGTGTCCACATTCGGCAACACTATGTCAGATCAGAGTCACTTTGTTCAAGTAGCTAGATCAAATCATCTTTCTCACAATAAAATTATTCGAACTTCTTCTAGCATCAACTGATAACCCAGATAATTTTAGTTTTTATTATATAATTCTAATAACTTATCCGATCCTTTATAAATTTTACAACATTAAATTTTGTGTTCCACCAAAAATACTCCATCCGTCTCAAAGATAGCGTCATGTTTCTTTTGGCAATAATTTTAAGCTTTTTCCTCCCATAAATTTGGGCACAAAAATTAAGGAAATGTGTTATATTTTCCCAATTATGAATAGTATAAGTATAATATTATTCATAATTGGGAAAAAAGTACACATTTTCTAAATTCTCGTATTCGAATAAATGGGACGAAGGGAGCATAAAATTATTGTCAAAAGAAACAAGACGTTATCTTTGGGACAGAGGGAATAGTAGGTAATAAAAAAAATCAATTAATATATATAGAGAATTCATTAAGAATTGATTGATCGTACGTCATCAATAATAATAATAATAATAATAATAATAATAATAATAATAATAATAATAATAATAATAATAATAATAATAATAATAATAATAATAATAATAATAATAATAATAATAATAATATACTTATAAAATTCTTCATATAATAAACGTTTTTTAATATGAAAAAGTAAGCTTTAGTCTCTTAAATAAGAATTGAGAAACAGAATTATAGTAGGACACTAATAATAATAATAATAATAATAATAATTAAGGGCAAAATAATAATACTATTAATGTATTAATGATTATATAATAGAAAGAATGCCCCCTTTTGTCCCCTTCGAGCTTATATTTTCAAATTTTGTCCAAAATATAACAATACACAACATTTGCCCAATTTTCATGTGGTAGGACAAAAATGCCCTCTCATCACTCCCAAACCCTATTTCTTTTATTCCCACCACCCTTTCCTCTCTCATTCATCAATTTCAAATTTTACTCACTCTCTCTCTCTGCCCTAGCTTCTTCTCTCTATCTCTCTCTTTCAGCCCTATCTCCTCCGCCGCTCAAGTGACCTCCGCTTTTCCACCGCCGGCCCGCCTCTACACCTGCAGCGACGGGTGCCTCAGTTTCAGAGAGGGCAACTTCTCTCTCTCTAGATCTCTCTATCTCTCTCTAGGGTTACCGCATCCTCCTTCTGCTTTTGTCACGCCGACGACGAGCTAGGGTTCCGGATCTCTAGGGCAGCCTCTCTCTCTCTCTCTTCAATTTTTTCAGATTTGGATTTTTTTCCAGATCTGGATTCGAGCTTGCATTGGAGAATGAAGGTAAGGTGTTTGATGATATTCCCAACCGAAAATTTGCAATTTCAGTGGTAAGAAAATTCAAAACTTTTCGTAAGAAAATTGCAATTTCGTGGTAAGAAAATTTAGTTTAGGGTTTCAAATTATTGATAATTGGTTAGAATCTGATATTTTTTTTCTTACTATTTTTTGTCTGATTTTACTGTAACAAATTCTAGACATTTTAGGATTTTCGAATTGACTGCTTCTTTTTGGTAAGAATCGACCGAAGATTCTTAATATAATTTTAGTAATTCTTACTATAATTCTAGAATTAGGTTTTGACAAATTTTGTTTATGAATTGACTGCTTCTTTTTGGTAAGAATCGACCGAAGATTCTTACTATAATTTTAGTAATTCTTACTATAATTCTAGAATTAGGGTTTGATGTATTTTTTTTACGAATTCACTACTTCTTTTTGGTAAGAATCGACCGAAGATATTGGTTAGAATCTGATGATATTTTGTTAGAATCTCATATTTTCTTATTGTGTTTTGTTTGTTAATTTATGGTAAGAATTTGACATTTTTCTTACGTTATTTAGCATTTTTCTTACGTTTTTAGGATTTACGAATTGACTGCTTCTTTTTTGTAAGAATCGACTGAAGATTCTTACTATAATTTTAGTAATTCTTACTATAATTCTAGAATTAGGGTTTGATAATTTTGTTTATAAACTGACTGGTTCTTTTTGGTAAGAATCGACCGAAGATTCTTACTGTTTTTCAAGTTATATAAGAATCGTTTCATTTCTTATTGTAGGAATTATTCGGCTGACGACGGCTATGAGACGCGAAAGACGAGAAGATATCAAATTTTCTTACTATATCTGTAGTTTTTTTTTATAATTTTTTGTTGTTTCTTGGTAAGAAAATTGTTAATTTTTCTTACCAACACATGTAATTTATTATCATTTCTGAAACTAATAGTGTTTAATAAATGATTAAGTGGTAAGAAATGTAATGTATTTTCTTACCAATATGTGTAATTTTCTTACCATCCCCTGTACAAACAATTAAATACATTTTTTTTCTTTTTTTTTTTCAAAAAATTGGAGAATTTGTCAAATTTGTTACCAAAATTATTCGTAAGAAATTTATAAAATATTATAAGAAATTATAATATTTCTTACTAAATTATTTGGTAAAACGTAATGAAAGATAAAATTTCTTACCAAATGCATTAAAAATTCTTACCAAGTGAATTAATTAAAAATAGATTGATACAAGAGAAAAAAAAAAAACAAAAATTGGAAAAAAAAATTGATTTTTGGCTCTAGGGGTATTTTAGTCCCACCCCTTCAAATTTGGGCAAATGTTGTGTATTCTTATATTGTGGGCAAAATTTGACTTTTTATTTTCAAAAGGGACATAATCCTAGTTGACTCTATATAATATTGACATAATATAATTTTTATATAATAGGGGTATAATAGGCAAATCAAATTTTGTAAAACAAGACACTTTTATAATAGGGTATAGATTTGCCTGCACATACCCCCAGGCCCCAACATAATATAAACTATAATAGTTAAATTGTCTGCTGTTTTGTTATCTAATTTTTATGATTTTGCATATCAAATCTTTTATTTAAGATGTTTCATTGATATACTTTTATAAATCGGTCATTGCACTACTTCTGTAAAACAAAATATATACTAAAATATTTAATACTACTATACACTTTTAATTAATAAGCAAATAACACGCGCGTTGCACGTGAATACGTGAGTTTTATACTTTCTTTTAAAAAAATAGAATATATTCAATAAATTATTAATTTGCTAAACGTAAAAATAAAATAATAAGTAGATACCAAGCATGAAAGACATAAAAATGAAATCAAGTAAAAACTGTAACCATTTATGTTTTGTTGTTTTGTTAAAAAAAATAATGCTAGTGTTAATAAGTATAAATGTTTTGAAATATAAATCTACATTCACATTAGATATTTTCTTGTTTGATTTTGATGGATGTCGATCATTTTTTCCATTTGCTTTTCGAGATAAACTTGTCCAATATCTCATCATCATCACCAAGAATATAAGTACAATTTCAAACTTTTTTTTCATTATTCTTCTTTCCCTTTTTCTTGCCCTTCATCATGTTGCAACTTTATATTAGATTTTTCTTTTCTTCTTAATTTTTTTGTATTTCAAATAATTTAAATTCCTTATATTCACCGTTTATTTTAGGAGTTATCGTGCACTTTTTCTTAAGACAATTTGAAAAGTGATCAATTTGTTTAGAATTTTAATTGTAGTGAAATTCGTATGTATGACGTTACTTTGTAATAAATATAAATATAAATATAACGATAGTGATAATGATAATGATGATAATATAAAATTTGATATTACGTTAGTGTCTTTAAGTTAAACTAGTAATACACCCGTGCGACGCACGGCATAAAATGAAATGTATTTTTGTAATTTAATATGTATGATTTTGTTTTCATTATTTGAGTGTACGAAAATTAAATATTTTTGAACTAATTAAAAAAAAAAAGAGATAGATCAAATTACATATTTCTGCACTTCCAATTGAATCTTGCTTATAGTTAGATCGAAAAGCTTTTTATTTGGAACTTATAAACTCTTGCATCTCTCAAAATTGGAAGTCGTATCGATGACTTATGATTTTCAGTTGCTTTATTGTATGGCTTGCAATTTTTTTGAAAACTATAGGACCGTCATAAACCTATTTAATTTCATTATTTGGTTTCAAATTCTTATTTTCTCTTGTCCATTTTCAAGTATACAAATAGCTTAAAAGTCCAAAAGATACGCCGGAAGAAGTTGGATGACCATGGTAGGACATGGAATTGGCCAACATAGGTGAGGCAACCACAGGCCCGATCACCACCGACAACCACTACTGACCTCTGTCTATTTCCTAAATTTCTCTATTTTCAATTTCATGTCCATGCATGCTTCACTTATTGTTCTATGACTACTCCATTTTTTTTGCTTGGTAAACCGTGGCAAAATTATGAGCTTCTTCATTTTAATTTTCATCCTAATTTTGAAATTGATCACGGATCTATAGTCAGTCATTTCTACTAAATGGGCAATTTTTTTCTTCCGTATACATTATGTTCGCCAGCTCGAAGTTGTCGAAAATCATCACTACCACCGCGATCACTGCCGCCTATCCCTCACCGGCTTCGCTTCACAGGCTGCCATATGCTTCCACTCACTTTAGAAATCTTGTTCAAGGCCTAGTGTTCTACCTTTAAATTGAACAAATTTTCTCATTACATTCATTTTTCATAATACCTGAATGTATCTCAACTTAAATTTGCATGAAGGTGTCTGAATATTATAATAACATTCATACAATGTCAGTATATTATATAGCATGTGTTAAAATACCGTGTTAATCAAAGTTGTAATTTTCTTCGGTTTTAAGAAATCATGTCCAAATACCGTACAAAAATACAATCAATTATCTTGCATTTGCATGCATGTCTAATCTCTCAATATGGCACCTCTAAAAAATATATTTCATACAATTTTTCCTAGTGCGTTGAGTCCATGAAAAGATCCAAAATTTTATAAAAGACGCCTATAATTATTAGGATTGATAGTCTTTGATATATGAAAATTGGTAAATTATTGATATTACATAGTTTTGTTATATTACGCACACATTTATCTGATGTATGTTCGAATATCGAATGGGTTTAACCAAACAATTATTTTAATAAATTATTTATATACAAAAAAGTGTTGGATTTTTAGTTTAGATTTATCTACCTTTTAATTTTAGTAAATATTAAATTGTATCATTCAACTGCTAAGTGATTGACTATTGATATGAATAAGTTATTGCATTAGGTGCAATTTTTTAATATACAATTATGACATACCATTTATATATATTATTGTTAGAAGTGATAAAAATGAATAATAGAAATTGCTAAAAGATATCCATAGTTGTTATAATTATATAAATTATTTTGATTTTAGAATTTCAAGAAACAACAAGAAGTATGTTTAATTAATTTTTAGTCTAAGAAAGTATTTAGTTAATTTTGTACTTCCCATAGAAATTTACAATTTATGTCCACCAATGCCTTATCCAATTGTATTTATATTGCCCTTATATATACTCCGTATTAAACAGTATAAATAAGTTAAAATTTAATTAGTAGAAAATTATCTTTAATTTGAGTGATAATATAATTATCAAATGTGTTATTCATAATATATATATATATATATATATATATATATATATATATGTATGTATAAGAGAAGGCATAATTATAGGAAAATTAATAGTTAAAGTAAATTAAATATATCTTACTTTGTTGGTGGTCCATGATTATTACACTAAAAATTTTATTGTTGAAATTACATAGCGAAGCCATTGTTGCAGTCAACCTTACTTTCTAACCATCTATTGAAATTTGTGAGAGTTTTTTCGTGCTCATACATTTTTCATGTTCCATTGTGAAGTTACAAAATTATCGAAAAACATATGAAGTTCGTAATGTCCAAAACATGAATTTATAGGTAAATTACAATATAAATTTTGAAAGATAATATAAAATTAATGTGATTAATTTTGTAACGTTCCTCTTAATTGACTGAATTAATTCTGAATTTAATAGTTATTAAAGTAATTGCTAAATTAATGCCGAAAATATAAGTAAAGAGCATGATTAGGGCACAAATTTATATCTAATTTGCTAAATATTTGCACTTACAGTTTTATGTTATCCTTATCCTTATTTATATTAAAAAGGAAAATTTCTAATTTATTAATTAATAGTGTATAACCTAAGTATAATATTTATATTAAAAAGAAAGAGTGAAAAAAATAATGTATAGTCTAAATCAAAATAAATAATACGAAGTATAAAAACACGCCTATAAAACTGCGAGTAAATAAGCGTGTATAAAATTATATGTACACTACTGCTATATATTGTTTATCATATTTTTATTGACACATAAATGTATATAATCTGACGTAATTAATAAACTAAAAGATTATATAGATTAATATTATATATTATTTATATAATTAGTAATTGACATAAATGTATATAAATGCATAAATTTAATGAACTGAACTTTCTATATGTAGGCTTCTGTAGTAATTAATGTTAGCAATTAATGAAATGACTTACCATAAATATAAATATGTATAGATATAACGATAGTGATAATGATAATGATGATAATATAAAATTTGATATTACGTTAGTGTCTTTAAGTTAAATTGTATACCAACTATATAATATGTATAGATATATATACTCGTTCCATATTTGAAATATGATATATTTACTATATTCAAACGTAATAGAAAAAAAATCTTTAAAGGTTATTTTAAAACTCATCATCGAAAATGCTTGAAAAAAATACTGAAAAAAAGTGTATCAACTTGAAAAGACCGGAGGCAGTACAAGGCAAAGTTTATCCCATCTACATTATCTTATGTGTATATAAATATATTATATATCAAATTACACAATGAATATGTTACTTTTTATACTTTTTTTTATAAAAATAAAACAAAGATAGATATTCAATGAATTATTAATTTGTTAAGCGTAAAAATAAAATAATGAATAGATACCAAACATGAAAGGCATGAAATCAAGTAAAAACTATAATCATTTTTCTTTCGATTTTGGGCTAGCCCAACGGGCCATAGAGTTAACAAAAATAATTTTGACCCTGTATAAACATAAAAATAAAGCATTGTTTCAACACATATTTGTATTAACTAAATAAATAATTTCGTAAAATATTGAGAATTCAATAAGCATATTTCCTAAATATTCATCTTTATTTTAATTTTCACCAAGTGTTGAAAGAAAAACGTATAGAATTTAAAATAATTATAGCAACTTGTGTACTCTAGCTAAGATATTAATGTATATGAATATACTAATGTATTTCTTTATCAATCCCTTGATTCGTATATCATTTTTTGTGCATATAATTCTAACAATTTTAGCGAGGCGACTTATTCTAAGATGGGATTAATGTTATTCCTAATAAGCAGAATTTTCTAAATGAGTTTATAAATTAATTTTCCAAATTTTTTCAAATATGTGATTGTGAGATGCTTTAGATGTTGGATGTATTATTTGGAAGAAATATCTAAAGTGTTTAGATAATATAGGAGTAATATCTTTTTTCTTAATGTATTACTATGCATGCGCTAAAGTAAGAGTCACCCCAGGTTCGTGTGTGGGTGTATGAGTATTGTGTTTGCCTGATAAAAAAAAAGCATAATTAATTTATGCAAACTAATTGTATCATGACCAAAATCATGCTATGTTTGGCGGCATTGGAAGATTAAAATGCTATGTGATGTATAAAGGAATGCTCCAATGCCCACGGTGGGCATACTTAATGTGCCCACCGGTGACGTGGCAATACGATAAATAAGGAAATTAATTTAAATATATACTATAATTACTAAATCCTACAAAAAAAAAAACCAAACGCTACTAAAAAAAACTCAACTCTAAATGGAAAAAATTAATGACGTGACATTGCCACATAAGCGGTGAGCATATTTAATGTGCCCACGGTGGGTAGGGGGCGTTTCTAGTGATGTATATAGTTAACTTTCATGTTAATATTAAAATCCTTTTAGAATCATAAAAGAAAAAAAAATGTTTCTTATCTCTCATTTTTGTCCATGTTGAATACTTTAGAAATACTATGGTTCTTAATAAGTACAGAAGATTTTAATTACTTAAACGTTTTACTTCAATATAATTTAATATCTGTATTTAATATGTATAAACTTAAATATGTGATAGCAACAACAAGAATACTACTACTACTACTACTACTACTACTACTAATAATAATAATAATAAGCAATGTCATATGGTTGTGCGCTTTTTAATAAAGTATCATAATCGGTAATATTTCTTTCACTTTAACTATTGAATATTATTAATTTCAAAAAAATCAAATATACTTTCCTAAATAGTACAATATATTTTAAACGTATAAGCTATTTTCCTTTGAATATTTTGTATAGTATAATTTGTGAATATAAATATTTTTTCCTTTGAATGTTTTGTATAGTATAATTTGTGAATATATAGATTTTTTGCCGATACCATAAAGTAGTTATAGAAATAGACTCTTAGATATGGTAATCAATTATAGTTGTTTTAATTTGTAATGAATTCTTGTAGATATTATTACCTTTAATTTGAGATTCATCATGATATATTAGATTACATTATTACCTTTAATTAAAATTTAGTATAAGGATATTTTAGGCGATGTATATTTCGCCATAAGACTTTTTTTTTATATAGGTATAGATTAACCACCAAAAAAAAATGTTACATTTAGAGTGGGACTGAAGTAGTATTTGATTTTAAAAATAATGTTTCCGAATTATGGTGTTATTATATCGTTCCAATACTGAAATATATTAGCAGCTTTATTTAGTAGTAAAACGACCAATATGAAAAATCATATCTTATATTTCTTTTTCTTTTTTTCTTTTTTTTTTTGTACGCAATATCATAATTGATGGAAAACTAAGAAAAAATAAAGCTAAATATATACACCCAATACATTGCCCACCATTGGCCTAATTCATGGCACAAATTTATTCAGCAATCAGATTATCTTTAACTTCTAAATTATGATTATATCACCTCTAGGGTTTCATTTCTGCACCAAAAAATTTAAAAAGAAATCAAAACAAATTCAGAGGGGAATAAAAGGCATTATCTTCCGCAGTAATATAAATCTCTCTCCCTCTGAGCCATTTCTTCCTCGTAATTATGGGAAATTGTGACCTCATGCATCAATATATATTGTGAGAGATTCTTGTTCAGAAATTAAGGAAGAGCACGAAATGGATATCGATCAAGAAACTACATGCAATCGAGTCGACGAAGAAGAAGAAGGCGATGAGATGAACACATCTATCCTTGTAGGGCTCAATCTTGTTTTGATCATGTCTTTTCTATCATTGTCTGCAGAAGATCGTTTAAATTTCGACGAAATCCAAGAAATAGAAAAGATGGATTTTGATCGAAAACATAAGCGTGGCGGCTTGTCGAAATCGAGTTTTCAGACAAGAAGGCAGCAAGTTAATCAGTCTCCGGCGGTTGAAAGGCATATATCTAGGGTTCATACCAAGATAATAGACTCCAGGTAAAAATTTCAAAATTTTGGCACCATTCTATGCAAACAGGTGAGCTACATTCATCCCATGTTTTGTTTGGTTCGGTTGGAAAAGGAATCCCAAATATAGAGGAAAAACGAGGAGAAAGTGAATCTCTTACAAGTGATTCATTCTTTTTCATTATTGAACCAAACGAGTACGTACTCAATCTTACACAATTAATTTCTACTGTTTGATCTCAGGCACTGCAGAAGATTCTGAAGTTTCAAGAATGGAGCATGCATATATTCTAGATGCTTCTACATATAGTAGACCAATTTTGTGTTGTTAATTATTTTAAAGTCTCAATATTAATTTCTTTGTGGCAAACTAGATATATACATAGGAGAAGACATCAAACTTACTGTAGTTAGATCAAAACCACCGCTGACACAGGAAATGATTTTCGTCCTAGATTAGATACATTGAAGTCAGTATGTGCATCAAATAAATCTATTTCTTTTTTTTTTTTTCTTTTTTTTTTCCTTTCAAATCTGTTTTTCAATTTTCATGTCGTAAATTCAATTAGATAGGAAAAAAGAGGTGTGAATTAATTCTTGTTTCCTCATATAACCAAAGAGTGGATAAATTGTTTTATCAAAAACTATTGTTTCTTCTCTCTTTCGCCTAATTAAGATACACTACTCCCAAGATATACACTGCACGTACATTGGCCATCTTTAATTAGTGGGCTCAATCACAAATTAAGCTACCAATTACAGAGTGATCTCTCAGCTAAAAGTTATGATCCATCAACATCCAACCTCAACTAGTAACCATTTCATCTGCTACTACAACAGAAGGATGAGATTATTTAAGCAAAATGGAAAGGCTCTGATTGATGTGGATATTTCCTGCTGAAATTTTCTGAACTTCAAGGAATAAACTGCTTTCATTGGCTATGAGTTAGGACGTGTGCTGTTATAACTGGAGCCGAAAGGATCGAAAGAACTTGTGCAAATACAAGAAAAGGAGAGAAAGATTATCGCTGTGCCGTGGCCGAACCACTGCCTTAAAAGCTATTTCCGGCAGACCCTCGGTGCCAAGTCTCAGTGCCGAATCACTCTCGAAGGTTAACATAGCTCTCAAATCACACGTGCACTCGTGACTTTTGAGATGGAGACGCTTTGCGGTAAGGAAGTTGACGGTGGCTACGGCTAAAGCAAGTAGAGTTTTCGTGTCTCTCTATGAAGAGAACAACCACGTATATATAGGGCTCCAAACGCTCCCACAAACCCTAGCCACTAACTAAGCCCACGACAAAAAACGTGGAGGGAAAGAAAACTTAGATAAGAAAATAAAAGGAAAAGAGAAAACTAGAGAAATATGGTAATTTTTCCTTTTTGGTGTGTTTTGAAAAGGAGGTGGAGGAAAATATTTATAGGCTCATCCCTCTTATGTTTTTCTTCACAATTTCGATGTGGGACAAGGAAACAATATATATAATGCTCCAATCCCTCCCACTTAAGCTCACAAATTCAATGTGGGGCAAGAGATAAAAGAGAGAACCAATAATAGCTCTATGAAATTGCTTTCCATTTCCAACAATCCCCCACAAATGGAAAATCAATAAGGAAAGGAATATTGATGCATAGATACAAATATCTTTCGATTTGAATTTGTATGTTAGTGAAGCAGGAAAACATATAAATCTCGAAAAGTGCTTTTCAGCTTGAACTTTAAGAGTTCATATGTTCACCCCCACAACACACATCTTTCCTTAAGTAATACATCTCCGCGATAATATCATGGCAAATACCTTCGATTCTCGTGTGTGCTCTAGAAAATTATTTCATAGAAGAGTGCCACCTCTTCACACACACTTCGGTGATTCTATGAAAGTGCAATCACCAAGACACTAAATATATTATACGCATATAATATATCAGAAATGTTTCGCAAAACATAACTGCATTAATCATTAAGAGCCCAAATGCTCAACCTCAACTAAATCATTATACAATCAAAATCTACCGCAGTAGAATTACCTCGCAAGGTGATGATTTCTCTATGTCCAAAGTTCTACGCAGCAGAACCATATAGCTCAACGCTATACCCATTAACTGTAATTAACATATGTTAATACATGAAAATATACAATAGAATAAAGATAAGAAAATATAGTTTCGTTTGACCTATTAGGTGTCCACCATGTCAACTTTCTTCATTTAATGTCTTCATACCAATTCCAGCAGCAAGTTCTTGCACTTGACGCTTTATGAGACCTTTGGTGAAAGGATCTGACAAGTTTTCTCTGACCTCACATACTCAAGAGAAATAACCCCATCTCCAATCATTTCTCTCACCACAACATGTCTCACTTGGATGTATCTTCTTTTCACATTATAGATGATATTCTTCGCAATAGAAATAGCAGACTGAGAGTCACAAACGAAGAGAAATAGGAGCTTCTGACCTCTTACCCAATGGTATGTCAGCCAGCAGTTCTCGCAACCATTGTGTTTCATAACTCGCAAGTTTTAAAGCAATAAACTCAAACTCCATGGTCGAGCTTCCAATGCACGTCTATTTTCCAGACTTCCAAGATACAGCACCCCTACCAAGAGTGAACACAAATCCACTCGTGGAGCTTATGTCACCATAATCAGAAACCCAGTTTGCGTCACAATAGCCTTCTACCACCTCAGGAAAACAGGAGCAGTGCAAGCAAAGATCTTTGGTTCCTTTAAGATACTTCAACAATCGATACAAAGTATCCAATGCTCCTTACTAGGCTTATGAGTGTAACAACTCAATCGACTCACATCATATGCAATGTCAGGCCTAGTACAATTCGTCAGATACATCACACTCCCTAAAATTCTAGCATGTTGTTCTTGAGAAACAACATCACCATCATTCTTCTTTAAATGAACACTAGATTCATAAGGAGTTTTTACAGGAACCAGATCACTACAATTAAACCTATTCAGCACTTCTTCCACATAAGGTGACTGACTCAACCTATATCCATCACTAGTTTTCACCAATTTGATACTAAGGAGATGACAAATAAGATTTCGTTTCTAACACAATATCAAGGCAGGTGCCAAAGATCAACATATCATCCACATATAAGCATATGAGCACACATTCAGATCCATGAGTTTTAGCATAAAGACATAATTGAGAACCATTTACCACAAACCTATTCAATAGAAACATTAGACATCATAGAAAATACATGCTCAAAGAACTCAGTATCTCGAGATTCACAAATAGAATTGTCACCAATGGACAAAAACCGATAAGCAACAGAGTTATGAGCATAACCAATTAACACGAAATCAAAAGTCTTAGAATCAACATTCACCTGCTTTGGATTATTCAACCTCACCTTAGCTAGACACCCCCACACTCTCAAGAATTTCAAAGTTGGCGCAAAACCCTTCCATAACTCATATGGGGTCTTGTCTAATTTCTTACTCGATTAAGAACATAACAGACAAACAAGGCAGCTTTCCCCCACATATTGTTAAGTAAACCCAAACTAAGCAACATAGCATTCATCATGTTCTTAAGGGTTCTATTTTACCTCCCAGCAATACCATTATGTTCAGGAGAATAAGGAGCAGTAATTCATGTATGATCTCATATTTCTCACAAAAGTTCTTTAGGAACAAGGTACTATATTCTCATACTTTATCGGATCTTAATCTCTTAATCCTCAAAGTCAACTGATTTTCTACTTTAACCTTATATCTAAGAAATATATCAGCAACCTCATCCTTAGTTCCCAACAGATATAAGAGAGTGTATATAGAAAAATCATCAATAAAGAGATGTAGTATATATTCTCACCTCTACTAACAGTGCTTCTAAATTCTGCTAAGTCTGCGTGAATTAGCTCAACGAAAACAGAAGAACTAAGTTCTACAACTTTAAAAGACTTCTTAGCAAACTTTGCTTCAACACATATTTAGATCATCTTTGTGACTTAAAGCAGGAATAAGACCCATAGTACGCAATTTAATAACGAAAGCATTTGAACCATCAACGGGCTCCGGCTTCGACAAATCGGACAAGGTACGGTTTGACGAGGCCATGAATAGCTTTTAGATTGTTATAACTGGAGCCGAAAGGATCAAAAGAACTTGTGCAAATACAAGAAAAGGAGAGAAATATTATCGTTGTGCCGTGGCCGAACCACTGTCATAAAAGCTATTTCCGGCAGACCCTCGGTGCCAAGTCTCAGTGTCGAATCACTCTCGAAGGTTAACACAACTCTCAAATCTCACGTGCACTCGTGAGTTTTGAGATGGAGATGCTTTGCAGTAAGGAAGTTGACGGTGGCTACGGCTAAAGCAGATAGGGTTTTCGTATCTCTCTATGAAGAGAACAACCACGTATATATATGGCTCTAAACGCTCCACAAACCCTAGCCACTAACTAAGCCCACGAAGCCCACGACAAAAAACACGGGAAAGAAAACTTAGATAAGAAAATAAAAGGGAAAGAGAAAACTAGAGAAATATGGTAATTTTCCCTTTTTGGTGTGTTTTGAAAAGGAGGTGGAGAAAAATATTTATAAGCTCATCCCTCTTAAGCTTTTCTTCACAATTTCGATGTGGGATAAGGAAACAATATATATAATGCTCCAATCCCTCCCACTTAAGCTCATAAATTCAATATGGGACAAGAGATAAAAGAGAGAACCAATAATAGCTCTACAAAATTACTTTCCATTTCCAACACGTGCCACATACCAATAGAAAGCCAAATGATTCTAGTTTCCAACAAAAAAAAACGGTTCTGAAAAATATTAAGTATGGAGGAAGTTATTGCACTTTGAATGAAGGCTTGCAGGCTGTTACATTCTTGCGGGAATTTGGAGAAGTTACCAACTCTTGGTTTTCTTTTTCAACCTTTGGGCATCTCTCATTAGATGTTACATTTATTTTCATGTCTATCTAGTTTATAAGGGTATCCAATAAAAAAAAGTTCAGTTGTAATGATAAAAAAACGTTGGAGAGTGATAATAGTAATCATTTTGAGCTTCTAGCTTGTGAGAAGATTTTATCTTCTTCCTTTGTTCTCTAAAATCTTGGTGGATTCCTAGAGTGGTGAGTTTTGAGTATTCCTTGTACCTCCTCCTTTTTTCTCTAACCTTTCCGGTGTCAAGTTGGTTACCAGAGCTCAGGTTCACAATGCCTCCTTGCCAACGGAACAATCCTACGGTTGAAACTCCAAGGCATGAGTGAGACCTTCGTGATATCGAGTTGGATGACTTAAGGAGACAAGTGCAACAACTCGAGCAATATCTTTTGGATCGTGATGTTGAGAGTCATGATTCAGAAGTTCATTCCTCAATTCATGAGGATGATTTTAATCCTTTTCATGATGAAGGGAATGGTGATCGAAGTGACATTTCGTATCATCATCAGCAACCTCGAAGGAACAATGTTTATGAGAAGTCATTCGACTTCAAAATTTATATTCCAGAGTACGATGGAAGAAATGACCGATGAATTCATAGATTGGCTCAACTATGTTGAGAGAATCTTTGAGTTCAAAGAGGTTCCGGATGATCGTAAGGTGAAACTTGTTGCCATAAAGTTGAAGATATATTGTAACGCCCCATAATTTCACTTAACTAAATTGGTAGTTAATCTCGATAGTTGGGAGATATTATCAATTGTAGTATCCAGGATTTCTAGAACAATTGCTTAGAGTGTGATAATGGAATCGAGTAGCGGCTCGACTTCTATAAATAAATTTCTTCGAGAAATCGATAGAAGAGTGATAGAATCAAGTAGCAACTTGATTTCTATATTATTTAGTTTTCAAAATAGAATTTAGTAATTGAATAAATAAATTATCATCATTCTCGATTGCATTAGCTAAACAAGGATCGAATAGCTCAAGTAAGAGATAGTTATCGATTCTCGATTTCTTGTATAATTGGGCCGAGGCCCAAATGACTAGTTCAATCGGGCCATGCCCATTTAATGTTATGGGACGAGCCCAAGTAGAAGCCACATATTAAAGAATTAGATTTTAATATATATATATATATATATACTTTTACTCCAACAAATTAATTAGAGAAGAATAGGAAGCAAATTCAAAAGATATATATAAATACATATACAAAGGTAGAATGCAACAAATTCCCTAGTCTAATTATAGGAAGATTCAGCCATCCTTTTTTGGAACCATTGCCTCTAGCAACAAGAACTAACGTTCCTCTAGCAACCTGCAATAAAAAAGAGAGAAGTCAGCTAGTAGAGACAATAAGGGGAGAGAACTCAAGCCTGCCAGACAAAACAAATAGGAGGGGGAGAGTTTCGAAATCTGCAGCTAAAAGAACAAACTTCATCAATTACCAACCTCCCAAAAAGGAAGGAAAGCCAGCCCTTTTTCCTTCAGCTGTGCTGCAGAAAAACAGCAGCATCACCCAACCTTGATACCTGCGAAAAGAAAGCAGTCAAGTAAGAACAAAAGAAAGAGAAACCAAGCTGTACATTAGGAGACAAATCAAACCTGCAGGAATCCTTCCAATAATAACAAAAATAGCACCAATAAGGTATCCTTGAGAAACTACAAACCATTTTCTTCAATTCAACCTTCCCTTCTAGTTCAAGGATTTCAAATCGACCCCTATATCATCACCCTTCCTCACTCATTCAGTCTCCCTTCACCACTTTCAAACCACTTCATCACAAACAGTTAGAACACATAAGAGGGAGAGAACAGAGGATCAAGAAGGCAAGAAGGAAATGAAGAAGGGAGAAGCTAGCAACCACAGCCCCTCACTTCAAGGTAATAACCGTAGAACCTCAACTAGCCTAACATGAATTAGTTAATGTTGCAGCCTTAGAACAAGCATGAGCTTTTCAAACAAGAAACCATAAAACAAGCATGCTAAACATTCAGTCCCAAGCTCTCCCTTTCCAAAAACCTAAACTCCTAAACATGAATGTAGGAACCTATAAACCGTAACATTCATACTATGAAAATCTCAACCAAGAGTAAGAAAAATCAGCATACTTATCACAAATTTATACTTTTAATCACTTCAATCCAGAACCCAAATATATCCTAGAATCCAGTAAAAGAAACAAGACTATATATATTTAGTTCGAACACTTAGCTAGAGAACGACTGAGGGTCGAACCTCCGTCGAGGCTCGAAGCCTCGATGGCAAATTTTTGAAATAGAAAGGGAGTTGAGCAGCTCTGAACCACTGCTATCGTCTTCACTACGATCGTCTCGCCGGAACCTGCAACAAGAAACAGGAAATAAGAGCCCAAAATTTCGAACTTAAATAAAACTCCACAAAAACAAAAAAATCGAAAAGGGAATTATCTCTAATCAGAGGTTAATCTAACAGTCAACGAATAACGAACGAGAACGAGGCAACGACGACGGAGGCATCCTCGCCGCCGCCGAAATCGACAACAATAAGAAGGGAACCGGGAGAATGTCTCCTAACTCTTCCGAGTTAGGATTTTTAATCTAGAGCTTCTAGGAGCTCGCCACCACCGCGGGAGTTGCATTCGGCCTAGTCGAGAACCACCAAATCAGATGGAGGGTACCGACGAAAACAAAGCTCGCGAGGCTTGAACAAAGGTCACGGGACTCCACCCCACGCCGGTGCCGTCTCACCACGGTGGCGGAGCCATGTCCAGAGGCCGAAGACGGCGTGAATCGCCGGAAATTAGAAGGGAGAACCATTTTTCCCAATTTTATTCTTTTCGATCTAGTTTCGATCTAGGGTTCTCTAGGGATGAACGTTTCTCGATAAGAGGGGGAGGCAACAAATCGACGGCGGCCCCATTGATTGAGGCACCGCCCATTGTCGAAGAAGATGACCAGAGAATCGGTGAAGAATCGAGAGGATGGTGAGGGAGAGCGACGGAAGTCGCGAGATAGAGAGAGAGAGAGAGGGACATCACGTTCTGGGAGGAAAAGAGGGTTAGGACCCCTTCCCTTTTAATTCGGGTCGGGTCGGGTTCTCATCGCGGGTCCGGGCCGAAGGCTGGGCCAAGTTCTGGGCTGGGCAAGCTAAGTGGGCCAACCTCCACCTTTAGTTTTGGGCCACGACCCATTTTATCGATTATGAGCCCAAATTCCTAATTTATTACAGATCGAGATATCATTAACTAGATCGTATTCCACTCTCGATTAAATTCCGATATTTAGGAGGAAGTATTATTTCGCTATTTAAAGAATTAACGTCAGATAAGTTATTTAACCAAGAACTTCTAATTAATTGATTTAGCTGATCAATTACGCAGTTAGAATTAATCGAGTTTAATAATAAATCAAGGTGATTTATTCGTAAAAACTTATATGATCCGTTCATCAACGGTGTTTATAAATTGAGCTTAGATAATAGTAACCACGTTACTGGATTAGAATAACCTCCGATCAGAATTAAAACTAAGATCTTAGATAAGATTTTATTCATTAAGATGCGAATCTTACCTCGATTTTTAATCGAAGGGTACGCGAAGGAGGGACAGTAGCAGAAGCTGAGATCAAAGTCTCGTTGCAGTAGATAAAAATAACGAGGTGGGCTTTCTATAAAACAAAGCATGTTTTATTAGATCAGTAACTCTTTTAAAAGTATTGTCATGCCATAAATGTTTTCAGTTTTTGTATGATGCCTATCTGTTAAATGGCGAAATGCCAATTCATAAATCGAATTCGGGTCCTTGAATGATCAACTATTATTCTTGGACTAGTGTACACATCGATCGTGTCATTTCAGATAGTGACCGATCAGGTGACCGAGTGAGGTGGCCAACTCCTCGGGCACAACAAACTCAGATATGGTAGAATACTACAGAACTTAGTCTGCGCAGACACTTTTAAGATAACTTAGTTTTTCGTGAACATAGGCCTTTCAAGAAAAACCCTATGCTTCACTATGAATGACTTGACAATAAAGAAATGTTTTGGGCATGTGTCCACTGAGTACTCTGTACTCACGCCCTGTACATTATTTCCAATGTGCAGGTTGAGCTGGATGATAGAAGAGTGACCGGCGATGTTTTTGTCGAAGTTAGCGATTAGTGTTAGTTGATGAACACTCTTGGTAATACGTGTCCCCATACACGTATTTAAACACATTTCCGCTGTGTACACTCTAATATTCTGAATCATCTTCAATTTGGTTGTAACCTAAGTCAGAATCATGATAAGTCGTGTCGTACTTATTCCAACTATTATGCCCATTTATCGGTGTTCATTCTATAATATGTTTGTGTCAAATTCCAAAATTTCACTCCTCTTTTTATTTATTCGTTAATTCCACCGTAGTCACGAATCACCGAGCCTTGCTATCGATTGGCAAAGTGCGGTCGTGATAGAGTGGTATCAGAGCGTCAGGTTCTGCTCTGAAACCCAAGAGTCTTCTTCAAAGTATAGTCTAGACTTGAATCGCTAGACTAAATAGAGTCCTTCGACAAAAGCTCGGCACTCCAACTCATCACGCTCAACGAGGAAATGAGAAAATGCCTCCTTCAATCGATTAAAATTGAAATTTCTTTTGCAAGAACTTAGCCGAAACTAGTACTTAGATCACTTAGAAAGAAAAGTGAACTTCTTTACAGAACATAGTGCTTTAGACACGTACTTCGAGGAAGTTAGTCTAAATTAAGATTGGAACGAAGTTCCTCTCTTCTCCAGGCAAGCAAGGAAGAAGATGAACAGCGAGGCAAGATAGCAGAAGACTAGATACGAAAAGCAGCATGAGGAACGAGATGATTTCGTCAAACGTTATAGTTTTCTTAAGGAAACCGTTATACTAGGCTGCTAATGCCTTAAAAATTTAGCATACAAGTAGAAATTAGAAACACAAACCTTGTGGCAACATAAAATAAGTCCTCATTTGAATATGTTACCGCATGTTCGATAAAAGAAGAACTAACGAACTAAGTATTATGGAACTAAAGGATAGATATACGCTAAGCACGTAGATATAGAAGTTCTCGCTATCGCCTTCATATTTCTTTCGTTATCAGAACTGATTAGGATCATGTTTCATGTAGGATGGCGGGACGGATGTTTACGCATAGGAGGCTGCTTCGCCTGGGAGCCACACCGGATGAGGTGATTCGTTACTACCCCCCTACCCGCTCCTACCAGATGTGCCACGGTGATAACGTGGGCCAGTTCTTGGCCACCTATCACCAACTTTAGGCCCGCGCCCACACTCACGGGGTTGGTGAGATCGAGGGCATCCGTCGACTGGTGCCACTACTGTCTGCTAACTGGCAGGGATGGGCTGAGCACTTAGCCCTGGCACACACCCCGAGGCACCCGGATCGTCTGGAGGACGTAGGTGACTACTACGGCTTCATGACGACACTGCAGATGACTTTCACTCATCACGGTGCGCCACTGAGGGAGTTACCTACGGTTGGTGGGGCACCCGCATTGCCACTTGAGGCACCATCGCCTGAGGTTCCCCACTGCCGAGCTCACCGCCGCCCGAGCTCCCACCGCAGCTGACGTCACCTCCACCCCTAGCTGTTCTGCCTGCATCGCCCATCTTGGGACGGCGAGAGAGAAATGAGTCGGACGAGGAGATGGAGCCTTCTCGTACTCGAGCGAGGATCACCCCGGAGCAGCGGGACTGGGCTACCTCATTTGGAGGTAGTAGCTCCATTGATTCAGCCACTATGGATCGTTCAGTTGGGCTCATACGGGCACTGCCCCTCAGAGATGGTGATCGCGGGAAGGCCCGATTGTGATTAGTGACAGCCCTGGGGAGGAGCAAGATGACCGAGAGGAGGAGTGGCGTCGATGCCACGAGGAGCTGAGCCGCGTGATCTCGGATGCGAGGCATAGCTTTGGCAGGGACGACGAGCACCTTAGGCGAGTATCTGAGGAGTACGAGCGCTTCATGAGGCAGCAAGAGCATGAGCACCATTTGGAGCAGATAGACGGAGACCATGAGCGTCGTATGAGGCTGATCGAGGAGGAGTTAGACCGTCCACTACCAGAGGTAGGACGGGCAGAGGAGCGACGCCGACAGTTCGATGTGGCGAGAGGCATCCTTAAGGAGATCGATCTGGTGAGATCTCGAGACTCGGAGTTGGATCGGAGGATGGAGGCCTTCCATCGGGAGACTGAGGAGATTCAGAGGTGTATGGCGGAGTACCGTGCTAGGTACGAGCGTTCACGTCAGTACATGGAGAGCCTCCGACAGCCGGGGAGTAGTTGGACGGCCCTAGTCCAGCAGCAGGCCGATCTAGCCCAAGTGGACGAGGAACACGTCTGACGTGTTGACGAGTTCGAGAGACTGAGGCTACCCGAGCCCGAGCCTGCGCCAGGAGCCGGAGCGGGAGTAGGGGTAGAGGATCCCGATGAGCCGGATTCTAGCGATGATGAGGAGGATCCTGAGGAGGACCCTGAGGAGGACGATCAGGTCGCCCCATGGTAGGGGTATTTGAGTTCGAAGCAGGCATCGAGGATGACGAGGATGATGAGATAGGTCTTCAATTCCACTTAAGAGATGATGAGGACCCCCAGGACTTCGGTCTCCACGATGACGAGGACGACCTTAAGGATGAGGTGGATTACGGCTCGGACCACAGCACCATAGATTCCGAGTGACCGACCCTTGTACCCTTTTGTAGTGGTTGAGAACAATGCTTAGCATACCGTACTCACCCTATTTTCTCATGTTCCAGTATTATGTATCTAGACAAAAACGATTAGATCATTTCGTAGTATCGTAGCTATGTTCAGTTAGTACGGGTGTTAGATACTCCGTGACTAAGTACCTGAGGTGATGTCACATAGTTGGTAACATCATGTTGTGTACTTAGATAGTGCACCTTTTGTTGATGTATTTAAGACCCACTTCGGGCAATTTTCTCTTATCTATATATGATGCCTATTATAGCTTATTTTCTCACGTATAGAAATAATTCAGAAATATTCTCCTACCTTATCAAACAAAATTACGAACAGAAGAGAATAGCTATTCCATAACCGTGTAGAACGCGAGAGAACGAATGCTACATGTTTATGTACAAGGATATATATATATATATATGCACACTTTGGTATGAGGCAAGCCTCGAAAGAAGTTAGAACTTAACCACTGTTAATCCAACAGGATGCCACCAGAAGAGCACCCGGACGTCCTAGAAGGGCACCAGTAGCTGAGTCGGTAAACCATGAACAAGGCAACTAGGGAAATAATGACCCACCACCACCTCCACCTGAGAGGAGGATCGATGAGCTATTCCTTAGACAGAACCCACCCGTGTTCAATGGCATCGGAGACCCAGCCGAGGCAGAAATTTGGGTGCGAGCCATGGAACGGATATTCAACTTCCTACACTGCACTGACTAGGAACGCTTAACCAGTGTATCCTTCCAGTTGTCAGGATCAGCTGACTTCTGGTGGGAGGTACGAAGGAAGACCATGACCCCTGAACAGCTTGAGAACCTCACATGGGACCAGTTTAAGACTGGAATTTATGACAAGTACATTCCCAAAAGTTACCTGAAAGAAAAGGAAAATGAGTTCTATAGTCTGAAACAAGGAAAAATGTCTGTGACTGAGTACGACAGGGTATTTTGTGACATGTCCCGCTTCGCGCCGGATCAGGTAGACACCGACGAAAAGATGGCTGAGAAATTATGTGCCGGTCTGAGGCACGAGATCAGAATGGCGCTTGCAAGCCATGGCGGACTGTCATACACTGAGTCTCTTGGAAGAGTGCTAGATATCGAGGCAGCGATGCCTGGCGACAAGCCTGCATCTTCTCCAACGCCAGCACCCACTCACCCTCAGCCACAACACGACAAGGGAAAATGGAAGTGGGACAATAATCACGGAAATCGAGGTGGAAGAAGTCGTGGCAAGGACAACCACGCCCTTAAAATTCTGAAAAGCAGACCGCGCCGGCACCGACTGGGAACTTCCCAACGAAGATACTCCCAATGCTCCAAGTGCAACAGAAGACATGAGGGAGTCGTAGGGCGGGAAGCGACAGTTGCTATTCATGTGGACAGAAAGGACATTTTACGAACAAACTGCCCCAAGAAGCAGGAGGGAATGACCTCGAAGTCAGGTCAACCTAGCCAGAATCAACAACTTCGAGCAATGCAAGCTCAGCAGGGACCGCAGCAGCAACAACTCCCACCACCTCCCCCGCTTCCACCGCAACATCAATAGTTCCGACAGCATATGCAACAACAGAATGCAAAAGGCTTTTGAAACGAAGCAGAGGCAGCCCGCTAAGAATCAAGAAAATCAGGGAAACCTGGCAGGTATGTGCATACTCCGTGATATACCTGTAATTGTTTTACTTGATACGGGTGCTTCGCATTCCTTCATCGCAAAAGCATGCGTAGAATATCTAAGTTGAGAACAGAACCAATAGGGACGGAGATGCGAATTACATCGCCTGTAGGAGGGAACATCACTCTTACGCACCGTTGTTCGAACTTAGAACTGAACCTAGGATCACACAAACTCCTAGCGAATAATCTGAGCGTCTTACCGATGAAAGATATAGACATAATCTTAGGAATGGATTGGCTAGCCAAAAACTATGCCACCATCCTCTGCAAGGAGAGACAGATTTCCTTTAAAATGCTAGGTAAGGAACCGACAACTTTCCATCGGAATTTCTTTAAATAAGCAGGAAGTTGGTGATTTCGCCATCCAAGCAGCAACCTTGATAAGGAAAGGGAACCCAGCGTACCTCGTTTACCTGAATGAGGAACCCAAGGATGAGAAGGAGAAAAGGATCGAAGATGTAGAGATCGTTCGTGAATTTCCCGATGTTTTTTCCGGACGTACTACAAGGACTACCACCTGATAGAAAGATAGAGTTTACCATCGATTTGGAACCGGGATCAGCCCTGATATCCAAGGCACCATACCGAATGGCCCCGAAGGAACTGGAGGAACTCAAGGTACAACTCCAAGAGCTTCTGGATCTAGGTTTCATCAAACCTAGTGTGTCACCATGGGGAGCACTAGTATTGTTTGTAAAGAAGAAGGACGGCTCCATGAGAATGTGTATAGACTATCGAGAATTGAACAAGCTGACCCTTAAGAATAAGTATCCATTACCAAGAATCGATGATCTGTTTGACCAACTCAAGGGAGCGAGTGTCTTTTCAAAGATAGATCTTAGATCAGGATACCATCAATTGAAGATCCGACCGGAGGATATACCCAAGACAACATTTCGAACCAGATATGGCCACTACGAGTTCGTAGTTGTACCATTTGGTTTGACCAATGCGCCAGCGGTATTCATGGATCTCATGAATAGGGTTTTCCACCCGTACTTAGACAAATTTGTCTTAGTTTTCATAGATGACGTCTTGATCTACTCAAAGAACAAACAAGAACATGAGGACCACCTGAAGGCTGTATTAGGAACTCTGAGAATAGAGAAGCTTTACGCCAAATTCAGCAAGTGTGAGTTTTGGCTAAAAGAAGAGTAGCATTTTTGGGTCATATTGTTCAGTTGAAGGAATTAAAGTGGACCCCGCAAAAGTCGAAGCAGTTCAGAATTGGAAATCCCCGTCAACACCAAACGAAATTTGCAGTTCTTAGGATTAGCTGGCTACTATCGAAGATTCATCGAAGGATTTTCCAAGATAGCCAGACCAAATGACACAGCTCCTGAGGAAAGGGATCAAGTACACATGGACACCGGAATGCGAGTCAAACTTTCAACAGTTGAAAGAGAAATTAACAACCGCCCTATTCTGGCAGTCCCAGACCGGACAAGAGTATGTCGTTTTCCACAGATGCCTCCAAGAATGGGCTAGGATGCGTTCTAATGCAAGAAGGGAAGGTGATAGCTTATGCTCACGACAACTTAGACCACACGAGCTCAAATACCCAACCCAATGACTTGGAATTGGCGGCAGTCGTGCATGCCTTGAAGATTTGGAGACACCATCTCTACGGAGTTCGGTGTGAGATCTTCACGGATCACAAGAGTCTCAAATACTTTTCGTGCAAAGAGACCTCAACATGAGGCAGAGAAGGTGGCTCGAATTGGTAAAGGACTACGATTGTGAATCAACTACCATCCGGGCAAAGCTAACGTGGGTGGCAGACGCGCTAAGTCGCAAGGCTCAGATGAAGATAGCATTTCTTCTGACTGAAGAAGAGAAACTCATTCTAGAATTCGAAAAAGATGAATTTAGAAGTGGTATCGCCACCAGAGATGGTAGAAGGGATAATTGCTACCCTAACCGTAGAACCCGAATTGAGAAGTCGAATCCTTCAGGCTCAGAGGAAAGACGAAACACTCTAGAAAATATGCTTGAAAATCAGAATGGGAGAGCTCGGAGAACTACCACGAAGAACCAGATAATGCAAATACGGTCGAAGGAAGACTGTGCATTCCACCTAGCGAAGAACTCAAAAATGAAATTTTGAGTGAAGCACACGATACACCTTATACCGCCCACCCTTGTAGTACAAAGATGTACCAAGACCTCAAGAAGAAATTCTGGTGGGACGGCATGAAGAAAGACATAGCATCGTTTGTGGTAAGATGCCTAGCCTGCCAGCAGGTGAAAGCTCTACATCAACGACCTTATGGCAAATTGCAACCCCTAGAAATTCCATAGTGGAAATGAGAGCATATCGCCATGGATTTTGTTACAGGATTGCCAAAGTCGAGAAAGGAAATACAACCATTTGGGTGATCATAGACCGACTTACAAAGAGCACACACTTTCTCCGATCCTGATAACGTACGGATCAGAGAAGTTAGCTCAGTTGTATGTTCACGATAGTACGCCTCCATGGA
>CM038111.1:30859168-30962761 GCA_001642375.2 Mentha longifolia | reverse complement strand
GATAAGTCATATCCGAAATAATTTAGCATCCCACTCAGTTAGACTTTTCCAACTATAGTGGAGGATCGTCGAAACGTTACTTGAAAAAGGAAATAAATTATAAGTTGGGATTTACAATTGGGGCTACATGCAAGATAGTATTGCTACCCACCCCTATGCATCGTTGGCAACGATTACATGACCTATTGCCTGTTTAGTTTCTCATAAGAAATGAGGGAATAGCAATCTCCTACAATGATGAATAGTGAGTGTGGAGGATTAATGAAACTAGGAAGGCAGTAATTTAAGGGAAACCTTGCGTACAAATGCCTTATGATGTGGCATGTATCTTTTTTAATCCCCTTGAAGCCAATAAAGTCTTTCTTTAGGAAATACCAAGTGGGAAAGTTTTTGAATTGGAACAAAAATTTGTCAAACCTTGAGAATTCATTTCTATCACCCTTTGACTAAGTCACCAAAGTACGGCGGACGGATTCATGCTGAGGAGGTGCTTATGTGGAACTGGCCACTCTACATAATCTCAATCTCAGTAGAATCATTCCCAGACCAAAACTCAGATGGGTATCGGCAAAAGTGTCTCTCTCTTTCGACCCTTTGTCATTTCACCCCTACCCTCTGACTATTCTTCCCACTCTGGTCTGATATTTATTGATGAAACCATTTGATTGAGTGTCATGCCGGAATTGAAACGCTGTTCCTATCGAAATTTTCATTCTGTGCGTATTACCTTTCTTTTAAAACCAATGAGACGCAAGAAATTAGTCCTTTGAAAGTTCGATCTTAGTGCCTTTTTAGAATACCAGAAGTTTGGGTATAGATTAAATGAAGAGAAATTGAGACCTTGAATATAAGGGTTGAGACCTAGTATCCAAAGGAAGATACCAATGGTACGTAGTTAATTAAGATATACCAACAAGAGATTTAAGTTAATATGGAGTTTTAAAGAACCACTAGGAAGAGTTTAGGAACTCAAATGAAGAAGAGGATGAGTCGAGTACAAGTTTTATGACACATATCAAGATGGAGATCCGTTTTAAAGATATACGTAGCAAGTGAACCAACGGAGCTAATGTGTTGTTTATTGGTGGTGTAAGACCAAGTAACAATAAAAAACTGTTAAGTTCAAGGAATTAAAGGCGACAGACTCATGAAATAGAAAAGTATACCGGCAGCACTGATATGTGAATTAAACTAGATCCGGTAAGTGGGCGAGCTAAACCCAACCTACGAGGTTGAATTCCTCATATGGAGTTTTAAAATTCTTAGGATATAAAAGTAGTGAGATATCATAACTATACGAGGAATCCATTTAGTTAGGCTAAGGAGACCAATGATAATCAGCAGATTAGGAACCACGGAAGTAGCAGAACAAATATGGTAGCACGTGATAAATTGGAAGACCTAGTAGAGAATTCCACTACCTCAAGGAAAAAGGACATGTAAGAATGTCCATTCAAGTCAAAGTAGAACTCGTTCTCTATAAGAAAAGTAAGGTGAGACTAGTAAGGTGTTCTTAAGAAAAGGGGGCCAAGACTTAGTGAGAAATATAAGGAGCCCCAGAGGGCATTGACCAGCAATGGGAATAATATCCGAATTTGAAAGATCGACGAGAACCTCGAAGCAGACCAAACTGTCAAGAATAGTAAGAGGTGAGAAACCAATATTCCCTAGATACCTCTCCACGGAAGGGGAGAGGAAACATAATCATAGTACGATATAAAAGAGAAGATTGCGAGGAAAAATGAGGGGATATAAAACGTTGGCGTATGAGAGATCATACGACCACCACCTAGTGTTTCCCAGTTTGATTGTTCTTCTCAGTGGAGAACAACCCAAAACACCATGATAGTTTTCCCCACCACCACCCCCACTCCCACCTTAGAGCTAATAGTGTTTTGGTACAAGCGATGACAGAAGGCAAAGGCCTATTCGATGAAGCATGAACAACTCACTGGGGATCAAGGAAACTTGATAGATATGAGTCAACTCCTCAACACACCTGTAATAATCTTGTTTTATAAAGGACACCTCAGATTCCTTTATCACAAAAGTATGCATAAATAACCTAAGATTGAGAATAGAACTGATAAGGGCAGATATGAGAATCGCCTCACCTGTAGGGGGGACCCTCACTCTCACACATCGTTGTTCGAATTGAACCCAAGTTCACATTAGTTGTAAATAACATCTTCACACAATACCTATAAAGAAAGTAGATACGATTTTAGAAATGGATTGGCTAGCTCAAAACCACCACCCTTTGGAAGAAAATACGTGATTCCTTTAGGATGCTAGGTAAAGAGCTTACGATTTCCCACGAAAACACTATAGACATGTGAAAATCAATCATCTCTGTGATTGAAGCAGCAGTCATGATAAGGAGAGGTTACCGACCTACCTTATTTACCTGAACCAAGAGTCGAAAGCTAAGAGGATGTTATTAGACATGAAAATCATACAGGGATTGCTTGAAGCATTTCCAAATGTCCTACCAGGATCTCTAGATAGAGAATAGGGGCGTACCATCGATTAGAGCCTGAATTAGCCCTATATCCAAGACACCGTACCAAATGGCCCCGAAGGAATTAGAGGAACATAAGGTGTAACTCCAAGAGTTTCTAGACCTAGGCTTTATCGGACCCAGCATATCACCGTGGAAAGTACCTGTACCATTGGCAAAAAAAAAAAAAAAAAAAAGTGAGAACGGCTCCACAATTATGTGTATAAACTATCGAGAACTGAACAAGTTAACCCTCTAGAATAAATATCTACTGCCTAGGATGGACGATCTGTATAACCAGCTCGAAGGAAAAAGCTTGTTTTCAAGGATAGACCTAAGATCGGGTTATTATCAGCTGAAAATCCGACCCGAAAATACACTTAAGATGGCTTTTTGAACCAGATATGGTCACTAAGAGATCCTAGTCAGGCCGGTCGGATTGACCAATGCCCCAGAAGTATTCATAGACCTCATAAATCGTGTTTTCCACCCCTACTTAGACAAGTTGTCCTAGTTTTCATAAATGAAGTGCTTATTTACTCGAAGAACGAAAAGGAGCATGAGGAACACCTGAGAGCAGTGTTAGGAACTCTGAGAATAGAGAAACTATATGCCAAATTCAGTAAGTGTGAGTTTTGGCCTAGGAAGATAGCATTTGGGGACACATTGTGTCAGCTGAAAGGATTTAAGTGAATTGTGCAAGTAGAAATAGTTCAGAATTGGAAATTGCCATCAACACTGAACGAAAGCTAAGGCTTCTTAGGATTGTCTAGATATTATTAAAGATTTATAGAAGGAATTTTGAATATAGCAAAACCAATGACGCAACTCTTGAGGAAAGAAATCATATATACATGGATTGTGGAATGCGAGTTAAACTTTCAACAGTTGAAAGAGAAATTGGCAACCTACCCAATTCTAGCAGTTCCAAACCTAGACAAAGAGTAGATGCTTTATACAGATGCCTCCAAGAACAGACTTGGTTATGTTATAAGGGATAGTAATAGCCTATGCCTCACGACAACCAATTAGCTTAATTACCCGACACATGACCTATAATTAGCCGCAGTTGCATGCCCTGAGAGTCTGAAGACACCACCTCCATGGAGTTGGTGTGAGATTTTCACAAAACAAAAGCATTAAATACTTCTTCAAACAGAGACACCTTAACATGAGACCGAGAAGATGGCTCAAGTTAATGAAAGATGGTGAATGAGAAATCAACTATCACCCGGGCAAAGCCAACATAGTGGCACATGCTTTTAATCACACAACTTAGTCGAAACCAGCACTTCTCCTGACCAGCTAGAAGCACTCGTCCAGAAGTTCCGAGAGTTAAACTTAGAAGTTGTGTCGTATTTTGAGACCACCTTTCTATTAATTAAGTTACACTGATATCAGAACTTCGCCAGAAAGAATGTTAGTTACATTCTTATTTCCGATTGAGATATAATACCAAAGAAAGGACTCTAAATTTTTTATTTTATTTTATTTTATTTTGGTGGAATCAATCAGTAAGTTGCACCTTACGTGAGTAATTAGCTATGTAATTAGTACCAAAATTAGGTCTAATGACCAAGCAAGTGCTTAGTAGTCCCAAATTTTGATTAAAAGCTTAATCAAGGTAAGATGTCTTCAAGAAGATAGTTTAATGGTAGTATTTTTTAGATATAATCAAATAGCAATTTTATTACTATGGTTCTTAGATAGCGACATAAACGATCAAGTATACGAATGGACTATCTAGTTAAGCAAACGAGTAGTGTTTCTCATTGTGAGTATATTGATTATTGGGTCAGGCCCATTAGTTAATCTATCGGGTCAAATCATTTAGATGAATTAGAAATCAAAAGCCAATAATCTTAGACCCAAGAGAGTTAACAAGCTTCCCTAAAAAGCCCAGTTGTTAATTAAGGAATCACCGAAGAGATACCAACCCCTGAAAGAAAAATTCTGATAGGATTGCATGAAGAAAGGGATAACTTTAATTGTCGGAAGATGCTTAGCTTGTCAAAAAGTGAAAGCTTTACACCAATGACCTTATGGTAAGTTGCAACCTCTAGAAGATCCGGAATGGAAATGGGAGCATATCGCCATGGACTTTGTGACAGGATTAACCAAGTCGAGAAGAGATACAGCTATTTAGGTGATTATAGATCGATTTACAAAGAGTGCGCACTTTAATTCCATCCAATAACCCATGGATCGGAGAAGTTAGCTCAGTTGTATGTTCGTGAGATAATACGCCTTAGGAGTACCAATCTCGATCACGTCACACCGAGAGTCAAAATTCACCTCTAGATTTTGGATGAATTGCAAAAGGAATGGAAGACTAAATTTTAGTACTGCGTTTCACCCTTAGACTGATGGGCAGTTAGAAAGAACAATACAGACCCTAGAAAATATGTTACGAACAGTAGTGCTCGAATTTGCTTACAACAATAGCTACCGGGCTACCATTGATATGGCACCCTACGGAGCACTGTATAAAGGAAGTGTAGATCACCACTTTAGTAGGATGAAGTGGGTGAAAGAAAAATGTTAGGACCTGACGCGATTAGTGAGATGGTCGAAACCGTGCATCAAATCAGAAAAAGGATAAAAGAGGCTCAAGATAGACAAAAGTCGTATGCTGACAATCGTCGAACTGAGATTCAATTTGAAATAGGGGATAAGGTGTTTTTTTTAAAGGTATCTCCTTCTAAGGGGATAATGAGATTTGGAGTCAAAGGAAAATTAAGGCCTCGTTTCATCGGACCTTACGAAATTTTAGAAAAGATAGGCCCAGTAGCATATAGGCTGGCATTACCACCAAGCCTAGGGAACGTACACAACGTCTTCCATATTTCACAACTTAAGAAATACGTGTATGATCCGAAACATGTTATCCACCAGGATGAAATAGTCATTACCCAGACTTGAGTTATGGGAATAGGCCAGAAGCAATTCTAGATCGAAAAGTTCCACAACTCCGAAACAAGTCGATTACCTCGGCGAAAGTTTTGTGGAAGCACCACGAACAAGAAGAAGTGACGTGAAAACCCGAAGATAAGATGAAAGATATATATATATATATACCCAGAGCTGTTTAAGTAAAGTACACAAATTTCGGGACGAAATTTCTTTTAAGAGAGGGAGGATGTAACGTCCCGTATTTTCCTAACTATCAATAGAAGCATAATTACGACGCTAAAAGAAATTATTAGTCCAAGTAAATCAATTTTGACTTCTAAACGATATATTTATCTTCGAGAAAGAAGTTCTCGAGTAAGAATCAAGTAGCAATTTGATTACTAATTACTCGTAGTTGATAATCGAGTAAATAATTTAGCGCTCTATGGAGTTATTAGACTAAGGAGTTGAGTGTAGCTTGATTATCCTTAGCTAAGGATAAATTAACTCATGGTACCTCGACTAAATAGTCACGTGTCTAATTATCGACTTGATTATTGGGCCAAGCCATTTTTAATTGGGCCACATTAGTAAGTTAACTATTGGGCCAAGCCCAAATAATTAGAAGGATACACTATGAGAACAAACTCTTTCTCATTGCAAGTATGAGAAGCAATCGGTTATATACATATATATATAATTACATAAGACACTTTATCTACTAAATAAATTACATCACAACCTTGGGAGAGTAGTTAAATAATTACTTTACATCAACTCAACTTTTGTCTCTCCAGTTACAACTATTAACCAAGGGATTAAAATGAATAACCATACAAAGGGGGTTTTACACGCCTACTTCTAATCAAAATGGAAGCATGTAGCAAATCAAATCCCTCAGCCCACCAATCAGTCACCTCCAACCCAGCAAATCTCCAGCAAAATCAGCCTGCAACAGCCTTCTTGAACCCTTCAAATCTGCAAAAAGGAAGAGGAGATATTCAGCCAAGATTATGGAAGGCTATTGTCCAAAGAATAAACCATAGTTTACAACAAGAAACTAGTTACAAGAGCTGCACATAATCTAGTATAAATACCCCTTCCCCACAGCCATTTCCCCCTCACACTTCACCAAATTCTGAAGCCTTGCAAGCAAAATAGAGAGAGTGGGAGATTGAGTGAGAAGGGAAGAAGAAGAAGAAACTAGGAAGAGGAGGAGTAGAAGCTAGCAACTACAGCCCTCCCATTTCAAGGTAACAACCAGCCCTCAATTAAGCATACTACAGTTATGATTAGATGACCACCAAAACATGAATGAATACTAGCATAAATCCATGTTAAATCTAGAAACTAAAACCAACACCAAGTCATGATCAAACCAAACCTAAAGCATTCAGATTCTAAGAACCACAACACCAATCCAAAACAAGCATGCTTTTGTATTCATTCGATTTACTAGTAAGTCCCTTGAGACCAAATTGAACCACAGGCCCAAGCTACTAATCCTAAGAGCTAAGTATATCCAAGCAGTATATTACTAACAACCGGGTAATGAACTTATTAAATGCAACAAAACCTGAACCAAGAATCTACAACGAGACTTTTTTTTTCAAACGCTATGATCAAACGATATATAAAATAGACTTAAGGAAAGAGGAGAGAATCAAACCACGTCGAAGCGAGAGGCCCCGACGGCAAGGAATCCGGGCTAAGGAGAAGCAGCGGACAGCGGAGGCACCTCCCTTGGGATTTGATTCCCCAAATTCGAATTGAGGTTTCGATTTGGGGAAAACCGACAATCTCAGAGAAAGCACGACGGCGGTCATTAATTAAGACGCCGCTTGAAGATAAGTGCCGGAGAAGGTGATCGATAATCGTGAAGAAGAAGAAGAAGAAAAAGAATCGCGAGGAAGAAGAAGTAGAGAGAGAGAGATGAGTGTCGGGCAAGTGCAGAGAAGGGGGCTATGTTCAATCCCTACTTTTCATTCTTTTTTTTTTATTTTTTATTATTATCCTTATTTTGTTTCTTTAGTCAACGGGCCGGGTCGGATTAAAAATGGGTCGAAGATATGGGCTGAAGTACAAATGGGCCGGACAGAGCTTGGGCTGGACTATGCGAGTTCTTGAGCCAAAATTTATTTCTTTAATTACGAATCCAAATTCCTAATGGATCGAGATGCCATTAATTAAATCGTACACTACCCGTATTTATATAATTCGATAAATATTTCGCATTCTCGATAATTAACTTGAGATAAGTTAATTAACCAAGATTTAATAATTTAGACTAATTGATTAAGATAATCAATTACACTTTTCCAATAGTAACTTATAATTCTTAAGTGAATTATTATTATTACTATTTTTATTTAACTTATAGTAATAAGTTAAATAAATTAGAAGTTATCTTAGCCCCGATCATTAATTAAGAAAATTAATTATTGAGAAGTTTCTCAATTAATTCCAAGTTAGTAATAAATCAATTATTGATTTATTAAGAAACATTCCACATAAACCGTTCACATAACGAAAATTGTTACTCGAATAGGTAACAGTAACCACGTTACTGAAATTAGAATAAACCCCGTTTGAACCAGTCATCTACACTCTTAGATAAGATTATATTCGTTAGAATACGAACCTTACTTCGATTTTTCAATCGAAGGTTGCGTGAAGGAGGGATAGTAACGGAGGCGAAGACCGTCTGTTAATAATCAAGAAGAGCAGCAAGGTGGGCTTTCTATAAAATAAAAAACATGTTTTATTAGATGTTAGCTCTTTTACAATTGTCATGCCATAAATGTTTTCAGTTTTGTATGATACCTATCTGTTGAATGGCGAAATGCCAATTTAAGAATCGAATTCGGGTCCCTGTGTGATCAGAAAATCATACTTGGACTAGTGTACACATTGGTCGTGTCACTCAGCGTGGTGACCGATCGCGTGACCGAGTGAGGTGGCCAACTCCTCGGGCACAACAAGCTCAGATATGGTAGATTACACAAGAAGAGACTGCAGTCGCTTACAAGAAAATGAATGTTTTTGTGAACATAGGCATTTCAAAGAAAAACCCTATGATTCACTAAGTAATGGCTTGACAATAAATAAATGATTTTGGGCATGTGTCCACTGAGTACTCCGTACTCACGCCCTGTACATTATTTCCGATGTGCAGGTTGAGCAGTGTTGAAGCGAAGTGACCAGCGAAGATTTTGTCAAGAATAAATTAGAAGAAATAACTCTTGGTAGCATATGTCTCCATACATATGTTGAACACCTTTCCGCTGCGTACACTCTTAAATTTCCCTTCAATTTGTTTGTACTAAGTCTGAATCATAACAACTATTCCCATGTGAAAAACCATCAATAATGCTATCTTTATCATATGAAATCTGGTCCCAAGTTAATGAGTCGATTTGTTGTTAATCCTTCTTTATTCCCAAATTTACTACATATTACCCATAGTCACGATTTATACCGAACTGAGCTATCAATTAGCAAAGTGCGGTCGTGACAGCTACTATGCCACCACCACCGCCGTGCAATTAATGGCTCGAACGAGCTCTCGCGACTCGAAGTCTCGAACAAGCCTTCTAAGGCCATACATGCTCGATCGGTCCATGTTAACGGGTAAATGATCGGTCAAGCCATTCTAGCAAGTAGATGCTCAATCGATTACCCTTTAGCTTGATCAAGCACAGAGCTTGCAATTATACAGGATGCTCGATCAACCCAAATAGTGCTCGATCGACATGCTCAAAACTAAGGTGCTCGATCAACCACATAACACACACATTGCAACAACGAAACTAAGGTGCTTGATTGCAATTTATTATGCTCGATCGAGCAACTTCATTAACTAGAGAACAAACAAATTGAAAAAAATAATATTTGGCGCTCGATCGCGCAGCTCTATGCTAGATCGAGCCTCTCCATCAACCACAACACACAAACGTATGAGATATGACTCGAACATATCTGAATCGAGCCACTTGAGCCCTGTAGATTTATTTGAACCTGCTGGGATTCTCAAAAATTAACGCACCTCTTGGTTGAATGGAATCTCCTCAGCTTCTCTGCCGGAATCGGACCTATCCTCCGACAAAATGGTGGATGGCAGTCGAAGACGAGTATACGTGTCACACCTTGATTTTCCGAACCCGGATCTCTGGATCACTATGAGGGGAAAACTAAAGGGGCTGATGAATAATTAAAGGGAAATTCAAATAATGTCTAATTTAGGAAGGTAATATTTAATTAAAGGGGATATTTATAATAAAAATAGTTGAAGTGTAATGAGTTAGGGAAATATAAATAAGTGTTCATGTGAAGTATTTGGCTACAAGTCGAGACTTGAAATTTAAATGACAAGGAAGAGTTTTGACTCTGGATATTTGTAAGTGCTATACAATAGTCTTAATGACATCTTATTTACATCTCATAGCTACCAGCGGAATCATGGTTGTGATGCATGTATGGAGACATGCACCACTGTACTACAACCACAATATCTTTACTCACGGCTCGCCATCCTTCCATCCATCGCTCCACAGTTAGCCTGTATGTTTAGAAATACGTACATGGAAATATCCCAACTCGCCATCCTTCCATCCATCGCTCCACAATTAGCATACACGTTTAGAAATATGTACTAGGCATAAAATACATTGATTGTACTTAGTGAGCTTGTTGCCAAAACATAAATTGCCACTTAGGGCTATATATTAGACTTGTCATTTAATTCAAGTCACATGAGTTTTAGGAAAATAATCTGTGCTTGCTTTTTAAAAGAAATCATTTGCAGCGGGTTTTGACCGATTCGACCAGGTCAATCGCGGGTCAATGTAAAAATGGGTTTCTAGTGCAAACCGGCCCGGTTCAAGGTCCGGGTCGCAGTCCGACCAGCTGGGCCGGGTTTCAAAACATTGGTCTAGATATTGTAAGTGTTATACAACACTCTTAATGACATCTTATGTACATCTCATAGCTATCAGCGGAATCATGGCTCTGATGCATGTATGGAGACACGCACCACCGTACTACAACCACAATATCCCAACTCCCGGCTCGCCATCCTTCTATCCATCGCTCCATAATTAGCATGCACGTTTAAAAATACATACAAGGGCGTAAGTACATTGATTGTACTTAGTGAGCTTGTCGCTAAAACAAAAATTGCCACATATGGCTATACATTAGACTTGTAATTTAATTCAAGTCACATGGGTTTTAGGAAAATAACCTATGCTTGCTTTTTAAAAGAAATCATTTGCATGCTCTTAATACTCTAAAACATATGGCATAATCATGGATCACGATTAGTTAACTATTAAACAACTAAACCAAATCCACGAAATATAAAGTTATGTGACAAGAAGTTGGCCACCTTCTTGAACACCTTACCATTCTTATGTACACATCCAACTGACATCTCAATTCCGTAGAGCCGATATCGTCGAGCTGCTCGTAGATTGGCAACATGCATATGCTAAAAATACGGCAAGTCTAAACATTTATAAATTATGCTTCATGCATAAACATTTAATTCATGCTTGTAATATTTTATGATACAAATCGCTTCCTCATAACGGCCTTCATCTCGTCCCATATTTGAAGAACGCTCCATTTCTTCTCCTACTCGTCACCAAATGATCACACCATATGAGTGCATAGGCCAACTTCACCTTCTTCAGCTCAGAATAGTTGTGACAATCAAACACGAGCTCGACCTTCCTCTCCCACTCAAGATACAATTCTGGATCATTTTTCCCTTGGAACGAGGAAATGTTCATCTTGATGTTGCCTGGATTGTTATATTGTCAACTCCATCTTCTATAAGCTCCATGTCTGTCTTCATAAACTTCGAGGTCTGTATTTTGGACATAGTCTGCAAACTCTAGCTCTCGGTTATGATAACAAGTTTGACGACCTCTTCCTCAGCCACCTCAGCCACCTCTATCTTGAGTAGAATGAGATTGCTTGTTACGAGATGCTTCCACCTTGTTGATCCTTCCATGCACCTCTTCCATCTCTGCTAAACATCTTCCCCAACTCCGACTTCATTGCCTCAAACATGAACTTCATTTTGGGATCAATAACGGACTGATCTTCCGATGTTTGTGACTTGTCAGAACTATCCTTCTAGTTGGGTTTAGACATACATGCAAAAACATCTTTCTTTCAAACAAAAACGAAAATGTTAGTGGAAAACAAGATCCTCACCACCTCACAAGCAATTATGTATCACTCAAAGATGAAATCGTCCAGCACTCATGTATCACTGAATATATGGATTTTACCTTCTTTTAATCTCACATCTCTTGTCTTTTTCCACTTAATGAACTCAAATCCAATAAATATACCAACTGAACTCCGATCGACGAATCAACGAGCATGAAAAAAATAGAAAAACAGCTTTCCGAATAATGCTGCACAAAAACTAATCCTAGGGGCTCTAGATAACTTAAGGAACTCAAAAAACTAATTTGTACGTAGTAACTTTTCAAAAAAGTGCTACGCAGAAACTAGCTGAGAACGATCAACACGACTCAAGGAACCAGCAAAATCATAATTCCTCGTAAGCATGTTTCTGAAAAAGTGCACATAGAAGTTGCACTCAAACACCCTACTCGGCCCAGGGAACCCAGAAAACTAAATTGCATGTAAGCAATTTCAGAAATTCACACACACACACACACACACACACACACATATATATATATATATATATATATATATATACTCCCTCCATTTCACTTAAAATGACACATTTCAATAGTGGCTTTTCTGGCATGTTTTTCCACGCTTCTTGATGATGGGTTTTAACATGGATTTTTGAAGAATTCTTTCTTTTACGGGACACTACGACAGTCATAGTATCCCGTAAAAGAAAGAATTCTTCAAAAATCCATCTTAAAACCCATCAACGAGAAGCGTGAAAAAGCGTGCTAGAAAAGACAAAAAAGAAAAGTGTCATTTTATATGAAATGGAGGAAGTATATATTAATGCCTAACAATCGAAAGAACAAGGCGAAAAAATAAAGTTTAGATGACTAACAAAGCAATTTTTATGTAGCCGGCAAGAAACACGTAGGTAATTCAACTACGTACTTCAACATGTAGAACCATATCTAAAATTAAAAATGTACTATTGTAACGTCCCGTAAATTCGAAAGAATCTATTTCTTATAAAGAAAGAAAAGAATTCCAAGTTGTAGCAATTAAATTCGACTTCTAGTCGATAATTATAGTTCGATTAAATTACTCTCGAGTATAATTAAGTAGCAACTTAATTTCTAATTACTTATTAGTGATCGACGGATAATCGATTAGCTACTTGATCGAATTATTCGGATTAAGTATATAATTATTCTTAAGCTAAGAGTTAAGACTAGTATACTTTATCGACTAAAGATGAGAGTGTCATTGATTCTTAAATTAGGGCCGAACCCATTGAGTATTCAAAAATTGGGCCGAGCCCATTTAGAGTTTCAGTTGGGCCGAAGCCCATTAGAGTCTCAGTTGAGCCGAAGCCCATATTCAGAAATTGGGCCAAGCCCACAATTACTAATTCAGGCCCAATCATTATATGATTGGATTTCTAATACTAAACAAACTTTATTAAGAAGAAAAGATTAATTATAGATTACATACATTGAGAATGATCTAGTGTACACCATACAATTTATAACAGATATTACACTTCAATACATTATAGGATGCAACCCTATACTATGGGAAATACATAAAATACCTACACAACCCCTATACTACACGTCTCTGTTGAGATTGAAGCATGGAAGCCCTCCTAATACACTGCAGCAGACCTGCAAAGAGGAAATGAAAGAAAGTCAGCAAAGGCAAGATTAGGAATAGACATAATCCCATGAAACAAGGAAGGAAGCCATACCTGCTGCTGCAGGCACAGTGCTGCAGCATGGCTCTCCAACCACCTCACCCCTTTCATCAGCCAAAGGAGCACATAAGAGCAGCCCCACCTTTGACCTTCACTACCATTCCAACCTTTCATTCAGAAAAACAGAGAGAAGAGGAGAAACTGAAGCTGTAAGAAACAAAGAAGGAGAAAGAGAAGCTGCAGCAGCACTTAGGAAAAAGGAGAGGAGGCAGAGCTCTACTCATCCTTCCTACCATAGCCTTAGCATTCCCATTCACTAAGGTATATACTTAGAACAACCCAATTCAGTTACTAACTCAGTTAAAGCATGCTCTAGTTTTATTTAAACCACTGATTATGCTAGTTTGATGCTAGAACCAGAAACTAGAACATAACGGAACAAGAACCTCAAACTAAACAACCAAGTATACTCACTTCTCTGAAATCTAACACTTAATTGCTTTTCATAACCAAACATGCTGCAAATTCTTAAAGGAAAAGACACCAACATGAATTCTGAGTATGTACAGCACACATACATAAGATTTAGAATTTATAACACTACAATCATAACCTCAGTTCCTCAGTTCATCCGAAGCCTTAAGGGCTTATAAATGCTCTAAATTTGCAACATATTTATTAACAATAACAAGAACTCAGTAACGAGAGGATTAGATGAATCAAACCTCCGTCGAGGCTCAAAGCCTCGACGGTAGAGAAGCTGGTCGGAGAGAGAGAGACAGCAGCGAATGGCAACAGCGTCGTCCTCATCACAGCGTCGCCGGAACCTGCAAAACTGAGAACAAGAATCAGTGACCAAAAACAAATCAATAATTAAAGTAATTAAATAAAAAGAGAAAGTAGAAGCAGAGGGAGGAGCCGTCGCCAGCGGCACTGCCATCAACGCGGCGGCGTCCTTGCCCCGTTGAGAAACGGAGATGCCAAGGACGGTCGACAGCCACCGGCTTCAACGATGGCGAAGAGAGAGTCGGGTCTGCTGCAGCCTGCGAAGAAAAGAACAGAGATCAGCCGCCATTGCCGCTGGAGGTTCCGGAAATAGCGAACGCCGAAGGGGGAGGAGAAATGTCCCCAAATTCTGAGAATTTGGGTTTTTGTTTAGGGACAAGCCCGGAGAGAAATAGAGAGAGTGAGGTCGCCGGAATCAGCGGGAGTTGCGACCATAGGAATGAAGGCAAACGCGTCGGCAAGAGTCGAGGTTGCGGACGACACCCCGAAGCAGACGCCGTCTCACCACACCGGCGGAACCTCGAATTGAGGGAAGAACATGCCGGAAATCTGCGGTGGGAGCTCTGCCCAGTTTTTGATTAGGGCTTTCATCCCCAATTTGAAATTTGGGAAACAATCTAGAGGGAGTGCAACAGCTCGACGGCAACGCAAGGACGGCGGCGCTGGTCGATTCGTTGGCGACGGTGAGTAGCGTGGCGAGGAAAGAGAGTCACGAGGAAGAGAACCCGAGAGGATGAAATCGCAGATGTAGAACGGGAGGAGGAGAGGTGCGTCCAATGAGAGAGAGATGGATTGGGGTGTTTAGTTCAGTTGGAGCGGGCCGGGTTCTCGTGTTCGGGTCGGAATTCTGGGCTGGACTGATTCAGTGGGCCGAGCATAAGACGGGCCGAAAATTTGGGCCGAGTTCATTTGGTTCAGTGGGCCGAGATTTATTAATTAGCTGGGCCGGATTATTTCTTTTGTTGGGATAATTTATTTAATTAATTTATACCCAACACTTATTTAATTATGTGGTTCAAGAATCACTAATTAAATTATACTACACCCACAATTAATAATTTAGGGATTAAAGCTTAATAATTCTAGAACGAATTATTTATGAATTTAAAAGAATTAACTTATATAAATAAGTTAATTAAACAAGTTTCAGTAATCAAGATTTATTGATTTAGCAAATCAATTGTACTATTAGAATTAATTATTGGGAAGCTTCTCAATTAATTTTAATCCTAAGTTAATAAATCAATTAATTGATTTATTTGGAAACATTCGAATAAACTATTCGTACAACCAAATTAATAATTCAAGATTAGATAACAGTGACGATGTCACTTAAAATTTGGAATAATCTATGAGAAGCTATAGAGCTAGGATTATTCGATAAGCTTTTATCGTTCGAATTAAGAATCTTACTGTATTCTTTTATCAAGGGCGAGTGGAGAAGGAACAATCACCGAGGCGAAGCTAGAATTCATTAGCACTTAAGCAAAGTGAAAGAGGATAGGCTTTCTTTTAAAACAAAACATGTTTTATTAGTTGATATAGCTCTTTTAAAGTATTGTCATGCCATAAAATGTTTTGTTTTTGTATGATGCCTATCTGTTATTGGTTACGCCAATATTATTTAATCGAATTCGGGTCCTTGTATGACAAGCTGCTATACTTGGATTAGTGTACACAGTGATCGAATTGTCTAGTGTGACGATCGATCAAGTGACGAGTGAGGTGGCCACCTCCTCGGGCACTACAGATCAGATATGGTAGATTACAACAAAAATTTGATTGCAGTCACTTTTGAGAACTAAGAGATTTTAGTGAACATAGACTTTTAAGCAAAATCCTATGTTTCACTCAGTATAGGGATGACAATAAAATCAGTTTTGGGCAAAGTGTTCACTGAGTACAATTTGTACTTAGCCCTGTACATTGTTTTTAATGTGCAGGTTGAGCAGGTTGAAGCGGAGTGACCGGCGGAGCTTTTGTCAATTTAGTAAAGATTAGTTGTTGAAAACTCTTGGTAATACATGTCTTCATATATGTATTCACAGCCATATTTCCGCTGCGTACTCTTTGATAGTCTTTAGTCTATTTCAATTTGGCTGTATCTTAAGTCAGAATCATGACAAGCATTGCCATACCCTTTCAGTCATGAGTATCAGTTTATCTAGTAATAAAGTTGCCCTGAGAGTCATTTCCAGAGATGTTCTTCATTTATCTGTTACTTCACATTAATATTTTATAGTCACGAATTTACCAAGCTTAGCTATCGATTAGCTAAGGACGGTCGTGACAGAGTGGTATCAGAGCACTAGGTTGCTCTGAAATTCAAGAGTCTTCTTCAAAGTAAAGTCTAGACTTGAATCGCTAGACTTAGTAGAGTCATTTGATAAAAGCTCGGCACTCCAATTCATCACGCTCAACGAGGTAAGGGTAAATGTTTTTCTTCAAGGTGAATGAAAATTAGAAACTTTACTTTTAAAAGAACTTAGTAGAAACTTGTTCTTTGATAAATTAGAGAGAAAAGAGATTTCATAAGAGAACATAGTTGCTTAGTCACGTACTTGAGTAAGCATGCTTAATTTAGGATTTGAAACGAGGTTTTCTTTCCTTAACGATCGAGAAGAAGAGACAGAGGGTGTTGCCAGAAGCAAAAATGAGCCAAGGCAAGAAGTACGACGCGAATCAAGCAGTAATTCAGTCAAAGAGATTGTTATCCATTGACCAAGGTGATCGAATAACCTAAGGTTCATAACACCTTCAAATTGAGCATACACCAACGTTAAAGTTAGAACAATATACACAGTGACAAAATATATAAGTCCACTCCAAACCCCAAGGATGTTACTGCATACTTGAACAGAAAAACATAAGTTAATAAGAAAGAGAAATAAATCTCTAAGACGAGATAAGTTCATATACTATTAGATATAGTAGTGAGAATTATGGCGTAGTGCTATTTACAGCAAATAACAAATTCACTAGAATGTTGCAACCCAATTTGCAACTTTTATGAGAAATAGGTATCTGAAGAAGAGTTGTTCTCTTAAGATGGTTAAGCCATATCTGGGACAATATTGCATCCTACTCCACTAGATTTTTCCAAGCCATAATGATATCATCGAGACGTTGCTCGAAAAGGAAATAAATTAGAGAGATTATCTCCTCATGCGGGTATGCGTCGTTAGCAACGATAATATGTCCCCTTTGCCAATTAGTCCACATGAGAAGTTAATGAATATCAAATCTCCTACATCTAGGATTACTTAATCAGAGAGTCGATGGAATTATGGAGATAGTAATTTAAGGGATAACCTTACGTACTGATGCCTCATAATGTGGCATATACCATTTTGATCCCCTTGAAGCCAATAAGTCTATTTGTTTCCCGAAAAACTACAAGCTGGGATAGTTTTGAGCTAAAACAAAAGTCTTTCAAACCTTGAAAACCTTATTTTTTTTTCGTCATTCGTTGACAAAGCCACCAAAGTACGATGGATGGTCCCCTACTGAGGAGGCGCTTATGTGGAATTGGCCACTCTACATAGTCTCAATCTCAGTAACATCATCCGTAGACCAGAATTCAGATGGGTATCTGCAAGAGGGTCTTTCTCTTCGATCCCTTGTCATTTCGTTTCTACCCTCTGACTATGCTTTCCACAATGATCTAGGAAATTTACTGAGGAAACCATTTGATTAAATATCATGCCGGAATTGAAATATTATTCCTATGAAATTACCTCCTAGTATCACTTCACAAGTTATTTCGTTTCGTATTGACTTCCTTGTGAAACCAATGAGATAGCCACCCGAAAGTACGGGGTACGATAAAAGAATAGTGCCCTTTGGGGAATGCCAAAAGTTGGTTACTAGATCAGAATAAAGAGAAATCTAGACCTGGAATAGAAAGAATCGAGACCCAGTATCCTAAGGAAAAGAGACCCGGAATACACAGATAATTAAGAAATATCATCAAAAAATTTAAGTTGATATAGAGTTGTAAGGAGCCTTAAGAATCCCTAAGAAGATCTTAAGCACCCAAACGAATAAATAGAAGGGTCGAATACAAGTAGTACAACCCATATCAATATGGAGATCAGTTTTAGAGGCGCATGTAGCAAGTAAATCAAGAGAGCTAATACGATTGTCTATTTGGTGGCTGAGACCAATTAACTAGAATCTATTAAGCTTAAGGAAGTAGAGGCAACACACTCACTAGTTAGAACAGTTCTTAAATCAGTAGCATGGAGATGTGATTTAACTAAATCGAGTAGGCAGATGAGTTAAATCAAACATATGAATTAAACACCTCATAAGGAGTTTTGAGACTCTTATGGTATGAAAGTGGTGAAACATCGTAACCATGCGGGGGAAAACTTCTAGTGTGATTGAGGAGACCGATGATAATTAACAAGTTAGATCCTATGGATCTAGCAGAGCAAATGTGGTAGCGTATGATAAACCGGAAAATCTAACCTAGTACAGAAATCTACGGCTCCAAGGGAGAATAATCTATGAGAATGCCCATTCAAGTCAAGGTAGAGTTCGTTCGCTATAAGAGAGGAGAGTTGAGAATAGTAAGATGTTCTTAAGAAATAAGAATGCATGCCAGCACTTAAACACCAAAGGAGTGAAAACGTAAAGATATGATAAGTATCGAGAACTAGAAATAAAGTACAACATGAAGAGAATTTCCCGAAGTACCACAAGGGTTGCCGCCCGACAGGAAGATAGAATTCACCATCGACTTGGAACCTGGATCAGCTCCGGTATCCAAAGTGCCTTATAAGATGGCGCCAAAGGAACTCGAAGAACTGAAAGTGCAACTTCAGGAATTAGTAAACCTAGGGTTCGTAAGACCGAGCGTGTCACCATAGGGAGCGCCTGTACTGATTGTTAAGAAGAAATACGGCTCTATGAGAATGTGCATAGATTATTGAGAATTGAACAAGCTCACTCTCAAGAACAAATATCCTCTACCTAGGATCGATGATATGTTTGACCAACTCAAAGGAGCAAGCGTGCTTTCGAAGATAGATTTGAAATCTGGCTACCATCAGCTGAAGATTCGACCAAAGAATATACCCAAGACAACTCTCTGAACGAGATACGGCCACTACGAGTTTGTAGTTGTGCCGTTCGGATTAACCAACGCACCAGCAGTATTCATGGATCTCACGAATCATGTTTTCCACCCATACTTAGATAAAATTTGCTAAATAAATAGCTAAGCTTGATAAATTCGTGCTAATATTCATAGACGACATCTTAATTTAATCGAAGAATGAAAGGGAGGACGAGGAACACTTAAGGACAGGGTTAGAGACATTGAGAGCAGAGAAACCTTATGCCAAATTTAGCAAGTGTGAGTTTTGTCTAAAAGAAGTAGTATTTTTAGGACACATCGTGTCATCTGAGGGAATCAAAGTTAACTCTGCAAAGGTTGAAGCAGTGCAGAACTGGAAATCCCCATCAACGCCGAATGAGATTCGCAGTTTCTTAGGATTAGCTGGTTACTATCGGAGATTCATAGAAGGATTCTCCAAGATAGCAAAGCCCTTAACACAGCTATTAATAAAGGGAATCAAATATCAGTGGACTCCGGAATGCGAGTCAAACTTTCAACAGTTGAAAGTAAAGCTGACAACCACACCAATTCTGGCAGATCCAACACCAAAGAAGGAGTACGTAGTTTACACTGATGCATCAAAAAATAGACTTGATTGCATTTCGATTCAAGAAGGAAAAGTAATAGCATACACTTCTAGGCACCTCAGACCCCACGAGCTCAATTATCCAAACCACGATCTAGAATTAGCAGCAGTTGTGCATGCCCTGAAGATTTGGGGACACATCTCTACGGAGTTCGGTGCAAAATCTTTACGGATTACAAGAGCCTCAAATACTTCTTCGAATAGCAAGACCTTAACATAAGACAGAGAAGGTGGCTCGAATTAGTCAAGGACTCCGATTATGGATTCAATTACCACCCAGGAAAAGCCAACGCAGGGGCTAATACCTTGAGTCGCAAAGACTCGCTCAAGCCTAGCATTTCTACTCACTAGTGAAGAGTCACTTGTTCGAGAGTTCAGCAAGATGAACTTAGAGATAGTGCCACCACCCGAAACGGTGGAAGGGATTATCGCTACCTTGACAGTAAAACCAGACATGCAGAGTCATATCCTCGATGCACAGAGGAGAGATGAAACACTTGAAAAGATTCGTTTGAAGATAAAAATGGGAGAGCCCATAGAATATCATGAGAAGGCAGACAACGCAATTGCAATCGAAGGAAGGTTGTGCATTCCACCAAGCATAGAGCTCAGAAATGAAATTTTGAGCGAAGCTCACGATACACCGTACACAGTCCACCCGGGAGTACGAAGATGTATCAAGACCTGAAGAAGAAATTCTGGTGGGATGGCATGAAGAGAGATATAGCTTCATTCGTCGGAAGGTGCCTCCCTTGTCAATAAGTGAAAGCTCTACACTAACGACCTTATGGAAAATTGCAACCCTTGGAAATTCTACAGTGAAAATGGGATCATATCGCTATGGATTTTGTAATGGGGTTACTAAATTCAAGAAGAGGAAAATACAACAATTAAGAAAATACAGCAATCTGAGTGATCATAGATCGACTTACAAAGAGCACACACTTTATTCCCATCCCGATAACACACGGATCGGAGAAGTTAGCTCAACTGTACATTCGTGAGGTAGTACGTCTTCACGAAGTACCAACCTCTATCACCTCGGTTCGAGATTCAAAGTCACATCTCGATTGTGGGTGAGTTTACAGAAAGAATTAAGAACTAGACTGAATTTTTAGTACCCGCTTTCATTCTCAGACAGATGGACAGTCAGAAAGAACGATTCAAACCCTAAGGGACATGCTGAGCATGATAGTGCTCGATCGTGGCGACCACTGGGAGCCAGTTTTACCACTGATCGAATTTGCCTATGACAATAGTTATCAAGCAACCATAGATATAGCACCATACGAAACATTGTATAGCAGGAAGTGTAGATCACCACTTTATTGGGATGAAGTTGGTGAAAGAAGGATGTTAGGTCCTGACACAATTAGCGAGATGATCGAGGCAGTACGTCAAATTTGAGAAAGGATCAAAGAGGCTCAAGACAGACAAAAATCTTATGCAAATAATCAACGAACTGAGATTTAGTTTGAGATGAGAGACAAAATATTTCTGAAGGTATCTCCTTTCAAGGGGAGAGTGAGGTTCGGAGTCAAAGGCAAGCTGAGGCCCCGTTTATCGGACCATACCAGATTCTAGAGAGAATAAGTCCAGCAGCATATAGATTCTTAGCTAAGAATACAATATATTTTTTTATCTTTTTCTTCTTTCTTCCACGTTTCACAGCTTAGGAAATATGTGCACGAACCGAAGCATGTAATTCACCAAGAAAAAGTAGAATTAAGTCCAGACATAAGCTACAAAAGTAGACCAGAAGTGATTTTAGATCGAAAAGTTCAAAAACTTAGAAGCAAATCAATCACTTCAGTGAAGGTTTTGTGGAAACACCACGGACAAGAAAAAGCAATGTGTGAACTCGAGGAGAAAATGAAGGAAAAATACCCCGATTTAGAATTTATAACACTACAATCCATAACCTCAGTTCCTCAGTTCATCCGAAGCCTTAAGGGCTTATAAATGCTCTAAATTTGCAACATATTTATTAACAATAACAAGAACTCAGTAACGAGAGGATTAGATGAATCAAACCTCCATCGAGGCTCAAAGCCTCGACGGCAGAGAAGCTGGTCGGAGAGAGAGAGACAGCAGCGAACGGCAACAGCGGCGTCCTTATCACAGCGTCGCTGGAATTTGCAAAACCGAGAACAAGAATCGGTGACCAAAAACAAATTAATAATTAAAGTATTTAAATAAAAAGAGAAAGTAGAAGCAGAGGGAGGAGCCGTCGCCAGCGGCGCTGTCATCAACGCGGCGGCGTCCTTGCCCCGTTGAGAAATGGAGATGCCAAGGACGGTTGACAGCCACCGGCTTCAATGATTGCGAAGAGAGAGTCGGGTCTGCTGCAACCTACGAAGAAAAGAACAGAGATCAGCCGCCATTGCCGCTGGACGTTCCGGAAATAGCGAACGCCGAAGGGGGAGGAGAAATGTCCCCAAATTCTGAGAATTTGGGTTTTTGTTTAGGGACAAGCCCGGAGAGAAATAGAGAGAGTGAGGTCGCCGGAATCAGCGGCAGTTGCGACCACAGGAATGAAGGTAAACGCGTCGGCAAGAGTCGAGGTTGCCGGACGACACCCCGAAGCAGACGCCGTCTCACCACACCGGCGGAACCTCGAATTGAGGGAAGAACATGCCGGAAATCTGCGGTGGGAGCTCTGCCCAGTTTTTGATTAGGGCTTTCATCCCCAATTCGAAATTTGGGAAACAATCTAGAGGGAGTGCAACAGCTCGACGGCAACGCAAGGACGGCGGCCCTAATCGATTCATCGGCGATGGTGAGTCGCGTGGCGAGGAAAGAGAGTCATGAGGAAGAGAACCCGAGAGGATGAAATCACAGATGTAGAACGGGAGGAGGAGAGGTGCGTCGAATGAGAGAGAGATGGATTGGGGTGTTTAGTTCAGTTGGAGCGGGCCGGGTTCTCGTGTTCGGGTCAGAATTCTGGGCTGGACTGATTCAGTGGGCCGAGCATAAGACGGGCCGAAAATTTGGGCTGAGTTCATTTGGTTCAGTGGGCTGAGATTTATTAATTAGCTGGGCCGGATTATTTCTTTTGTTGGGATAATTTATTTAATTAATTCATACCTAACACTTATTTAATTATGTGGTTCAAGAATCACTAATTAAATTATACTACATGATAGGGAGTAATCTGTCAGCTCCCTAGCATGCCTCCGAAATATAGAAGCGATAAATATACAGATGCCAAATCCCCAACAGATCCTGCAGATCTGATCTATGGGTGTATTAGGCGTACCCCAGATCCCTACGTGGAGTGTAGAAAAAACGTGACTATGGGGATCACTCGTGGGGACCATTAATCATAACTAAAATGTTCTTCTAACTGACTTGTCTCCCTTAAAAAGACTACTTTAACCTTGTAAATTAGAGATAATTACCCTTTTACCCTCACCTCCTATTCTACTATATAAATATTCAACATTCTTCACCAAGAAAAGGTACGCATTTTTTCACTGATACTTTACTTCCGCTGCAAGCTTTGCTGAAGCGGATTTCTCTTAAACATATACTGACTTGAGCGTCGGAGTGTCTTCCCGGAGGAACCCTCCCCATTCCTCCGGTGCTGTTTTGCAGGCTCATAGCTGAAAAGCGGCAACCGGAAAGGCATCATTGAGGTAGCATCATTATCACAAGGGAAAAGCTGATACCTTAAAGAAAAGTATTTAGAATTCAGCTAAAGAGATTTTTCAGTGTCATTTGTCTGTTTATATTCCTAATTATTGTAAGAATTTGTTGATGGAAAATAACCCAATCTATCAACTGGCGCCGTCTGTGGGAAATTCTGACTAAGGCGTAGATTTCTCCCTAAAAAACGCTCTGAACTTTGATTCGGTTTCTCTGTGAAAACACGTAAAGGAAAAATGTGAATATTCGCGTAGCCTATATGATGTTCATTCTTGTTGTAATTTATCTGTTGATTATGATGAGGGATTTGCTTGAAATATGAGTAAAGGATGTTTCAATTATTGTTTCGCCTGGTGTAGGATCTGTGGTAAAAGCAAGGAAAGAGGGTTTAAGCAAATCCTAATTCCGGCAAAAGAAATTCGATCACAGTAAAGATCACTCCCTTGAATTATTTCATTTTATTCATTGAATATCCGCCGTCTTCCTACTAGGTATCTGTCTAGGCATATTCAATGGATCTTTATGTACAAAAATTTTAAGAGAAAATTACATATACAATGTGTGTTGACTTTTCCTTTTCCTGTGAAAAACAGAGTATTAATGAGTTGTAATAGAAGGACCTCCATATCTCAGAGAAATCTCGAGAAAAAGGAGAAGAATCTTCAAATCCTATACTTGGTGAGTAGAAATATATCACCTACACATATATCGTACAACTTGAGAGATTTTTTGACAAAAAGCAAGATGAGCTGACGGTAAGCCCTGGCAAAAGATCCAGGCACAGAAAAGCTATCTTCGTGCTTAAGCAAAACAATCCTCAAAATTATTTAAGGGGAATGGTCGGAAAAGTCCCAACAAGAGGACCCGAAGCTCCCTATCCTCCTACAAAAGGAGAAGAAAGCCCTAATCTAATATTAGGCACTAATCAAATAAATTCTACATATATCTTTGCAGATCTTCCTTAAAAATGGATCAACACTCCAGCAGAGCCCAAATGATGGGATCATCTGCTGAAGGATAGGCAAATACGCCTCATTTCACCCCTGGCTCTGGTGCCAATCCCGGGGTCATGTCAGTGCCTCAGGAGACCAATGCAGGCGAATCTGGTTTCTCCTCATTGATGCTGCAGCAAATGAAAGCAATGATATACGGAGCCCTGGAGAAGAGACTGGCTACCATCGGAGTTGGTACTCTTGTAGATCCTATCAATCCATCCTCATTCCCCGAAAGTAAGGGAAATCAGGAAAAAACGAAAGGAAAATTTGCCTCCAGATCACAAGATCCCAAAGTCCTTAAGGACTTAATCACCACGTTACCCCAAATCCGAGAGGACGGGCATTTTACAGACTACGAGTCTTCTGATGATGAGGTGCAAGAAACAAGCATTGGTCAGGAGAAGACCCTCACAGATATGCTCCAGAAGCAGATCCAAGAGCAACAAGACCAAATGAGGGTCATGGCTAAAGAACTGGAAGAGCTTCGTAAGGCGCACCAGACATCTGGAAAAAGAAATGCGGATGAATCTGTCCATCCCACAGAAGAGATAGTGGGTACTTCTGTAGCCCGCACTGGGAAGGAAAGCAGATCTGAATACGGTCCTGACTATGTTAATGAGAACAACCTTTTCTCAGCAGATATTCAAACCGACCTTATTCCCAAGAACTTCAAATCAGTTTCTTGTGAGTACAAGGGGCAAGGAGATCCCGAAGAACACCTCATGAAATTTGAGAGTTTGTGCTTATTGCACCAATATTCTGAAGGAGTCAAATACAGGGTATTCTTAACCACTCTTTCTAGCCCTGCACAACAGTGGTTTCAGCAATTGCCTAAGAACTCGATCCACTTATTCAAAGATTTGAGAGAAATCTTTTTACACCAATTTGTGAGCTCAAAGAGATCTACTAAAAACTCGTTGTACTTAACAACTATCAAGCAAGGAGCCACTGAAAGCCTGAGAGAGTACATGACCAGGTTCAATGATACAATACTGGAAATCCTAGGTGTGGGTGCCACCTTGAAAATACATTCTTTTGTGGAAGGATTGAGACCAGGACACTTCTTCGCCTCGCTAATGAAGAAACCTGCCGAAACCTTTGATGAGCTCTTATCTCGGGTACAGAAGTATATAAACATGGAAGAAGCTATGAATGCTAAACGAGCAGATATAACCTTCAAAAAAGATAAGAAGCCTGATGATAGAAAAAGAGGGGCTCCTGAAGGGAGGAAACCCGAGAAAAATGAAAGGTTTCAACGATCTCTCACACCGCTTACCAGATCCCCAGCTGATTTGCTAGAAGTGGTGATTAAGAAACAAGGAGTACAGATCCCTCCAGGTAGGGACCAACCCCCAAGGCGGCCTCCTTCTGATAAGTTCTGCAAATTTCACAATGATTATAGGCATACTACCAATGAGTGCCGTAATCTGAAGATAGCCATTGAAAAACTCATACAAGAAGGTCAACTATTAGAATGTCAAAAAAGAATCTGGCCAGCCCAAGAGGCGTAAAGATGAAAGGGATGGCAAATTCCCACAAAAAGAGGTATCAACAGAAATTGCAGCCAATAAAGGCGTAATCTCCATGATCTATGGAGGACCTACGGGAGGTGATTCCAACAGAAGCCGCAAGGCGCATCACAGAGAAATCCAGATGCTGGAAAAACATGACATGATGAAGATTGAAGGAGGAGTACCTCATCCTGAAATATCTTTCGGGATCGAAGATGACAGATCCCTAATTCATCCTCATGAAGATGCCTTGGTTATCACGGCGGGGATTGAACGATATGAAGTGAAAAGAGTATTCGTAGATACGGGAGCTGGTGTGAACGTAATATTCGAAGATTTCTTTTTACAAATGGATTTGCACAAACCACTAGATGGGGTAGCCACAGCATTACACGGTTTTGCTGGGGGCCTGGTCATGTCATTAGGCTCAATAGAGCTGATGTTGACCTGGGAGATGGAGATTTGCAGATCTCTAGAACAACTACCTTCTTGGTGGTAAGGCAAAAATTAGCTTATAACGTAATACTGGGCAGAACAGCTCTCAGTAATTTTCAGGCGGTAGTATCAACCTACTATTTGATGATGAAGTTTCCGGTGGGTAACCGGGTGGGATCTGTCGCAGGGGACCAGGTCCTATCGCGGAAATGCTATATACAGTCAGTAAAGGCCGGTGAGGCTAAGAAAAGATCTGGGGACGAATTGAGAGATTCCCAATGGGTAAAAGGACCTGAAGATAAACGAATGAGGTATGCAGAACCTGCAGCAGAAAACAATTCCCAAATGCAACCGGCTGAGGAGCTGTTGCTGGTGGAATTAAGGCCTAATGAAACGGGTTTACTACACGCATCGGGACACAAATGCCAGATGCGATATCCAAAGCATTGATAGCGTGCTTACGGAAGAATGTGGATGTTTTCGCATTCTCGTCAGCTGATCTGATAGGGATAGACCCAGAGGTCGCTTTACACAGCCTTAATGTAGATCCTCAGGTTAAGCCGGTGAAGCAGAAGCTTCGGCAATTCGGGGCAGAAAATGACCATGTCATTAAAGAAGAGATACAGAAGCTGTTGGAGGCTAAACACATACGGGAAGTACAATTCCCAGAATGGCTATCCAACGCTGTTATGGTGCCCAAAGGCAATACTGGCACGTGGAGAATGTGCATAGACTTCAGGGATCTGAACAAGGCGTGTCCTAAAGATCATTATCCCTTGCCCAGAATCGACCAAATGGTGGACTCCACATCTGGATGTGAGCTATTGTCAATGATGGACGCATACCAAGGGTACCACCAGGTGAAGATGAACCCAGATGATGTCAATAAAGCGGCTTTTGGGGTTTGTGTGGGAACTTTCGGTTTCCAAAGCATGCCTTTTGGCTTAAAAAATGCTGGGGCTACCTACCAGCGTATGATGGACAAGATATTCAAAAAACAAATTGGAAAGAACATGGAGATTTATGTTGATGACATACTGGTGAAAAGTGTGAAAGCTACAGATCATATCAATGATCTGGAAGAAGCCTTTGTTGTAGCTCGATTTTATCATTTGAAACTAAACCCTGCCAAATGCGCCTTTGGGGTACAATCGGGAAAATTCTTGGGATACGTGGTAACGCCCAGAGGAATTGAGGTAAATCAAGCCAAAGTACAAGCTGTGTTGGAGATGGCTCCTCCCAGGAACATCCGGGAAATACAAAAACTTAACGGCAGAATCACGGCCTTAAGCCGTTTCATTTTCAGATCTGCTGATAGAAGTCTACCTTTCTTTAAAGTGTTAAGGAAAGGTAGCCAGTTTGAATGGACCCAGCAATGTCAAGACGCCTTCGAGGAGCTCAAAAAGCATCTGGTCTCTCTCCCTTTGCTTACGAAACCAGCACCAAAAGAGGTCTTGTATCTCTACTTTGCAGTAGGGGAAAAATCTTTGAGCTCAGTGCTTATCAAGGAAGATGGATCTGTCCAGATCCCAATTTACTACGTAAGTAAAATGATTCAAGGGCGGAAACAAGGTATGCTGACATAGAAAAGGCCGCACTGGCGATAATGGTCACTGCTCGAAGGTTACGACCTTATTTTTTGTCTCATAAGGTCATGGTGAGAACCAATATCCCGCTCAAGCAGGTGTTGGGGAAGCCAGACCTATCTGGGCGAATGGTTAAATGGGCCATAGAACTCAGTGAGTACGACGTAGAGTTCGAACCTAGAACAGCTATAAAGGCACAGGCCTTAGTTGACTTTATACAAGAAACCATCCGGGGTGATGAAAGAGAAGAAAAGGTGTGGAGAACCTATGTGGATGGGTCAGTCACCAAAGAGGGATCTGGAGCTGGGATATACATAGTTGATCCCGACAACAAGGAATATCGGTTCGCCATTAAATTTAATTTTGTGGCATCAAATAATGAAGCTGAATATGAAGCTTTCTTCAGATCTCTACATATCCTATTAAGCATGAATGCCCAGAGAGTGGAAATTTATTCTGATTCCCAATTGGTAACGCATCAGTTATTAAGGATATGCGAGAGAAAAGAGGAAAGGATGATAACCTATGCCTCTGTGGCCGAAGCTTTGCTGGCCAAATTCTTAAAAGTGGAGATCCTTCAGATCCCTAGGGAAAAGAATGAAGAGGCAGACAAACTCGCTTGGATCGCAAGTGCCATTGAAGGCACATGGGACGGGGATCTGACTGTACTGCAAGCAGACACCAGATCTGGCTTAGCAGAAGTTAGTACGATACAAGAAATTAAAGACTGGATAACACCTCTCATCCAGGTCCTGAAAGCTGAGGAACAAGATGAAGCCAATGACGATAGACGTAAAAAGATGATTATGGCAAAATTTTTCCTACTTGAAGGATTCTTATACCGAAGATCTTTCACACATCCTTATCTCAGATGCTTATCTGAACCGGAAGGGGAATGCTTATTGAGAGAGATACATGAAGGAGCTGCTGGTGCTCATACGGGATTCAAAGATTTGGCCAGAAAAGTCTTGAGGGCCGGATTCTTCTGGTCCAGTATTGAAAAAGATGCCAAGGAATTGGTAAAAAAATGTGAGCCTTGCCAAAAAAATGGCAGATTGATTCATAGACCTGCAGAGGAGATGGGAACCATGTCTTCCCCTTACCCCTTTGATAAATGGGGGATTGACATTGTGGGAAAATTCCCTACAGCTCCTGGTGGACGGGTTTTCTTGATTGTCGCTATTGACTACTTCTCCAAATGGGTAGAGGCTGAAGCTGTAGTCAGGATCACAGAGCAAGTCATGAAAAAATTCATCTGGAAAAACATATGCTGCTTCTTTGGTGTTCCCAGAACCCTCATCTCTGATAATGGAACCCAGTTCACAGGTTCATCTGTGCAGGCATGGTGCCAAGAAATGGGAATTCAACAGCGTTTCGTGGCAGTAGCCCACCCACAAGCCAATGGGCAAGTTGAAGTTACAAACAAAACTATTGTATCTGGAATTAAAGCCAGGTTAGGAAAAGCAAAAGGGAATTGGGCGGACGCTCTAGATTCAGTACTCTGGGCTTACCGCACTAGCCCCAGAACAGCCACAGGGGAGTCTCCCTTCAATTTGGTATATGGATCAACTGCTGTGATACCAGCAGAAGCAGAAGCAAAATCACATCGAATCTTAAAATATGATGAAAATCAGAACCTGGGGTTACTTAGGGAGAATCTGGACTTAATCGAAGAGCATCGGGCAGAAGCTCAAAACAGAGCTGAAAGATACAAGCAACAGATGCGGAATGCCTATAACAAGAAAGTCCAAATACGGGGATTCGAAAAAGGGACCTGGTGCTGAAGAGAGCAGATGCTCTCAAGCCCACGGGAAAACTGGACCCTAATTGGGAAGGACCTTATATCATTGCTAAAGTACTCAAAGGAGAAGCATATGAGCTTAGGGATGCAGAAGGAAGAGATCTGCCCAGACCCTGGAATATCAACAATTTGAAAAAGTATTATGTTTAAGGCATTCTAGTAGTATGATAAATCTAAAGAAAGAGAAGGTATGTAAAAACCAACCCATTATCTATTATGATGGAAGTTCATGAAATAGAATATTTTTCTTTTTATTGTCTTTAAGAAATGAATTATAATTCAGTTGCTTTCTTATAATTCACTTGGGGGGGGGGGGGGGAGTAGGGTATACCCCCTACTATCCATCTATTCCTAGAGCAAGTATCTATTTACGAAAATTGATTCAAAATTTTCAAAAGTAAAATATAATAATATTTGCAAAGGAAAATAAAGCAGGTCCATATAAATATTTGCAAACTGAATGTCATATGAAATACATACAAATAACATATAAAAAAGAAGAATACTAGTGGAGCCAATCCCACTACATGGCACATCTATGTCCTTAAAAAAGAGCCTACTCTTGTAACTTATCCGCGCCACCTGGAGTTTGCTCGGGCAGATCCTGATCGGTGCTAGGTGCCAAAATACCTGATGAGTTGACGACCTGAGGAGGGACCTCGATAGAAGAATTGGTCGCCCCTGTTATGCTCACGAAAGTGCCCGCCATAATTTCCTCGAGAAGGTTGACTCCTTCCTCTACCTCTCAAAAATCTTCCCGAGCAGGAGCCTCGCCCACCGGGTCTGAAGAGAGGTGATCTGCGGGATCTGACAGGTGGGGAGGAGGCGGAGGCATCTGCGAGGGAGAGGGGGATGAACTCTGTTGGCCCGGCATTTGGTCCCTCGTCTGGTCGGATGTCGGAGTTGTCACCTGGTCCGCCACGTGGCTCGAGGTCTGGGTCATCTCCAAGGTCGTCGTTGGGCTGGATGCCTGGCTTGTCACCTGATCCGTTGGAGGAGCTGGAACTGGAGAGAGTGGAGCTGAAGAGCGGGATCCGATCCCCCAGAGGGCCCACCGAGCTCTAAGGTTCCTCTGCTGTTCAAGAGCCCACTCAATGTGATCCCGCGCGGGGACTGAAGAAAAGACGCTTCCTCCGACACCTGAATAGCCTTGATCTCTTGCAAGGAATCTCCCGTCTGCAAAAGACGGAAGTATAAATTAGAATTCTTCAAGAAGGGTGAAACATGGAAGAGGAGATTCCTTACCCATCGCCTGTAATAAAAAGAAGTCCATGAGAAGGACAAAGTAAATGAAGGCTTGCAACCCACAAATGAGGAAATAATGCTTTATCATAATATCCTTATAAATACTTACCATTTTGAAGGCCTCCTCTAGGAGCCCGAACATCCCAGCTTGGGGAGGAAGAAGATAGTAAGGAATCTCTTCCCAAGCAGGCAAGATACTTTCATGCTCCTCAGGGCTGTAGAGAATCTCAGCTGCAGATCTCAAACCCCGCATATACCAAGGGTTGTGGTCACCGTAATGAGGATCCTGTTCCAGGGTAGGGGTCTCCTTTTCCAGGAGATCCAGGATCTTGTCAATATTCAGATCCTGCATCCTGTCTCTCTGAATGCTAGGGAAACACTCAGGGAGATCCTCATCCAGAAGGCTAAGGGAACACTCATCCTTTCCCAGAAGTCCTCTGAATGGAGGAAATCTTCAGGGAGATCCCGCACTAAGGCATGAAGGAAGGCCTGGCCGTAAGGCGTCATCAGCAGATAAGATTTGCAGCGGTGAGCCCCTACTGCAGACCCGGTAACGAGCCCTTTCTGCAGACCCGCTTCGGCACCTTTCTTGATGGCATTATCACATGCTAGCTCCAAGGCATCTTTGTGGCTTTCAGATGGCTGAACTAGATCTGCCTTAGTCTTATCACAGGCTCGCTGAAGATCTTCGGCGCGCGCTTTCTGATCGGCCAGGTCCCTCTCCATTTGTTGAAAGCAGCGTTCCCGCTCTTGGGCTAGCTTCTCCCGATCTGCCTCTCGCCGCTTCAGCATTGCTAGCTCCTGCTCCAGACGCGCTGCTCGTTCATTCAAAGCCTTAACCTCGGCTGCGTGCTCCTCACTGCGAGCCATCCTCAGCTGCATCACTTCCTCTTGCAGATGCTCGTTGGAGGAATGCATGCCGGATATATCCCCCTTCATGGGATCATAGGCTAACGCTCGGAGCGAAAGCATAGACCTGAAGGCTATGGCCTAGACATAATAAAGTAACCATTAAATAAATAATTAATGGAGGTGACAAAAGCATATCTTTCCAAATTAAAATTCCCTTCTAGTACCTTAATCTCATGAACAGAAGCCTGGCGGACAAGCTCTACAGAGGACAATCTATTCAGATGCCTCCAATCTTCAGCACAAGGAATGCTGTCCAAAATATTAGAGGCAGTACCTCCATCAATACCCCGAACCATGCCAGGGAAACTCACATTAACCCCGGGTACGGTATAGGAGGCAGTAGGGACATCCAAACCCTTTATGCGCAATGCATGGAGCATAGCCAGTGTGGCCTCAGAAGCAGGACTCTCCACCATGGCTGGCTCAGGAGGGTTAACCACCGTATAGGGGTTGGCAGTGGCATACCTAGCCAAAGTGCTGGAATACCTCGGATGGCCCACAGCAGATGGTTCTGCAGAGATGGGAGTGGGCGATAAAACGTTAGAAATGGGCATGCCCACTCTCCGGTCAGCACTGCCGGTAGAAATCTTTTTTCTCTTCGGATCTGTGGAAGATTTGGAATCCGAAGGTCTCTTCTGGGAGACGGAAAGTCTATTAGGCTCTGTGGGAGCTGGTGCTTCAGCAGTAGCGAATAAATCTGCCAAAAACCCTTCTGAGGACTGAAAGTCCAGATCTTCATTGGAAGGAGGATCACCACCTCAGACCAGTTAGAAAGGCTATGGTCCACCTCAACAGCTAAGGGGTGAGGAGGGCGCGTAGAGGCAGACATAACAGCCCGAGGAGTGGGCACTTCCCTTATGGTTACCCCTGGCAAAGTAGACTTTCCCCTGGATCGGGAAGCAGATCCCTTAGGCCGGTCAACATCCCTAGATCCCTGTACGGGACCTGTAGGCGCTGAAGAAGGTAGGACCTGTGAAGCAGGAAGAGGAGGTGGCACATGATCCCTCGGCTCTATTGTGATTCCCGCTATGGGTGCAGAAGCCAGAACAGGAGCTGAAGAGGGAGCTGTCACCGTTGCAGAAGCTGGAGGAACCCGTTCAGAGGTTGCAGCCATAGCAGCCATCCGCTCCTCTATTTGTTTTCTTGCCTTCTCCCGGAGAACAGATCTAGTTGACATATCTGAAAAAGCAAGATAACCATAAGTTAGAAATGTGAATGAATTCAAGACACATGTGTAAAAACAATCGAATCCAAAATAGGAAAATTTACCCATAGAGGGATCCCAAGGAGTCCCAAGCCTCAAATCAAAAAAGACAACACTTCTTCACTGAGAAGTGCTTCACATCCATGACCCACTGGATACTCTCTAAGCAGGTCATGAAGAATATCCTTTTCCCATGCAAACAGGGTGACCTTCTCAAAAGAAGGTTTATCTTTCTTAGGCTCGATATACAGAGGTATATCGGGAATATTCCAGGAATTGGGGGAAGGAGCGCCTACTGTCAGATACTGAGGGTGCCATTTCTGTCTATAGACTCGTACTGGCCATATAATTTATGAAACCAGCCTATGGGAGAAAAATACAAATGATACCCGTGCTGTTTTAATTCATGAGTCCTAAAAAACAAGGACACTGGATCTTCCACACCATATAAAGTGGTTGCTATGTAAAAGAAAATAGCCCTACGGAAAGAATCAGGGTTCAATTGGTTCAAAGGAATATCATATTTCGCTGCTAGGATAGCTAAAAAAGGGGGAACAGGGAATCGTAGACTTGCCTCCAATTGACGAAGCCAAAAAACCTTATGATTGGCCTGAGGAAGTAAAGGGCGCTCACTAGGTTCCGGAATATCTACAGTAAAGCCCCTAGTATTTCCTAATCTACTTAGAATTAGGCCTAATTCTAAGGAGGTTACAGTGGAAGATTCATATTCACCGAAAGGGAGAGGTGGCTGCATGGCAGTTCTGCCCTATTTTTCCTCTTCACCCTCAACTATCTTTTTCTTACCCTTACCCTGGGCACCTTGTCTAGAGGAAGAAACCATCTTTCTTTATCGCTTAAACGTAACAAAAACTAGGAAATAAACTAATGCGAATAAAGAAAGAGGAAGAAGCAAGGAAAAAAGGAGGTACCTGTTTGTGGGGATGAAGGATTGGCTGCGGTGAAAAGAAAGGCCGGAAGTAATTTCTAGAAAGAGCGCAAGGAAAGCTCTTCAAGAAAAAATGGAGGAAAATTTCTAAGTATTGGTCTTTCTCCCTCTAAATTATCTTATATATATATATCCCTTTTAAATGAGAGGGGTTAAAGAAAAAACCACCCACTACCTGTAGTTATGGAGCATGTCTCGTCGGTTATTGAGACATGGGTGCAGAAGTTATAATGGTAGGAAGTGGCGGCGGTTTCGGGTCCCGATAAAGAAAAGGGATGATGACCCTAGAAAGTCGGGAAGCGTAAGAAATACGCTTTGGTAAGGTAACGGACCCTGCAAGAAAGGATCTTTAAATAGTGGGACCTGGGAACATGGGTCCTGGGAATAGCAGAACCTTCACTGGAGGATATATACGAATATGGGACCTGAAAGCATGGGCCTAGAAAATCACAGAACCCTCATGAGAGGATCTGTATACCTTAAGATCTGAAAATGCAAAGTTTAAAAGTAACGTGTAATATAATGATGCAGATTCAAGTTTGGGACAAATTTCAAATTTTTTCCCGTCCTTTCGAAAGACATAAAATAGATTAATCGATTGGTTCATTGATTTTCCGGATAAACTTTTAGTCCTACTTGGCGTAAGGGTACTTGGAACGTGGTCATATTTTTATATATATACCCAAATATCTATTTAATAAAATAGTCTACATTAAGTAGGTACTTGGGGTGGTGTCCACATATTTTCCTTTTTAAATACCTAATATATAGGGTTTTTTATGTCATCAGAGCCTGAAAGTTTTTGGGGCTTATTTAGAACTATATAGCTCCGGCATCTGGTATGATACCTGCAGCATAAGCAAAGCCTATCCTTTCCATTTTGTCAAGGGCTCTGTGCCGAGGAGGATTTGGCTATGAATGTGGTGGCAGCGGAGTATAGATCTGCTGCCAAGGCTTATCTTTGGTTATCACTACCTCATTCCATCTCCTATTTTATTTATTATTTTTCAAGTGTGTGCTTGTGTGTGGGCGGATCTCTCGCCACACCTCTGCAAAAGCAGAAAATGGCAAATGCCATTCAGATATCCATGAGATAAAATTATGATATATAAGAAGTGCTTGGCAGGAGCAAAATGGGATGTCACTCCAATATATACTTCTGGAAATATAAATAAGGCAAATATACATCATATGCCACTCTGATGTTACATGTACACATATATTTATATGTACATGTAAAAAAAAAAAAAAAAAAAGAGAGGAAAAGGAGAAAAAAAGAAGAAGACGAGAAAACGAGAAGCCTCAGATAGTTGCATTCGCTCATTCATAAGAATGAAATTGGGCGAGAAAGGATCATCATAGGCTTGAGTGGCCTCGGAGTGCAAGGCAGTCAGTTTCTATCATCGCAATGCTTCTGGTAAGGGAAGCTTCGCTAAAATGGATGACACGTCTCTGTAAAAGTATCAGAGAGAAACATCTTTGGCCATGAACGAACTCTTCTTCCTTTCTCACCGGAGAAGATGAACGAAAATAAGTAGGACCACCCTATTTATAGGTGGAGATTAGCGGGAAAAAGGAACGGCGGAGATCGAACTGCAAAAAATCAAGGGCTTAAAACATTAGAGGCGTTTCGACTCCCCAAGGATATGCTATCATTACACCTCGAACATAGTGAGGTGAGCGTCAGTTGACAAGAAAGTTTCCCTTTCTTAGCGTGTTGGAGAAGATAACTAGGACCTGAAACTCTCAGAAGTCATTCCAGATCTGGGGGGGGAGTAGTTGATAGGGAGTAATCTGTCAGCTCCCTAGCATGCCTCCGAAATGTAGAAGCGATAAATATACAGATGCCAAATCCCCATCAGATCCTGCAGATCTGATCTATGGGTGAATTAGGCGTAGTGGGCCCAGATCACCCCTATCCTTGATCTGGGAATAAGAGGTGCAGATCACCTCCCCGTCACTACCATCCCTTTAACCCCAGATCCCTACGTGGAGTGTAGAAAAAACGTGACTATGGGGACCACTCGTGGGGACCATTAATCATAACTAAAATATTCTTCTAACTAACTTGTCTCCCTTAAAAAGACTACTTTAACCTTGTAAATTAGAGATAATTACCCCTTTTACCCTCACCTCCTATTCTACTATAAATATTCAACCTTCTTCACCAAGAAAAGGTACGCATTTTTTCACTGATACTTTACTTCTGCTGCAAGCTTTGCTGAAGCGGATTTCTCTTAAACACATACTGACTTGAGCGTCGGAGTGTCTTCCCGGAGGAACCCTCCCCATTCCTCCGGTGCTGTTTTGCAGGCTCATAGCTGAAAAGTGGCAACCGGAAAGGCATCATTGAGGTAGCATCATTATCACAAGGGAAAAGCTGATACCTTAAAGAAAAGTATTTAGAATTCAGCTAAAGAGATTTTTCAATGTCATTTGTCTGTTTATATTCCTAATTATTGTAAGAATTTGTTGATGGAAAATTACCCAATCTATCACTACACCCACAATTAATAATTTAGGGATTAAAGCTTAATAATTCTAGAACGAATTATTTACGAATTTAAAAGAATTAACTTATATAAATAAGTTAATTAAACAGTTCAGTAATCAAGATTTATTGATTTAGCAAATCAATTGTACTATTAGAATTAATTATTGGGAAGCTTCTCAATTAATTTTAATCCTAAGTTAATAAATCAATTAATTGATTTATTTGGAAACATTCGAATAAACTATTCGTACAACCAAATTAATAATTCAAGATTAGATAACAGTGACGATGTCACTTAAAATTTGGAATAATCTATGAGAAGCTATAGAGCTAGGATTATTCGATAAGCTTTTATCGTTCGAATTAAGAATCTTACTGTATTCTTTTATCAAGGGCGAGTGGAGAAGGAACAATCACCGAGGCGAAGCTAGAATTCATTAGCACTTAAGCAAAGTGAAAGAGGTGGGCTTTCTTTTAAAACAAAACATGTTTTATTAGTTGATATAGCTCTTTTAAAGTATTGTCATGCCATAAAATGTTTTGTTTTTGTATGATGCCTATCTGTTATTGGTTACGCCAATATTATTTAATCGAATTCGGGTCCTTGTATGACAAGCTGCTATACTTGGATTAGTGTACACAGTGATCGAATTGTCTAGTGTGACGATCGATCAAGTGACGAGTGAGGTGGCCACCTCCTCGGGCACTACAGATCAGATATGGTAGATTACAACAAAAATTTGATTGCAGTCACTTTTGAGAACTAAGAGATTTTAGTGAACATATACTTTTAAGCAAAATCCTATGTTTCACTCAGTATAGGGATGACAATAAAATTAGTTTTGGGCAAAGTGTTCACTGAGTACAATTTGTACTTAGCCCTGTACATTGTTTTTAATGTGCAGGTTGAGCAGGTTGAAGCGGAGTGACCGGCGGAGCTTTTGTCAATTTAGTAAAGATTAGTTGTTGAAAGCTCTTGGTAATACATGTCTTCATACATGTATTCACAGCCATATTTCCGTTGCGTACTCTTTGATAGTCTTTAGTCTATTTCAATTTGGTTGTATCTTAAGTCAGAATCATGACAAGCATTGCCATACCCTTTCAGTCATGAGTATCAGTTTATCTAGTAATAAAGTTGCCCTGAGAGTCATTTCCAGAGATGTTCTTCATTTATCTGTTACTTCACATTAATATTTTATAGTCACGAATTTACCAAGCTTAGCTATCGATTAGCTAAGGGCGGTCGTGACAACTATGGACGAGTATGGTAAGATGAATTTTGGACGTGTATATCCTACTATTGATATGACAAGATGTATAATTCACCAAAATATGTAGAAACGGATTTGCAGTATTTGGATGAAACTAGACACAAGCAAAAAAAAAAAAATAACGAATTCCTAATCGTGGTAATAGATACGAAATTACGGCACAATGATGAATCCCCAATTTATGACATAACAGCAAAACGTTGTAATAGACCAACAATCAGCAAACTCCCTCCGGCTCAAGATTACTTAGACTATTTCCTTATTGGGCCGTCTCAAGATTCTTGACACCTTTCCCTTTTAGTAAATAATAATTAGCTAACTAATGGTACCATTAGCAAATCCCTTATTACAGTTAACATTCTCTAATTAAATCTCTTATCCACTCACCTCTTAGCACGTATCCCAATATAACTTAATTTTTAAAAGTTTAAATTATTATAACTTGCTCGTTTGTCATCCGATTTTTTTGATTTTTATACCAAATTAAAGGTCTTGATACGATCTTTCGTTTAAGGTCAGATATCAATATGATTTTATGCATTTATAATGCTCTAGTTTTTAAAATATGTCTAAATACATAAACCACATTACATTCCTACACACAATACACTTTACATACTAAACACTCTTGTCTTAATTCCCGTACCGAAAACAAAGGTCTCAGTAATCTTGTGCCGGAAGGAGTATATACTAATACGACAGACTGACGCAACACAAATCTAAAAACGACAACACTTTATATATATATATATATCATATACGACACTAATACGAATCAGATACGAAGCAACACAGGTGAAGATCAATACACACACAGAATTCAAAATCAAAAATTGGACAACTAACTAATAAGAACAAAATGAAAAAAACCCTAAAACGAATCCGGAACAGAAAAGACATGAAAATGAAGAAAAGATACAAAAAAAACTGGACATCGAAGCTGGCTCTGGGGTAAAATGATACGATCCTTCGCTAACCAATTTGAATTGAGGCAGAAACGAATCTCAAACACGCATGCAGAAGCACAACTAAAATTGGAATGGAAATCCTAATATTTCACGATCAAATCCTATAAATGATATATGACAGACATGAGCTCCCTATACCGTAGCTACATGGGTACGATGAATGACACACACAACGAGGGAGATGAACTCGTTGATTCGCTCTGTAAAAGAATTCAACTTGATGAACAAGTGAAAAATTCTCTAAAGAGAGAAAAATGATTTTTAATCATATATCAAAAGTAAGCCAAATTCAGCCATCACATATATGTCCTATATATATCTGAAAACTAAACCTAATCTAAGTAGGAAATAATTATATAAAAAGCCTATAACTATAACCCATGCACTTAGATCCACGATCTACGGGCTGCATCAAGATTGACGGAATGCCGGAATAAAAGCAAAACCTATATGCTGCACGTCTAGATTGATGGGATGCCGGAATTAGAAGCAGGAGTTAGTTCCAACGCGTTCAATATCAATTATGGCACTAAGGGAAAACTAAAGCGAGAACGATTTTCCATATCTTTCTTGGTTTGGGTCACTTTACTTCTATGTCTTCAAGAAAACAAGCTGTCATGGATCGTCAAGGAACTCAGAGTGATTGCGAGAGTACCGGCAACAATTTTGAGACACATGTGTTTCACCTAAAAGTGCTCGCAATAGAACGAGGTCAATTGTAGACTAGTAAGCTTAACCCAATATCAAATCTCAAGGAAGACTTAGCAGGGAAATCAATTATATGGCAAACATAAAACAAATAAAATCTACGCTAAGAAAACAAGTGAAGAATTTTGCGTTTTGAGTTTTATCTAAATCCTAGGCTTGAAATAAATAAAGCAAATAAATTAACTTAAACTTAAAAAGAAATTAAATCAAGTAGAAAGAATTCCCGTTAGTCACACGGGAGAAATAATTAAACTAAGAGAAAAGCAATAACTTTACCTAGACATGAATTGAAAGAAAAACAATAAAGAAAGCAAATAAATCTAAGCTAGAGCCAATTAATCCTAACATGCTTGGAATTAAAAACGAATCTAAATAACTTTGAAAGCAATTAAAATCAAGACTAGGCAAATATGCAAGAAAGCAATTAATTTGAATCTAGAAAACTAATCTTAACTAATCAAAGCAATAAAAGAAAGCAAGTAAAATTAATTTAAGAACACAAATTAAACTTACGGAACGAAAGCGAAAGAAAACAAAGAACTTGAATTAAATCTTAAATCCAAAAGCTATAATCTTCAAAGCAATATCTAAAAGTTAATCTAAACTAATCTAGAGTTTTAAAGGGTGAAAAATAAGAGAGGAGAAGTATTTTCGTTCATAGGAGTTTACATATATATAGGTCTCCAAAAACCTAATCACATAAAGAAAATAATAGCAAAAGTCGGCCCGTCCCAGCGGCCCACTGGTGGCCCAGCGTCCGCTGGGTGTGACATTCGGCCCGCTGCACGTAACTTTTTTATTTCGGTCATATCTCCCTCATCCGAACTCGAAATTGACCCCCGTTTTTTCCTATACGTTCCTATTGAATCCCTCTTTGATGTTATGCTTTTACTTCATCCAAACTTGATCTTCAATTCTTGCTCATTTCTTCATTCTTTTGCTCATTTTCTTTCTTCTCTTCCAAAATTCCTCACGAACCCAACTTGACTAAAACACACGAAACACACACATAAAAATGAACAAAGCATACGAAAACAAACTCACACCAAACTATAAAAATCACACAAAAATATACTAAACAAATCCCCCACACTTAATCCCTTGCTTGATCTCAAGCAAACTATCTAAAACCAACAACAAACATGGACTATGAAGTGACAATGAATTTGGCTTCAGAATTTTTTTCAAAACAAAGATACTGCAAGCAAAACACATCATTCATCAACAAGCATTTCATAGCAAACTTCAACTTTCAACCTCATCGAACAAGAATCCTCATGACATGGATAAACATATGAGTGAACCCTCAACTCTCAAGTGTATAGAATAGGAAAAATATATATCTCAATTCAAAACACACACAATGTCTACCATAGGCTTGTAGATCATGTAACCTCTCCATTGCTACGATGTGTGCCCATGACGAAGATGAAAAATGACTTAATTTTTTGTTGTAATGTAGGCTCTTTGGTAGGTAGGGAAATATGGCTAAAGTGAGTATATAATCCCAACGATAAATATTCTTAATCCACTCATTTCACTTTCTCTCTTTTTCAAATCATTCACAATTGCCCCAACTCCTTCAAACCTTTATCAAAACTATCCAATTCCCAAAAACCCTTTTTATGAATATTTCACTTTCAACCCACTTATACTCTAACATTTTTTTTTTATATTTAAATATCTAGAGCTTATATGGGTAGAAAGCACTAACTTTTGAATCCCACAACTTTCTTTCTAAATCCATCTCTTCTTCCACTTATGATTCTATCACAGTAAGCATTCCTTAAACCAATCTCACTAATCCCACATTCGTTATCCCTCATCCCAAGGCTTATCAAGGAAAATAGATCTAAAATAGATCTCGAGAGGCTCAAAGGGGCTAACTAGGATTATATCAAGTGATTTGGACAAGAAAAAAGGAAAAGAAAGGCTAAGAAAGATGGTCTAAGATCATTTTTTCGTCATTAAGCACACTAATGCAACCTCAAGGAACAAACCAAAGCAAGTTCTAGAGACAATCATGCATGTTTGAACAATCACACTCAACAAAAGAAATATGACTATGATAATGCAATAGTCAAGGGCTAAAATCTGACAAAATTGACTCAAATATAATTCAAGTTCTATGAGGCCAAAAGTCTAGATTCACTAATCATACTCATCAAATCATAAAATGCTTCACAAGTAGTTATTCTCAAAACAAACAAAAAACAATCATCATTAGCCTCATCATCACAACTAGTACTCATGCTTATCATTCCACAAAAATTAAGGAACTAACTGAAGGATTAAGCATGCTAACAAACAAAACACAAAAAATCACACAAAAATCAAAACACAAAACATAAGCAATTTCAAACATCCCCACACTTGAACCAAACAATGTCCTTATTGCTTTAGAATAAATAAAAGGGAAGAAGAAACTGCCCTGAAATGACAAAACGACCAGCAAAAAACTCAAAATCCATGAAGACTCCAAATCTGAAAACCTACACAAACACAAACAAAGAAAAAAGAAGCATAATACCCGCTAATATAAAAATATAAAAATAACAGGGACATGCGGTCCGAGGCCTTACGATTTTTTTTTCTTTTTTTGAATTATATAAACCTACAAAGAAAATAAAATAATTAATACTAAACAAAAATAATGAAAGAAAAATAAACAAAAATTATGAAACCGTGGGTTGCCTCCCACGAAGCGCTTATTTAACGTTGTTAGCTCGACAGAGGAATCTATCAACCGAATCCCGTCGCAGCTAGCAACGTAACAAAACCATGGTCTCTTTTGTAGCCTTCACGAGCCCGAAAAATTTATCAACCACTCTCGATCCAAGTTTGAGTTTTTCCTCCACTTTGGCTCGAAAATTAAGGATTGGCTCATCTTCATTACTCATCTCCCCCACACTTGTTTGAAGCTCCACATCAAACACCTCATTCAAACCAAGGCTCTTCCGTAGTGTGAGCTTCATCGTGCATATTAGGAAGAAAAGTGTCAATAACATCTTCTTCTTGTAAGCTCATCATACAAACCTCCTTCATTTCCTCAACTTTCTTTAAGTTTCTCAAATCTTGCTCGATGAAGAGCTCTTTCTCTTCAATGAACTATTCCTCATCCACGCAACTCAAGAATTCCTCTTTAATAAACTCTTTCTCTTTAATATCAACCAGCAATTCCTGCACAACACTATCCTCATCCAAATGGTTAAGAACCTGAACAAATGAACATTTATTAAAAGAATTAGAAGTAGAGGTAGAAGGCTTATTTCCAAATACCGAAAATGTTACCGAACCTCCTTCACCTGCCATGCTCAACGTGCCGGATGCAACATCTATATAAGTCTGAGTAATAGCCATGAACGGTCATCCTAACAAAAGAAGATGACTCTCACTCGTAGCTTCTTGTCCAACATCAAGCACAACAAAATCAGCAAGAACTCGAATGCCTCTGACAATTATAGCAACATCTTCAACGATCCCCAAAGGATAACTCAGAGTACCATCTGCTAACTCTATGCGAATGTCGGTAGTCTTGAGGTTCTTCGAACTCATCTTCTCAAAAATAGAATAAGGCATCAAGTTCACCGCCGCTCCTAAGTCCATCATTCCCAAGACATTTTCCCCGCTATCCAAAGTAGCATTCAATTCGAAACTTCCGGAATCATTTCGTTTAGGTAGCGACTGAAGATGGCCAACGAACCGGTGATCCTGCTTCTCCTTCTTCAATCTGCTTGGAAAGGGAATAGGCGGAACATAAGGGTTGGAAGCCTTGTGGAGTGGAATCTTGGCAACTTTCTTGGGAACTTTTTCTCGTTGAAGGACCATCACCATATGGGCTTGATGGGGCTGCAATCAATGACTTGGGATCTTCTCAACTTGTTGATTTTCCTGCACCAGGCATTATGGTAGGGGTAGTAAGGTGTTGGTGGTGGGTAGTATGGCTGTTGTGGAGGTGGATAATATGGTGGCTGAGGTGGATAATAAGGTGATGGTGTAGGGTAGTATGGTTGTTGTGGGTATTGTGGTGGATATTGAGAATTTTGAGAAGGTGGGGCTTGGGGTGAATAGCCTTGTGCCGCATAGACCTCGGCACATCATTCATAAGTGAAATTGCCCATGTTTGGATAAACATGGCAAAATGGCCGGACTCTTGACAAATTGCACACGCCTCCGGTTCACTTTCTTGGATCGGTGGTTGTGATCTTTTGAGAACTTTGACTGAAGGACTAGGAGGGGTCACCTCAGCCTTCATTTCGAGCTCATACAACTTTCTCATCATGTCTGCTAATTGTTTTTTAATTTCCAGGCTAGTGGTGACTGCACTAGCTTCATTCTTCTTTGGTCGAGACGATTTTCGTTGCGAGCTTGCAACAACAGTCTCAAAAATCATCCTTGCCTCAATCGCCGTCTTTGCTCCTAGATATCCTTCCGCAGTGTTGTCCACCAAAGTTTGACTTGATGAGTTAAGCCCATCATAGAAGAATTGCCACAACATCTCACTGGCGAACTGGTGGTGCGGGCAATGCTATAACTGAAGGGATCGCTATATCGCAAGCGAACTGAATTTGCCTCGGATCTGAATTGGATGTTGTAATTAATGCAATTAATTCACATATGAATTTAGATATACCTTCGAGCTCGGAGATGATAATCTACAGGTCTAGATTACTAGAGTGTTATCCCGTTCCTCGTGCTCGAACAACAGAGTGGGTGTTGGATTCGAGATCGGATCTTGGATCACGCTTTGTACTTGAGTTGAATGAATTCAACTCTTCTTCTTCTCCAAGAGAAGAACCGCCGCCGCCACTCTCTCTCTCTCAAATCTTGTGATAATGATATGGATCAATTGATTAGGTCAAACCTAATCTCTATTTATAATTACTTATAAATATACTCTAGAGAGATTGCGTATGTGTGCTTTAATTAAATAATAATTAACACACATTGGGCTTAAGTACAAGCCATGGCCCAAATTGGCCCAACTGAGAGAAGAAGGCGCCCCACCTAGGGTTTCACTCCCTATGTGGCGCCACTTGTGGGCCCATGGCCCACAAGCCAGCTCTCTTGGTCCAAACCAGCTATTGGGCTCAATATTTAACTTCTGATCCATCCTGAGGTGTTTGGGCCACTCTATGGACCTAGATACCAGACAGAGGTAGGCCTTACCTAATTAGATAATTACTATGCTCTCCCCTAGAGCATTTATCATAATTAGAGCTATAACTGACTCCACTATAGAGTTACAACTGAATCACCGCTCTGTCCCGATTACGTAGATCGGGGCTGGTATTTTGCTTAGTGCGATCCCCGTGTTTAAGAATCTTGATATCCATTAATTAATTAGAACTCGTCTGACTGTTCTAAGTTAATTAACCTCTTATACTTCCTTAGGTAGTACCCGTTCAACCTTATTATTATACCTTGATGTTAATCAAGCTTGCAAGACTTGGTATAATAAACATTGTGAACTCCCTAAGGGGATATCTCAACCTAGACGGACACGGTGTCTCGATACAACTAACTAGACATCATACGTACCTCCATGTTACCCAAGATATAAGGAATTAAGAAACCTTATAAGGCCCGTACCGAATAAGTCAAAGCAATAGTGAAGAACTCGTATATGCCTAATAGCTTATCGGGATTAAGATCAAGCTACTAAGATCTGAGATCTTTTAGTTCTTCACCTCATTATAAGGGTCAGTCTAGAAGAACATTATCTCTCTGCGATCATATCAATACGTTCCACGGTATCAGCATAACTAGTCATTAAGACCCACCACTACTGTTAATGCTACAGTCTAAACCAATAACTTTGCCCAAGTTATCTCGACTGTGATGATCATTTATATCTCATGAGTCACCGAAATACGTGATCCCCTCCAGACGTAGCTGGCGTGTTAACTAAAACATGAGATAATGAACTTATTCAATCTCAACTATATGATGTAAGACAGGTGATTGTAAACAGTGGAATAATCTTTGCATACACTAAAACACTGGTTTTGCTTTAGGTATACAAATCCCAACAATCTCCCACTTATACTAAAGTAAAACCTTTTAGTATATAATGTGTCTACAGGAAAATACTCTATGACTATCCATTACTTGTCCACTGTTTAAAACAGCTTCTAGACATACTTCTCCCACTTATACTCAAAGATTTAACTGTGGGAGGCTCACTAAGACAATGTCAGCCACGTGCTCAAGAAGCTCTTGACATGTTACACTTAGTGAAGGATCTTGTCACATTATGTTCCTTAAGTACTTCTCTCTTAAAACCTCGTAATCGCCCCTTGAGTGATTGTTAATCACGCGGTACTAGCAACCATGTGCTAACTGGTTATGTAATATTTACAGACTATAATACATTTGCCAATGCACTTGAGTATGTTAATTATGGCAAACGATATTACTACCAGTTCATATAGCAAAGTCTTTGAACCAAATAGCTCCGTTAGTAGCTTTTATCGACTGCCACAGATTCAGCTTGTCATGATGAGCTCTCAGAATACATTACTATTCGAGACATATCAAGAAATGGTTCTACTTTCTATAATGAATACATAGTTTCAAGGTCGATTTCCTCCGACTCGGCCTGCCCGATTATCTGTGTCTACTAACTTTTAAAAAAGAATGTTCTGACTCTTTATCTTGCTTACTATGCCCTTGGCAAAAGCAGATATCTGACTTGTCAGTCAGAACAGTAGTCTATGAAAGATACTTGAATAAAAGTCCAATATTCATGGTAGAATATTACCAACTTATATTCATATCTTCATTCTAAACTTTTCAGATAATCAATACTTTATGTCTGATAATACTTTTCACATTGTTTCCAATGCTATTATATTATCTACATAATGTACTAGAATTACCACGCTTCCATCTAAAAAAAGACGAAATCGTAATGTTCATTTAACACTTTGCATAGGACCCAAGTCCTATTTGTGTTTGTCTTTAATGAACTTATCATCATCTTGAACCACTGCTTAACGACTTAAGCTTTCAAGTTGATGTGCATATCACTATTATACACATTGCTTCTCATGTAGTTTCCTTTAAATGTCCTTACCAAGGCAAGGTAACCGGATTGGAATTCGGTAGACGGACATTTACTTGAAACGATTAGAAACTAAATGCGTGGAAGTTAGAATGCAAATGAAATTTCTCGACAAAGTCTTGAAATTTTGGACCTAAAAGCCCTTTGCTTTCCATTTTATTCTTATTTTACTTGTATATCCCAACGCCATTCGTGGCCTTTACTCCAATGGCAGGATCATACAAAACCATACTTCTACGAACTTTCAACTCATAGATGGAAATAGTGATTTGCAACGATTTCTTCCAAACGCCTCTTATTTCTGTCAAAGTGGATGTTTCTTTTCTTGCTCGTTTTCTTAAGAATCCAAGATTCTTTACGAACACGAAACAATGTGAGGCTTACTCATGGCACTCCCACTGAGACGAGGATTTGTTAAGATGAATGTGCAACTTACTGTGATAAACTATCTAGCACTCTTTGGCTATGTTTCGTGAATTGTCCAACTTTCTTAAATCTAATTCAAGAATAAATTGTTTGCTACTTCATTGTTGTTCTCTAGTTTTCTTCCAAATTAGTCACATTGCCTTGTGCAATGATCGTTCACACTTTTGGAACTATACAACAAAGATTGCTTTTTCTTTTCTTTGAAATGTACCTTTTGAACTTCCAAATTTAATGACCTAGGTTAGTCTACACCTTTATCCAAGATATGTGCATACTTTCCTTATTTCTGAATCGATAACAGAAGACTGGGTTGTTAGACCCTCTTAATATCGATTCTTAAGGTCGAACGGTCATAAATAATGTTCTAAGTAATATTTCACAAAAGATGGGCAAAAGAGTGGCAAACAAAGAAAAGATATTCATCTAATGTACTAGAGATGAGTTATAGATAATTATTTCAACATGAATGATTAGCGAATCAACAGACTAGTGTCGGAGCAAACCGCCCCAGCACAATGTTAATAAAACCATTCGATAAAATGTTTCAAAACGAACATGAAGTACTTGCCAAACCGGCAAAACTAATGTAAATGAAACAATCGAAAACAAAAGTACCGCCGAAACTCGGCAAACCAATGTAAATGAAATAATGTATCAAAGAACTCCCACTGTCAAAATGATAAGATGAACAAAAGGTAAATGATCTCCAATCCTCGACAACCGCACACCCGCACCGTGCTTGTCGACCTTTGAAGATCTCAGACTGTCTCACTCACTCCTTTGGGGCCGGGCCTACAAAGAAAATTGTAACAATACATAATTAGTGTTACTAGTTAATAACTGTCCTCAAAGGACTAAACCAGTCACTATTTATGTTAAATATGTTACAAAATGTAAGACATACCTTTCTCTTTCTTAGAATCTCGCAACATAAGTTGTGACATGCTCTTGTTGACCTCGGTTTCTTTATTTGATTTGCTTTGCTTTGCTCTGCCCTAGCTTTCTCAATCATGTCGAATCTTATCTTTTCGACTTTGATTAACTCTGTGAAGAGTGTGTTAAGATCGACATAATCTAGGTCCTTTCCAACACCTTTCATAAGGGCAAGGAACCAATCAGGCAGAGAAGCAAGCACGATATCACATTTGAACTGTTCCGTAAAAGAACCACCATAGCTATCGTGCTTCGCAAAGAGGTCTCTAAATTCTGTGACATAACTTTCCATGGAAGCACCGGTTTCCAATTTCTTGGCACCAATTTCCATGAAAGTCATGAAACGAAGCATACGAGCTTTGGATTCTTCCGAAACATTCGGCAAAGATGCCGTTCGGGGAAGATGGTCCCGTAGAGACTCAGAAGACATATCTGAAAAGATATAAACAAGTTGACAATTAAGAACTTGGTGAGAATGAATAACTTTATGTTAACAATGTTACAACCCCTTGATAAAAGTAACATTGACTAACAAACGAGTTGCCCGATCATTTCGCATGCAGGCCACTTTAATGCGGACGTCTACTTGTGAAATTCTCGACCAAGACACGACGGTCACTTTATTTCTTATCCCATCACACGGACCTTTATGACATAAAGAAATAATAACTCGCTTTAAAACTGGACCCTACTATTTTGAGTAGCGATCTCCTTGACGAGGATACATCGATTAGTAGCTAAGCTTGACCATATTATTCATCTAGTACTGAGTTTGTTAAGCGAATTAGTGCAATTACGCGAATGGCACCACTTGCAAAACGCCCTCATAGACTATCCCACTTAATAATTCCACTAAGGGCTTGAGCGTCGGTTGTACGAGCAAGCCACGTTCATGTGGACGTTTACCGCACAACCCCTACTCACCTAATAAATTATTAAGCTATTGGGAAGTTTTTATGACGTTTACCTTGTAGAAGCGTAGAAACAAGCAAGCCACGTTCTTGTGGACGTTTACGTGCCCCTATCTTCTAACTACGTCTAAAACCAAATATGGAGGTCCCAATTAATTTTAAATTAACCGTTTTCTGCTTAGACATTTCATATTTTCAAAGGGTTTGTTGCGATTTTAAAGCACATTGACATATAGTCCTATCGTATGATTTCTAAGCGCAAATAATAAAACATGCTCGCTTTGAAATCGTAGAGACTGCATGCTATGACCCCTATGCATGTTGATTACTATTACACAATAAATAAAAGCAAGTATAACATGCAATTCATGCTTTTAATTATCGTTCCGTAAAATTAAACATCCATAGCATGCTTCATAAATTTAAACGTAAAATTAAATAGGCTGCTAACCGGGAGATAAAATCCTATCTATTACATTTAATAATGAATCCGGAACACACTCCGGTCAACTTTCTAAATATGAAAAGGTCCATCTTCAGTCTTGAAGTCCTCCTTCCAAATTTGTCTTAGCTCGATTTTGGCTAGGATTAGAAAACCCTAGTTTCCCAAACGGGACGTTAAGCGAATTTGGAACGAACTAAGGTTCGGAAACCCTAGCCGTCGATGATTTGGGCCAAGACCTCAGAAGGCCCGGGCCGTCATCAACGTCAAGCACTGCAGCCCCGTGGCTGCCGTCTCGATCGCACGAGTTCGTTCACGCACCACCTCCGTGCCGCCCGTGCATCACACGCGCCGTCGTGGTGCGAGCCTGAACCTCGTCTCTGCAGCTCCGACGACGAGCAGCTGGTCTCGTCAAGCCTGCTGCATCCCTCGCAGCATGGTTCGAGTCCTAGCTCGGTCGCTGTCGATCCTCGCGCTACAGCCGTGCAGCGCCGTCAAGCCCGCAGCAGTGGCTCGGTCGCCGCCACCGCCTCTCACTGGGCTCGACGCACCTACCCAGCACCATGGCTAGGTGCTGAGCTCGAGCTGGAGCAGCAGCAGCTGCCGGACGTGCTGGACGACGCACGCGCAGCGGCGAAACCCTAGGTTTCGCCCGCATCGCCATCCACTGCCGCTACCGCCGGTCACCACAGCCACCACCATGGCCGTCGACCTCACCCAGCACCTGTGCTCGGTGCTGGGCCCCACGTAAGGGCCTGGTTCAGCCTGTACAGCGTGCGTGGGCCGAAACCCTAGGGTTTTGGCCGCCGCCGCTGCAGCCGTGAACTGCCGCCGTCTGCCGCCGTACAGTGCCGCCCTTCCCTCATTCGATGGCGCCTGAACCCTAGGGTTAACCCTTGGGTTCGGCCATCGTGACAAACAAGGAGGGGTGCGCCGATTTGCAGCCAAAACGGCTGCTGCCCGTCACGAGTGTGCGCACGCGCCGCCGTGCATGTTGCCGCCGTTCTTCGTTTCGTTCTTCATTCTTCGTGATTTCTCGAACTCCACCGTACAATTACAATAGAAAATAATCGAAAAATACAAGAGAAATCCATAAAAAAAAAATCTAAACTAATCAGTACCTTATTTTTCACCGATTTAAAAAACGATACGAATAAAACCGAAATAAAATCAACGCAAATTATCCCGGACAACTGCATGCACAAATTATGGCATAAATCGACTCATATGTATGAACATGAAATTCTCAAAATTACAACAGAGCCAATTCTCAGAACCTTGACTCTGATACCAACTGAAGGGATCGCTATATCGCAAGCTAACCGAATTTGCCTCGGATGTTGTAATTAATGCAATTAATTCACATATGAATTTAGATATACCTTCGAGCTTGGAGATGATAATCTACAGGTCTAGATTACTAGAGTGTTATCCCATTCCTCATGCTCGAACAACAGAGTGGGCGTTGGATTCGAGATCGGATCTTGGATCACGCCTTGTACTTGAGTTGAATGAATTCAGCTCTTCTTCTTCTCCAAGAGAAGAACCGCCGCCTGCCACTCTCTCTCTCTCAAATCTCATGATAATGATATGGATCAATTGATTAGGTCAAACCTAATCTCTATTTATAATTACTTATAAATATACTCTAGAGAGATTGCGTGTGTTTGCTTTAATTAAATAATAATTAACATACATTGGGCTTAAGTACAAGCTTTGGCCCAAATTGGCCCAACTAAGAGAAGAAGGCGCCCCACCTAGGGTTTCACTCCCTATGTGGTGCCACTTCTGGGCCCATGGCCCACAAGCCAGCTCTCTTAGTCCAAACTAGCTATTGGGCTCAATATTTAACTTCTGATCCATCCTGAGGTGTTTGGGCCACTCTAGGGACCTAGATACCAGACAGAGTTAGGCCTTACCTAATTAGATAATTACTATGCTGTCCCCTAGAGCATTTATCATAATTAGAGCTATAACTGACTCCACTATAGAGTTACAACAGAATCACCGTTCTGTCCCGATTACGTAGATCGGTACTGGTATTTTGCTTAGTACGATCCCCGTGTTTAAGAATCCTGATATCCGTTAATTAATTAGAACTCGTCTGACTGTTCTAAGTTAATTAACCTCTTATACTTCCTTAGGTAGTACCCGTTCAACCTTATTATTATACCTTGATGTTAATCAAGCTTGCAAGACTTGGTATAATAAACATTGTGAACTCCCTAAGGGGATATCTCAACCTAGACGGACACGGTGTCTCGATACAACTAACTAGACATCATACGTGCCTCCATGTTACCCAAGATATAAGGAATTAAGAAACCTTATAAGGCCCGTACCGAATAAGTCAAAGCAATAGTGAAGAACTCGTATATGCCTAATAGCTTATCGGGATTAAGATCAAGCTACTAAGATCTGAGATCTTTTAGTTCTTCACCTCATTATAAGGGTCAGTCCAGAAGAACATCATCTCTCTGCGATCCTATCAATACGTTCCATGCTATCAGCATAACTAGTGATTGAGACCCACCACTACTGTTAATGCTGCATTCTAAACCAATAACTTTGCCCAAGTTATCTCGACTGTGGTAATCATTTATATCTCATGAGTCACCGAAATACGTGATCCCCTCCAGACGCAGCTGGCTCGTTAACTAAAACATGAGATAATGGACTTATTCAATCTCAACTATATGATGTCAGACAGGTGATTGTAAACAGTAGAATAATCTTTGCATACACTAAAATACTGGTTTTGCTTTAGGTATACAAATCCCAACAACAACGAATCTTGGAATCTCTCCCATGCTTCATGAAAAGGCTCATCGGAATTTTGTATAAAGTGCATTATCTTTGATCGAATTTCTTGTGTCTTCTGATTGGGATAGTACTTGAGCATGAATTTCTCACAAACATCTTTTCATGTATTCATCGATCCGGCTGGGAGAGAACGGTACCACGCTTTTGTACGATTCTTCAAGGAGAAAGGAAAGCATTTCATCCTCAATTGGTCTTCAGAGATGTCTCCCAAAGGAAAGTTTTGTACTATAGAGCAAAACTCTTGAATGAAATCAAGAGCATCTTCAGTAGGCAAACCATGGTAAGAGGGCAGTAATATTTGGTGTTCTGGTTTAAGCTCATGATTCCTAACCTCCTTGGACAGGACAATTGCCGAGGTGGATGTGGTGACAGTGGGACGGCCGAACTGGGAAAGTGATTGTTCTGCCATAACCTCGGATTCTTCAAAAAGCAAGACTAAACAGTAGTCTTGAAATTCAATCTCTTCTTCCCTTTTCACTGTAAGCACTCAACCAACGAGAATAAAAATAATAAAAGAGAAATAAAAATAAACCACAAAATCAATCGCCTAAAGCCTTCCCCAACAACGGCGCCAAAATTTATTTCACCTAAAAGTGCTTGCAATAGAACGAAGTCTATTGTAGACTAGTAAGCTTAACCCAATGTCGAATCTCAAGGAAGACTTAGCAAAGAAATCAATTATGTGGCAAACAGAAAACAAATAAAATCTACGCTAAGAAAGCAAATAAAGAATTTTTGGTTTTAGGTTTTATCTAAATCCTAGGCTTGAAATAAATAAAGCAAATAAATTAACCTAGACTTAAAAATAAATTAAAGCAAGTAGAAAGAATTCCGATCTGTCACACGGGAGAAAGAATTAAACTAAGAGAAAATCAATAACTTTACCTAGACATGAATTGAAAGAAAAGCAATAAAGAAAGTAAATAAATCTAAGCTAGAGCCAATTAATCCTAACCTGCTTGGAATTAAAAATGAATCTAAATAACTTTGAAAGCAATTAAATCTAAGACTGGGCAAATAAACAAGAAAGCAATTAATTTGAATCTAGAAAACTAACCTTAACTAACCAAAGCAATAAAAGAAAGCAAGTAAAATTAATCTAAGAACACAAATTAAACTTACGGAATGAAAGCGAAAGAAAACGAATAACTTGAATTAAATCTTGAATCCAAAAGCTATAATCTTCAAAACAATATCTAAAAGCCAATTTAAACTAATCTAAAGTTTTAAAGGCTGAAAAATAAGAGAGGAGAAGTATTTTCGTTCATAGGTGTTTACATATATATAGGTCTTCAAAAACCTAATCAAATAAGGATAATAATAGCAAAACTAAGCCCATCCCAGCGGCCCGCTGGGGCCCAGTGCCCGTTGGGTGCGACATTTGGCCCGCTGCGCGCAACTTTTTTATTTCGGTCATATCTCCTTTATCCGAACTCAAAATCAACCCCCATTTTTTCCTTTGCGCTCCTATCGAATCCCTCTTCGATGTTATGGTTTTATTTCATCCAAACTTGATCTTCACTTTTTGTTCATTTCTTCATTCTTTTGCTCCTTTTCTTTCTTCTCTTCCAAAATTCCTCATGAACCCAACTTTGACTAAAACACACGAAGCAAACACATAAAAACGAACAAAGCATACGAAAAAAAACTCATACCAAACTATAAAAATCACACAAAAATGTACTAAACAACAGGTTCTTTCCTCTTAATTTTGACCCATCAAATATATTTGTACTCATAATGCTGATGAAATCGGAAGAGTACTGAGTTTATTCCATTAATTTCTCAATTAATTTAGATTTCTACAGTTGTTCTTGAGATTTGTTTGGCTGGTTCTTCAGATGAACTTGGGTTAATGTAGTTTTACAGATTCAAGTTTGGAAATTTTTTTGTTCATTAATTTCTTGACGTTGAATGCCTTTTTTGTTGTGGATTGAGTGGTTTTTTTGTTGGATAGTTCAATAAAGGAAACAAAATCTGCTATGCTTTGACATTTTAATTCGTCGGTGCAATTTAATGCCTAATTAATTTCCGTTAAAGTCAATTTCATTGTTCTTCAGTTTTCATTCTTATTTGTTGCTTCTGCCACCGACAATTTCATTCTTTAATCTTGAAGCTCTTTTTTTTTTTTTTTTGAGTCTTTGGATCTTGAAGCTTTCTTTTGAATCTTAGTACATTCATCTTAATATTCTTCATTTTTTAGAGTACCGGCAATAATATATTTACAACAATTGTGTTAGTTTGTATGTGAAAGTTCTTAACAGTTGTCTATTTCAAGTTGGTCATTGGTCATTTGTTGGATTTTGTGGTATCCTTTGGTTCTTATTATGATTTCGCAATCAAGCTTAACTAATTCAAAAACTAGTTGGTGATTTTAACTGAATTATAATATTTTTTTTCGGAAAAAAAATCTTAGCAAGTTAGTAATTTGAGAGTTTGAAGTAATTTGCAGTATGTAATGGTCCATTGAATGCTATGAAAGTAATTTGAGATTTGAGAAAAATGAATCTTGATAGGCGTAGAGGTAGAATCTACAATTACAGTTGTTCAGTCGATACGGTCGATCCGGTCGATTCGGATACTAGCAACCTGTAACCAACATAAAGCGGAGACGTTAGAGCCCTAAGGGAACACCAGTGGGGGTGTCAGCTGTAGGGCCTCCGCCGCTCAAGTTAGTAAGGTGAACAAGAAGTAAATCGAACGTAAACACAATAAACAAAAAGTAATTCGTAAGTAATGGAGATCACGAGTGATTTGGAGCGTTTGGAGGGTGGAGGTGATGTTAGAAAATTCAAGATGGTAGGGATCACAGCGGAGGAAGCTTGATTGGCTAACTCCGATGGCGGCAGATGTAGAGCGAGTGCAGAGAGCGCGGTGAGTGCGGTCAGTACGAGAGAGAACGATTGAGAGCGTAGTGGAGAGTGTGAGCATAGAGTGGAATGTGTGCGACTTGACCTAGACGGTCGATATTTATACGCTGGTCCTCCTCCTAAGGTTTTCCTCTCACACGGACGTTTCGGTTGCCTCCACTCTCTACGTCCATTCCGAATTCGGAGGAAGAGATATCTTCCTTTGACTTGGTCTTAGGCTGATGCAGTTAGTCATACATTTTGACCGTACTGACATTAGCGACAGATGCGGTTGACACCTTGATCGAGATAGGTGTTATGTGTTCCAAATAGTAAGATTGGGCTTATGGCCTTTGTTATTGGGCTGTTTTGACCGTCAAGTCTGATTCCTTGGACTTGTTTGTCAAATTAATTTGGGCTTACGAAATTTGGCAGAACTCGAAATACTCGTAACTTTTGATTTTTAACCCAGAATTGCTACTATAATTTATTTTCGGAAGTTGAATGGCGAGGCTAAGAGAGCTCATTGCTTTGCTGTGACATATTAGCTTGTTAGCCCAAATTCCATCATTTACAAGCACATTTGGTTAATTTTAAAATATTAAAATCTTGACTTTGACATATGAATATATATGTGCATATCTTATACCGCAACGGATTCGAAGCACGTGGCATAACTTACGGCCTCCATTCTTATTTATCTAAAATCTATTTATTTATATATATTAATTATTATTTATATATTTTATATTGTACATATATATATTTGCACTTCAAATTTAAAAATTTAATTATAATTATGAGAATGGGAGGATTTGAACTCATGATCTCCAACATAATAGTCTATATCTTATACCACTTCACCACATCATTAGTTAATGTTATTTAAGGCATACAATATATTATATGTTTCGTTCTGGATTTGGAGCACCAAAATCAGAGGATTCGAACTCATGATCTCCAACACAATAGTCTATATCTTATACCACTTCACCACATCATTAATTAATGTTATTTAAGGCATACAATATATTATATATTTCGTTCTGGATTTGGAGCACCACAATCACGTACCTACGTGGCATCTCCTACATTCTCCATTAATTATTTATCTAAAATCTATATATTTATACAAATTAATTCTAATTTAATATTCTATATATTAATAGAATTTCAAATATATAGAATTACGATAAGAATATGTATATTGATATATTTGTAAGTTTATAAGATAATCATTAAACTATTTATGAATTCGTGGTGTTAGTGCGCACAAATCAATTCATAGTTGTTAATATAACAATGAATAAAATTTTAAACTATTGATTTAATTGTGTTTATGAGTAAATATAGATGTATTTTAGATAAATAAGAATGAAGGATGGAAAATATCATTTTATACTGTATTTCTATTTATTTAAAATATCTCGTCCCACATCGAAATCTCAAATCTAAGCACATACATATAGTTGCATATAAAAGAGAATTTAGATAATATAATTATGCAAAATTGTTTTGGTATTTCTCATAGAAGTAAAATAATAGTAGATGTTTGCATTCTTTAAATTGACCATTTGACACTCAAAATAAGTAAAACTACACAAGAAATAATTGGGTCTCTAATTAAATGAGTTACGCATGCATTTGGTCAATTCGTGCTTTTTACCCATATTTATCGGGCTATTCGGGTTGGCTCGCCCAAATCGAGCTAAGCTAACTTTCAAAATATATTTTTAACACAAAATTTAAGCATCGTTTCAAAATTTTTGATTAATCCAATTCTTTCATGTTATTTTCGAGTTTGTTAATATATTTTGGCTTTAGCAAAACTTCAATTTTGAGGTGGCCCGTTGGCCAAGAAATTTGTAAATTCTTTTAATATATATCGATAGATAACTACATTTGTCAAATTCTTAAAAATAAATAAATATATATATGCTATTAGACATAAAATCAATTTTGAGGTAGCCTGTTGGCCAATAAATTTTTAAAATTTTCGATTTGAATCGATCAGACTAAATTATTTTTGAGTTAAAACGTGACATCCCACGTCTAATAAGTATGGGATGTCAAGACAATATATGTATAGACTCAATGGACTCTCTATCAACTTAGGTTAACCATTTTAGCAAAGCGAGGATGAACACCAAGTAGTTGCTACAGTATAAATATAGGCTCAATGGTCTCCTAGCAACTTGGGTTAACCATTTTAGCAAAGCGAGGACAAACGCCAAGTAGTTGCTAGCCAGCCCATTGTGCCACCGTAGCATAACGGGCTTCCACCCCATGGTACCGGGGCATTACAAATATTATTAGAGCCGACCCCGGACGAGCTCTATGGCCCCGGGGGCGGTTGTACATGTAAGTCATGATGAAGACGTCGTATATTCAACGGGGGGAGATTGTGACATCCCACATCGAATAAGTATGTGATGCTATTTTCGAGTTTGTTAATATATTTTGGCCTTAACACAACTTCAATTGAGGTGGCCCGTTGCCCAAGAAATTTGTAAAAATCTGTAACGCCCCGCATTTTACCTATCTAGGTTAGTTAATTAATTACATTGTTGATTTCAATTATCAACTTTTAGTATTCGAAACTTTTAGAATTACTTAGAGAACAATAATAGAATCGAGTAGCGACTCGCTTTCGATGATCTGATTATCAATTTATAATAATTGAATTCCTCGAATTAGCAACTAAGGAATGATGGTAGAATCAAGTAGCAACTTGATTTCTAGGCAATTAGTTTTCGATTAAGCAAATCGCTATTTCTTCTCGATCACATTTGCTAATAATGATTGAATAAGCTCGAGTAAGAAATAGTCGTCGACTTCTCGATGTTATTTAATTGGGCCGAGGCCCAATTGACTTACCAGATCGGACCAAGGTTCAAGTAATTATGAGTTGGGCCAAGCCCATAATTAGTACACTAAGATAGGAATATATATATATATATATATATATATATATATATGTATATATAGTTATAACCAAGAAATAACATAAAATATTATCAATAATACCATAATCCATTACAAGCTCTACAATACTTTGGGTAGAACAGTTAACTAAATTCCAAATCCTTCCATTAGAGGAAGTCACATGTTGTACTAGGGAAGATAATTTTGAATCCCCACAACCTCTAAGTATAGTCTATAAAAAAAGACCTCATGCACCAAAACAACCTTTACACAAAAATGGAAATAAAACAAGAAACGGGAAAAGCCACAGCTCAAAGGAGGAAGGGAATCAGCCTCCTTTTGAACTCAGTTTGGCTACAGAACACAGCTCCATCAACCCGGTACCTACAAGAGAGAGACACACAAATCAGGCAAATGCAGGACAAGAAAGGAGGAGTGAAAGAAGTTAACAAATAAGACAGGTTAAGCATTCAAAAAAATCTGCAGCAAAGGAACAAAACTGGTTCAATCCCTAACCTCCAAAAATGGAAGGAAAAACAGTCCTCTTTTGCTTCGAGAACCCAACCTCAACATCAGCCACATTTACAGCCGAAACCTGCAATACGGATTAGTGAGCAAACAAGACAAAAGTTTAAGAGAGTTTAGGGTCTGCAACTAAAGCCAAAGTAAAATCTGCAGAAATCTTCAAAAAGAAACAAAACTAGCATGGAAATGGAAACATAGAAACACTATAATCAAATTCCTGAGTCAACTTACTAGATTGATCCAAGGAATTCCAAAGCCTTCCATATATTCACCCCTTCCTCACTCATTCGGATTCACACCATCTCACAACACCAACACTTAGAACAACTAGAGAGAGAGAGAGAGTGAAGGAGAAAGCAGCTAGGACGTATAGAAGAGGGGAGGAGCTAGCAACTACAGCCCTTCACCATCAAGGTAACAACCAAACACCACTCATGGACTTAGAACAAGCATGCTAATTTCGATTTCAACTATTAACCACCTAATCCAAACCCCTAAGATCCTTACCTGTAAGAAAAACCAAGCATGGTATAGTTATATATGCAGCCAAGTTCAAGCATGCTCCCTCCAACAGTATAAATAATCAAATATGAGCCTAGACAGATTATTGAAAAAACCTCTATGCTTACTCGGAATTCAGAACACACAATATGCTTACAAACACAAGCAAGGAACCAAGAACCCCACTATTTTCACACAGCAAGGCTGTAGCCACAAAGGTTTTTTTTACATTAAACTAAAACAAACGAGAAAGGAACGTAGCTTAAATCTAAGCGAGAGAGTCAAGAGGGTCGAAATCGAACCTCCGTCAAGGCACGAGGCCTTAACGGCGAAGCAATCAAATGGGAAAGGACCAGCGGCAGCCGAGGTGTACCGTCGTCGCTCGCCGGAACCTGCAGCGAGAAGAAAGAGCGAGAGTCATCGTTGTAATTAAAACCAAATCGAACCTATATCGTAATAGAGTAAAATTTGACGATTCAAAATGGGAGTAGAAGAAAAAGGGGGCAGAAGGTAGAAGCCACCATTGACGGAGGCGTCCTGCCACCACCGGAAATCGCGAGGTGACAGGCAGAGATGAATGTTCCCTTAGATCGTAAGGATCAGGGTTTTAATTTACAGCGATCGGAGGGAAACACCCGAGTTGCAGGAGTTGCGCTGGCGGCAGCCGATGACGAGAATCGACCAACGGCTGGCGTGGCGCCATCTCACTGCATGGCGGAGCCCCATCCAAAAGCTAGAAGCAGCATTTCTCGCCGGAAACCAGCAAGGGAGAGTTTCCCCCAAATTCGATCTAGGGTTTTGGTTTGGGAAATTAACTAAGAACAGAACAGGAGACGACAACCAATAGTTGATGACGCGGCGGGAGTATGGTGGCGCCCGACGGCGGCGATGATTGCCGGCGAAGATGATTAATGAATCGAAGAACTAGAGGAGAGTGACTGAGATTCGCGAAAGAGAGACGATAGATGAGGCTCAGCGTCGAAATGAAGGAGAAATGAGGGGTTAGGGTAGTTTTGCTCAACCGGGCCGGATCTCGGGTCGGGTCTTGGGTTCGGGCCGAACCCAATCAGCTGGGCCGGTTTCATTTACTAAATTGGGCCAGAATTGTATAATTAAGTTACAAGCCCAATCTAGAATTAATTATGGACCGAGACACCACGAATAAATCGTACCATACCCGAAAGTAGATTACGATCATTCGTAAATATTTATTTCACGAATAAAAAGATTAACTTAAGACAAGTTAATTAACCAGAATTTATTAACTAATAGTTAATAATTAATCGTAATTGATTAAGCTAATCAATTACACAGTTAGAATTAATTAGCTCAGTTTCACAATAAAATAAAGATTGATTTATTGATAAAAATCTTATGAACCGTTCACATGACGGAAATTGTAAATCGAACCTAGATAACAGTAACCATGTTACTAGATTTAGAATAACCTCCGATCAAATTTAAAACTAAAATCTTAAGTAATATTTTATTCGTTAGAATACGAACCTTACCTCGATTTTTAATCGAAGGGTACGCGAAGGAGGGACAGTAGCAGAAGCAGAGATCAAGTCTCGTTGCAGTAGAGAAAGTAACGAGGTGGGCTTTCTATAAAATCAAGCATGTTTTATTAGATTCAGTAGTTCTTCTAAAGCATTGTCATGCCATAAATGTTTTCAGTTTTTGTATGATGCCTATCTGTTAAATGGTGAAATGCCAATTCATAAATCGAATTCGGGTCCTTGAATGATCAGCTATTGTTCTTGGACTAGTGTACACATTGATCGTGTCATTCAGATAGTGACCGATCAGGTGACCGAGTGAGGTGGCCAACTCCTCGGGCACAACAAACTCAGATATGGTAGATTACTACAGAACTTAGTCTGCGCAGACGCTTTTAAGATAACTCAGTTTTTCGTGAACATAGGCCTTTCAATAAAACCCTATGCTTCACTATGAATGGCTTGACAATAAAAATGTTTTGGGCATTGTGTCCACTGAGTACTCCGTACTCACGCCCTGTACATTATTTCCAATGTGCAGGTTGAGCTGGATGACGGAAGAGTGACCAGCGATGTTTTGTCGAAGTTAGCGATTAGTGTAGTTGATGAACACTCTTGGTAATACGTGTCTCCATACACGTATTTCCACACATTTCCGCTGCGTACACTCTAATATTCCGAATCATTTTCAATTTGGTTGTAATCTAAGTCAGAATCATGACAAATCGTGTCGTACTACTCTCAACTATTATGCCCACTTATCGATGTTGCTTTATAATTTGTTAGCGTCAAATCTCAAAATTTCACTTCCTTTTCTTTATTATTCGTTAATTCCACCATAGTCACGAATCACCGAGCTTGGCTATTAATTAGTAAAGTGCGGTCGTGACAAAATCTTTTAATATGTATATATGCATACTATTAGACATAAAATCAATTTTGAGATGGTCCGTTGGCCGAAATATTCGATTTGAATCGATCAGACTAAAATATTTTTGAGTTAAAATGTGACATCTCACATCGAATAATATGGGATGTCAAGACAGTAAAGTATGGGCTCAATGGATTCTCTAGCAACTTGAGTTAACCATTTTAGCAAAGCGAGGACGAACGCCAAGTAGTTTCTCGAGGGCCCATTGTGCCACCATAGCGTAATGGACTTTCACCCCGTGGTACCGGGGCGTTACAAATGGTATCAGAGCCGATCCCGGGCGAGCTCCATGGGCCCGGGGACAATCCTACATGTAAGTCATGATGAAGACGTCATATATTCAACGGGAGGAGACTGTGACATCCCATATCAAATAAGTATGGTCTGTCTGTCAAGACAGTATAAGTATAAGCTCAATAGACTCTTTAGCAACTTGAGTTAACAATTTTGGCAAACCGAGTACGAACGCCAAGAAGTTGCAAGCGGGCCCATTGTGCCACCGTAGCATAACGGGCTCCCACCCGTAGACCCGGGGCGTTACATAAAATATTTTGGCTCTAGACCAAGAAATTTTTGAAAATTTATTAAACGGTTCAACCATAGTTCGACTGGTTCAACTGCTCGAACCATGTAGAGGTGACCAAATACGGGCTCGGGTACGGAACCGTACCCGTACCCGGCGGGTATGGTTCCACATAATTGTTCCCGTACCCTAACCGCCGTATAGGCGGGTGCAGGTACGAGTACGAGTACAACCCGACGGTTCCAGTGGGTTTTATAATTATTATTTTAATATTAAAAATTTATTTTAAATTCTATTAGTTGTACCTCGAATTATTTGAAATAAAAAATATTATTTTATTGCAAAGAATCTAACAATGTAAACCAAAATCAGGCTTATAAATAATGAATTAGAGGATGCCAAGTTATTTAAAAATTTAATCTTGAAGGGCAGAGCATTGTTACAATAAATTTGGTTAAAATTTAATGGAAAATATGCTAAAGTAGACTAAAGAGTGCATTCTAATTAAAACTAATTAATATAAAATATATTTTTATATGAAATACATATTAAAATGAAGGGTCAGCTGGTATATGAATCAGCGGGTCGGGGGTCCAACTTTTAGTACCCATACCCGAACCGCCGCCTTCGGCGTGTTCCGAACCCAAACCAGCGAGTACGGGTACGAGTACAAATACAACCCTCCGGTACGTGTACGAATGCGTGTACGGGTCGACGTGTATGATTATTTTGGCCATCTCTAGAACCCTGTCCCGAAAAATGTTCTGTGAAGGGTATTTTTGCTTCGAAGTAGCAACGTTAAGGGTGTTTTTGCTACTTTTCTTTTAAAAAAAAAACAAAAAAAATAAAAGTAAAATATTTTAGGCTAAGGCTATTTTCAGTTCCAGTTGATCAATCTAAACTGTTTTTGATTTATAATATTTTTAAATTTAAGACACTTGACAATATATTATACACGTTTCAACGATTATCAGGTCATCCTTATTGGGCTGGGGGTATTTTTTAGTTTGGGTTGATTAGGCTAAACCGTTTTTCAGTAAAAAAAAGTATTTTGGCCCTAACACTATTTCGGTATGAGGTGGTCCGTTGGTCAATAAGTTTTAAATTTTTTTGCCCTAACACTATTTCGATTTTGAGGTGGCCCATTGGCCAAAAAGTTTTTGAAATTTTTTGCCTTAATACTATTTCGATTTTGAGGTGGCTCATTAGCCAAAAAGTTTTTGAAATGCTCTTAGTATGTATCAATAAATATGTTTTTTTATTTTTTTTAGACTCAAGTTCAATTTTGATATTTTTAAAATTATTTTAGTATATATCGATAACCTATAATTGTCAATTTTTTGTAACAAAAAAATATATTTTTAATTTCAAACACTTGACAATATATTAGGCACAAAATCAATTTTGAGGTGGCCCGTTAGTCAATAAAATTTTAGAATTCTTTAGTATGTATCGATAACTATAATTGTAAAAAAAAAAATTAATAAAATTGTATATTTTCAATATAAAACACTTCACAATAAATTAGACATAAAATGAGAATCGTTTCAAAATTTTCTGTTGATCGTGCAGACTTTCATGCTATTTTCTAAACAAAGTACAACATATTAAAATATTTTTTAATAAAATTTAATTTGATTTTGTAACACTTTATTTTAACAAATTATAATAATACAATTATCTTAATAAATACTACAATAAAATGACACCCCGTCGAATTTCGACGGGATACAAACTAGTATATATTTATATAGAAATGTTACTCTACCCACCGTAGGCATATTTTAATCTGCCCACCGCTTATGTGGCAGTGCCACGTTATTAATTTTTTTTATTTGGGGTTGAGTTTTTTTTTAGTAGGGTTTAGTTTTTTTTTTGTAAGGTTTAGTTATTATGGTATATATTCAAATTAATTTCCTTATTTATCGTATTGTCAAATCATCGGTGAGCACATTAAGTATGCACACGTGAACATTGGAGCATTCCTCTATATTTATATACATAGCACATGTATTTTTATATTAAAATAGTCTGATGTGGCAGACTATCATTCCTTTTGTGGGATTAATTAGGCTTTGCCTTTATAATTTTATGGGGGAATAAATTGAGTGGGCCCATTGCCTCTTGAGCACAAACGAGAATGAATCTTCAATTTTGACCAAGGCCGCCGCTTCTATAGGAATTTCCCTCGCATTCCTTCGATTTCGCTTTCATAGGCAGATTCGAAAACAATGAATCCGCATCATATATTTCACTCAACTTTTTTACCTTGGTAGCACTAGTTAGCGTGTAGGAAGTAAGCGAGCAGGGGAAAGAAAGATAAGAAGCCTTTCGACCTCTACCGCAGATTTTGCAGTCTACACAAAGGCTATAATTATTGCTTATCAACCGCAATGATGCGGTCGACGCAGTTGATGTAGTCGACGGAAAATTTAAAGGTGTTCACCAACTCTTACAGCCTGTCTAACCTATACAATAGGATAGAGTTCAGCTGTTGCAGTCACTTCAAAGATTTTTAGAGAAATATTCAGCCGCTGCTTCCGTAAGTCTCCTCATGCGATCGGTACAGTAGACGTTTTGAACAGAAATAATAGATTTCCCACTGCTCATGCAATAGGATGCAACTAGGATAGTAGCTGCTGCGTTTTGGTCACTGCGATCGATGTAGTCGACTTTGAGGGGAGGAGAAACATAATAAAGTCCCCTCTTCCAGTCGATACGGTCTCTATGGTCGACTTTTTAACGGTGATTTTTCACAAGCTTTATTTGTATCGTCTAGTGCAGTCGATACGGTCGACTTTTTGTACAAAAAGTAATTTTTTTTCACAGTTGTTGCTTCATTCAGTCAATACAGTCGAATCTAATGGAGCGGTCGATTAAGGTCGAATCTGTCGTCCTTCCAAGACTCAGTAGTTGACTGATAGGATACGGCCTAGCTACTAGGCCCAAGCATCGAGCCCAATATAATTGGGCCCCGACTGTCAAGCTCGGCCTATTGCAGCTCGGCCCACTTAAGAGCCTTACTTGGCTCGGCCCAAACAGTCTACCCAGGCCGAGTCCACTTCGGTCCGCCTCAAAGGAACCTCTACACCAAGGCAACTCCTACATCGACTACAATTCAAGCTCCACAAGAGATATAGAAGCTCGGTGTTTATCCAATAAAGGAGGAGATCAAGCCAAAGAGTCCTAATAGGAAAAGACTTGTAAACCTAGTCGAATTCCATATGTAAACACTTATAAATAGGGGTTTAGAATAGGTTGAAAAGGGAGGAGAACAATCTTGTAATCACTACTCATACAAGCAATAAAGATCCATACTCTTTCCGCCTGTGGACGTAGATCTATTCCAATAGATCGAACCACGTAAATCCCTTTGTGTTCCGTTTGTGTTAGTGTTCATTAATTCCTTGTCTACGTGCATTAATTACCTTGCGAAAATAAGATCGATCACTGGCGCCGTCTGTGGGAAACGAAATTTGTGAATCTTAATCAAATTTTTGCAAGTTTGCTATAATCACGATGGCCGGGAAATCAACACAATCTACTGCTGCCGCTAATAAGTCCGCTGCCGCTGCCGCCGCCGCCGCTGATAAGGAAACGGATGCCCAACAAACTGCTCATGAATTAACCGAGGCCTCTAGCCATCCACCCAGCCCTAATCAAAGATGTCCCGGGAAGGAGCGTGCGTTGACTCCGGAAGGGCATATCGGAAATATTCCGGTGGATCAATTCGGCAGACCGCTCAACCCCAGCCAAGACGATCACAACAATGGTCGTGACGGAGAGGAGGCACCAAAGCTCCAGCCGCATGACCTTGAGGATGCAGTAAGGAGTTTCCTTGCATATAAAGGCACAGAATTCTTGCAATTCGTCAACCAACAAAGAGCTGGACATCATGGAGAACGTGAAGCTACACCCCGTTCCCACCAACGACACGATTCTCAAAGCATCCAGATTGTGGGCGCACGAGAAGGGCAGCCTCGTCAAAGAAGGTTTGATGATAAACGCCGAGGAGAACCCAGACATACACCTCGCCGTACCATCACCCCACCTCGTCGTCATACTGTTTCACCTCGGCTTGACGACGATCACCGAGGAGGGAGATTTACTGTTTACAGTAAGATCTCTACTCCCTTCACCAACTACATACTTTACACTCCTCTCCCAGAGAAGTATCGAGTACCCCCTATAAAGCCTTACAACGGCTTATGCGATCCGAGCAATTTCCTGTCCCAATACCAATATAATATGATGAATCAAGGTCTCAGTGAGGATACCTACATGTGTAAGGTATTTCCCGAACTGCTTGTCGACAATGCTCGTAGTTGGTTCGATAGCCTGCCTCCATGTAGTATCGGATCGTACGCAGACCTGCTCGAAGCTTTCGAACGCAGGTTTTTCCAGAAAGCCGAGGCAAAAACTACCCCGGCCCAGCTTCTTTCCATTAGGCAGAGACGAGGAGAATCAATAAGCGACTTTATGACTAGGTTTAACGAAGAAAGCCTGAAAGTCGATCGCTTGACTGACGAAGTCCTTATCTCAGCCTTCCAGAATGCCATTCAATCTGGTGCTCTCTACAAGGAGATCATAAGGGAAGAGCCACGGACATCGAAGCAGCTGTGGAGCATCGCGGATCGTTTCGCACGAGCAGATGAGGCAGATAGGAAAAAGCGCGAGGCTGATAAGCCCGAACCATCTGACCGGAAGAAAGAGGAGCGCAATGACCGAAGTCAAAGTCGCCGAAGTGCCTTGGATAGACTGCAACGAGGCCCAATTGAATCCCGACTTGGGCCTCGGCAAACTCTGGAGAAGACCCAATTTACACCACTGACCAAGCCGAGGACGGAAATTTACGAGCTACATACCAACATGTTCGAAAAGCCTCAGCCAATGTCAAAATCAAAAGCAAACCGCCGATCCAGGGGTAAGTACTGCCGATTCCATGAAGACTATGGCCATGATACAGAAGAGTGCTGGAACTTAGCCGAAGATATTGAGAACTTGGTGCGCTATGGTATGCTTAAAAGGTACCAAAATCGCAACCAGAATGAAGGCCGACCCCAGAACAACAAAAGAACTAGACAAAATAAGGGGGGGAATAACTGCGGCCCCCAGGCCGACAAAAAGCCGAAGCGAGAGGATGGCGAAGGCGAGGACCGGCCTCAGTATGATGGGGTCGTACAAGCTATTACTGGACTCCCACAGGGAGCTACGAAGTCGTCGTTAAAAGCCGAGGCTCGAAGTCCGCAACAAGGCGAACCTTCCCAAAAAAGGTTCAAGAAGGACGAAGTGGTTACTTTTTCGGACCAAGATCCAGTGCCACCTATCATGCCCCATCAGGATGCGATAGTGATCGAAGCCGGGGTGGCCAATAAGCTCGTACGACGAATTTTCGTCGATACCGGAGCCTCGGTCAGCATCCTCTTCAAGAGTTGCTTCGATCAGCTCGGAGTGGAGAGGACGCAGCTCGCACCAGCACCAGTCCCGCTAAAGAGCTTCATCCAACAGGAGACGCAAACGGAGGGGGTCGTACAACTACCCGTCACAGTGGGGATTCACCCTTTATCAACCACTAAGGTCATCAATTTCTTCATTGTTAAAGCGGATTCTCCATATAATGTTATACTCGGAAGGGATTGGCTGGTGGGGGTCAAGGCGATCTGTTCGCCATACCACTTAACGATCAAAATCCCATCAAAAAATGGGGTTATCATAGTTCGAGGTGACCAAAAAAGGGCAAAAGAGTGTATGCAGATTGCACTTCGAGGTGCCGGGGCACCCCAACACTCTCAAGCATAGCAATTACAGTTACCCGAAGAGTTGAGGCAGGAGCAAGAATCAGCATCAGATGAGCCGGTGAAAAGCATAGTCCTCTACGAAGACGACCTAACTAAGGTCGTCAAGGTCGGCTTCGCAGGAGGTGCCGAACTCCACCGGTAGATCGTCCAACTTCTTCAGGAATACAGAGATGTTTTTGCATGGACTCCCCTTGACATGACCGGAGTAGCACCCAACATCATCACTCATCGGCTGAATATTAACCCCGACGTGAAGCCGGTGAAACAGAAGCAACGAGTTTTCGCGGCAGAACGAAGGCAGGTCATTCATGACGAAGTGCAACAGCTTCAAAAAGCCGACATTTTGTTCGAGGTCAAATATCCGACGTGGATAGCCAACCCCGTCATGGTCAAAAAACAACAAGGAGGTTGGCGGATGTGCATTGACTATACCGACCTCAACAAATATTGTCCAAAGGATTGCTATCCCTTGCCCAACATAGACAACAAAGTAGAAGCCCTAGTCGGTCACAAGGTCTTCAGTTTTCTAGATCTATATAAGGGGTATCACCAAGTACTAATATGAGTGAAGAGGATGCACCGAAGACAGCGTTCATCACGGACTTCGGCGTGTTTGCCTATAAGAAGATGCCATTCGGGCTAAAAAACGCGGGAGCAACCTATCAAAGGATGGTCGACAAGATATTCGAACACCATATTGGAAAGAGTGTTGAAGTCTATGTCGACGACATCGTCGTCAAAAGCAGAGAACCAGCGACCTGTGTTAACGACCTGAAGGTTGTCTTTGATCTACTTCGGAAAGTGAATCTGAAGCTAAACCCAGCGAAATGTACTTTTATGGTACGATCAGGGAAATTCCTGGGGTGCTGGATTTCGCAAGAAGGTATAAAGGCAGACCCCTCTAAAGTTCGAGCCGTCCAAGAGATGAAGGTCCCGAAAACCATTCATGATGTGCATCAACTGACTGGCTGTTTGGCAGCGTTAAGTCGTTTTTTATCTAAGGCCGCCGAAAAGCAGCTCCTTTTCTTCAAAATTCTCAAGAAGGCACCCGACTTCGAATGGAAGGACGAGCACAAAGCGGCGTTTGAAGAGCTGAAGAAATACCTGGCCAGACTCCCAACTTTGTCTGTTCCGAAAGATGGAGAGGTCCTCTCCCTATACCTCGCAGCCTCGGATGAAACTATAAGTGTTGTACTAGTTCGGGAGGAACGACGACGGCAGCTTCCTGTTTACTTTATTAGCCGAGCCTTGAAAGGACCGGAGACGAGGTACCAACCATTGGAAAAAGTCACCCTTGCACTAGTAAATGCCGCTAGAAGGTTGAGACCGTATTTCCACGCACACACCATACGAGTTCTAACCGACCTGCCACTTCGCCAAGTCCTGACGAAACCTGAAGCATCGGGTAGAATTGCAAAGTGGGCTGTCGAACTCGGCGAGCACGACATAAATTTCTGTCCTCGGCAGGCGATAAAGGGACAAGCCCTAGCGGATTTCCTGGTAGAGACTAAGTTCTCCGAAGCACCAAAGCAGGACGAACTCCCGCGAAACAAAGTCGAAGCCGAGCATCCTAAGAAGCCCCCATATGACTGCTGGAAAGTTTACGTAGATGGCGCTTCAGGTCATACAGGCAGTGGAGCGGGAGTCATGCTAATTAGCCCGGATGGAAAGGAGATAACATATGCACTTCGGTTCGACTTCCCTACCACAAATAATGAGGTGGAGTACGAAGCCCTAATTGCAGGACTTCGCCTCGCTCAAAGTCTTCAAGTACAAGCTGTACAAGTTTACTGTGACTCCCAAGTCATAGTTAGCCATATGCTCGGCATATACGAGGCAAAGGGCGACAGAATGAGGAAGTATCTACAAAAAGCTAGGAGTCTGCAAGAAAGCTTCACCTACTTCGAGTTGGTACGAATCCCAAGAGGAGTGAATACCCGAACTGATGCTTTGAGCAAGTTGGCGTCCTCGTCAACAAACTCTCCAGTGGAAGAAGTCAAACACCGAAGTATAGAAGAAGCCGAGGTCAGCCTCGTAATTAATGACGAAGCCCCAAATTGGATGACTCCTCTTCGGAATTATCTGGAGAAGGGCGAACTGCCCAGTGACAAGCTTGAGGCAAGAAAGATCTTAAGCAAGTCACCAAAGTACGTTCTACAAGAAGGAGTTCTGTACAGAAAGTCATACATTCAACCTCTCCTAAGATGTGTCGGGCCGAACCAAGCAAACTATGCGTTAAACGAAGTTCACGAAGGGTCATGTGGAAGCCACATTGGAGCTCGAGCACTGTCAAAGAAGGTCATGCGCTGGGGCTATTACTGGCCTACATTGTTTCAAGACGCAGTCGAACTAGTTAAAAAATGCCCAAAATGTCAAATCCATGGGACGGTACCGAGACTACCTCAGACCGACCTAATAAGCATGCAAAGCCCGTGGCCGTTTGTGCAGTGGGGAATTGACATCGTCGGACCATTCGATAAAGCTCCCGGACAACTCCAGTTCCTCATCGTAGCCATCGACTACTTCACTAAGTGGGTCGAAGCTGAGCCCTTGGCAAAGATCACAAGCAAGAACGCCCTCAACTTCGTATGGAAGAATGTGGTTTGCCGCTTCGGTATACCTCGCATCCTGGTTTCGGATAATGGAACACAATTTACCGATCGGACATTCAGAGAATGGTGTGAAGGGCTTCACATTCACCAAAAGTTCACTTCGGTAGCTCATCCTCAAGCGAACGGCCAAACCGAAGTGACAAACAGAATGATTGTCAAGGGACTCAAAACCCGCCTCGACAAAGCCAAAGGAGATTGGGCCGCAAATTTACCCCAGGTCCTATGGTCGTACCGAACAACTCCCCGGACCTCGAACGGTGAAACACCCTATAGTTTGGTGTACGGAACCGAAGCAGTGATCCCGGTAGAGATAGGCCTGCCGAGCCCACGCACTATCAACTTCACAGCCGAAGCCAACGAGGAAGACCTCCGAACCAAACTGGATCTGTTGGAAGAAAAACAAGAGCTCGCCTACATAAGAGAAGCTAAGTACAAGCAACAAGTAGCTCGGTACTACAACCAAAGGGTGAAGTACCAACAGTTCCAAGTGGGCGACCTCGTACTTCGGAATAACGAGGTCAGTAAAGCAGAAAGGCTCGGCAAGCTTGAAGCCACATGGGAAGGACCATACCGAGTTGAAGAAGTCCTCGGCAAAGGGTCGTACAAGCTTGCCCATCTATCCGGTGAGCCCTTACCCCGTACATGGCACATCAATCATTTAAAAAAATACTTTGTATAAGTGGAGGAGAATAATGTCTAGGATCAGTTCATTTAAAGTCGTAGGTGTCAAGAGTCAGTTCGTCTTGAAAGCTGTTTTTCTTCTTTAAGTTTTTCCTTCAATAAAGTTTTATTTTTTCCTTCATTATGCGTTTAAAATACTTGCATATCTTATTTTGCATCTCTCTATTCCACTTATGCTTAGTATTTTGAAACCCTGACGAGGGTAATTTAATAAACTCCACATTGGGAGTAAATGCTAAACGCGCGCGTAGTGACCTAACCTTGTTAAAAATAGAAGTTCAAACTGCCTGGGCTTAAAACGAAGGAATCACCTTTGTTAAAAGCTAGGAAGTACTTTTGTTTAAAACAAGGAGGCGCCACCTCGGTTAAAAACAAAGATACGGTCTTTGTTTAAAACAGAGAAGAGCCTAAACCTCGTCTAATGACGAGGTCGTGCTATTTAAAGCCTAAACCTCGTCGAATGACGAGGTAGAGCTAACCAAAGCCTAAACCTCGTCGGATGACGAGGTCGTGCTATTTAAAGCCTAAACCTCGTCGAATGACGAGGTAGAGCTAACCAAAGCCTAAACCTCGTCAAATGACGAGGTTGAGCTAACCAAAGCCTAAACCTCGTCGGACGACGAGGTCGTACTGAACAAAGCCTAAACCTCGTCGGATGACGAGGTCGTGCTGAACAAAGCCTAAACTTCGTCAAATGACGAGGTAGAGCTAACCAAAGCCTAAACCTCGTCGGATGACGACGTCGTGCTAACCAAAGCCTAAACCTCGTCGGATGACGAGGTCGTGCTGAGCAAAGCCAAAACCAAGTCGGATGACGAGGTTGTGCTAATTCAAGCCTAATAAACCTCGTCTTTTGACGAGGTAATGCTCATCATGGCCTACCTTTGTATAATACAAGAAAATACATCTATGTTAAAGCAAGGTAAAAGGCTAATATGAGTACAGAAAATTCCGTTTTTATTTCAAAAATGGAAGAGTACAATACATGGTGACTAAGACGAGCTAGAAGGCTTAGGTTTGCTAAAACTAAGCCATCTCGAAGGAAAATCACTGTCGGAATTGAAATTTAACACATCATCTATATTAAAGCGGCCTCGACCACGTTCACCACTACCTCATCCTCGACTCCGACCAGTACTCGGTTGAACGCCCCGACCTCGACCTCATCGAGCCAATCTTTGCCATTCCTGTTCATATATCTCTCTAGAATGCCGCGTATATCTCATGTCTGATCGATCCGCGGAAGTCGACGATCTCGATGGATCAGTGTGAGTGGATGAGCTCGAAGGATGAGAGTCCTTTCCCAGTCGAGCAGCCAACCTCGGACGCCGAGCTAGGATCACATCATACATACTAGCTATTCGCTTCAGCTCAACCATCTGATCTTTGAGTTGCCAGGAGTCCGACCCGTATCTTTCATGGCAATCCTTACACCGGGCTGCGATTTCGGTTACCTTTGCATCAACCTCAGCAATGGTTTTCCCGCCGTTTCGGCGGACAATGGCCTCGTATTCGGCATGCTCCTCGGCAATCCTTATAGATTTGTCCTTCACGACATCATACTTATCTTCAAGCTCTAAGAGCCGAGCTTGAAGCTCGTCATTTTTTATTTGAGCGGCTCTAAGTCTCACGTCGGCCTCATCCTGGATATACTTAGCTTGGTCTCTCAAACGAAGGGCTTCGACATCCTTAGCTTCAAGAGCCCGTAATAAGTTGTTGATTTGAGCTATGTACGGGGATGCATCAAAAATTGTGGGGGAAGACTACAATGCAAAGGATAAAAGTTTCAATTAAATGTTGAAATTTTATTAAGCCACAAAGGCGAAAGTCAAGCGACATATTACCGATGCCGCAGTACAAAAGCCTTACAAAAGAAAGAAAAAAAAAAAAAAAAAAAAAAAAAAGAGAATGTACAGAGGTGATCAACTGACCACTTCGGCATTCTCCTCCTCATTCTAACTAGAGGATTTGCCGCCGACAGCATCGCCTTCCTCCTCGGCCTCCCCTCTGCCTCGGCCAGCAGCCTCCACTCCGGGCTCGGCAGTACGATTGAGGTCGGCAATTAGCTCTTCCAACTCCTCATCCCTATCAACTGGCCATCCCGCCACCACCTCGGCGGTCAATACAGTAGACGATGAGGCTAAGCTGTCCAATACGGGAATGCTTTTGAGGCCTTCCAACAGTGCCTCAGCATACGCACGGTTGACAGCCGCATCTGACATCTCCTGATATCCGTACTTGGCCTTGTCCAAGTTCGGAATATCAGAAGCGATGTTGTCGATCACGTCACTAACTGCACGAATGTTTAAGATGGTGGCGACCTGCCCGGCCAGCTCCGAGAATCTTTCAGAGCGGAAGAGCCTCTCCGTATAAGACCGAAGCAGTGACCTCTGCATGGCTACCGACTCAGCCTCTAGTCGCCTTGCCGCCTCTGCCTCGGCCTTCCACATGGCCGCCTCTCTCTTCGCGGACTCAGCAGCGTCCTTTGCCGATTCCACTGCAGCCCGTTCTGCCGACACCCTCGCTTCGGCCAATGCCAGTCGGTTGACGAGGCTGCCCTTCTCGTTCTCTAGATCCCGCTGAGCTCGGACCACTTTGTTGAAGCGGTCGACCCCAGCGGTCAGGAAATTGCTGAACTCCGAGGTAAGGTCGCTCAGCCTCGCCACCATGTCCTCGGCACCCTATATAAACGTACATTAGCATTGCAAAAATATATAATGAAATGCGGAAGTACGTCTATAAATGTGATACTACCTCGGGAAATGGCCGAGGCTGATTCACCAGTTCTCCAAAACCCTGGCGTCCAACACCGCCAGATAACCGGACTGCAGTAACTGTACAATCCTCCTCTCCAGCAGAAACAGCAACAACCGACTTCTGCTGTTTTGTTTTTCGCATGAGAGGTCGCTCCGGAGGGGACCCCATTGGTGAGGCACCTGGTCCGCTCTATGTTCGGTCCGAAGAAGCCTCGGATGGTGACTTTTCAGTAGCGGCCGGCCTTGCCCTCTTCTTACCAAGTAGTTTCACTGTAGAAAAACAGTTAGAGCTTCAGCACAATGAAGAAGAACATATACAAAACAAAGAAACGGACCAAGTGGAGCCTCACCCTTCACCGGCTCAACCATGGAGTCTGGATCATAAGGGCTCAGCCCCGCCATAGCAAGATCAGCCTCAGTAAATTCTTCATCAACTAGGCTAGTCAACACTTCATCAAGCACACCGAACTTTTCTTCGGTGCCTTGGTTCTTCAATTTACCCACATTCCAGATGAAATGTGGGACCTCACCGAACCGACAGAAGAAGAATTTCGACTGCCAGTTCGGAATTTTTGACTTCGTCTTCACTCGAAAGCCAAGACGGGGTGACAGATAATACCACCCATTGTAAGAATTAAATTGAAAATATTTCAGGATCAGCTCTACTGACAGACTGACCCCGTGATGACTACTAAGTACGCCTAAAGTAGTAAGCTGCCTAAACGAGTTCGGCGTTATTTGCGCTAGAGGAATGCCGAACTTCCGAAGAAGATCGGCAAAAACAGCAGGGAGGGGGAGACGAAGACCATGGCATAAGCAATCTTAGTAGATCGTTATGAAGCCAACCGGAGGGTTCGATGCCCTATCCTCCAGTCGAGGTGCTAACATCTCTATCCACTCAGGAAATAAATAATTTCTTGCAATTTTCAAAATTGCAGAGGAATCTAGGGTTGAAGAAACTTTTGACACTGTCCCGACCGAATCACGGGGAGGAGCAAAAACTACCCTACAATTCGACGGAATGTCCGACTCTACAGTATATACATCTACCTCTATATTTTCCGGCGCATGAGATACCGGCGGCGACACAGACCTGTCGCCCGAATTCTGACTACCACTACCGCTAGAATCGCGTATAATAGAAGAGGAAGACATGGACTTACTTTTTAAGCAATGATACACCGTGATGACAACGAGTAGGTCACTGGATTTTGGTGTAACACCGACGGCAGCACTGCGAGTGTGGGGGAAGAAGAGGAATCGCCGAAAATTTTAGGGTTCCAAATTTCAAAAATGTTGATTGTGGCGTCTGAAAGAAGTTTTAGTAACTTTCCGCCTACTTTATCGGGACCCCAAACGGTGCATTAAATGTAACTGACACATCACGTGTTCGCCCTCACCCCAATGAGACGCTTCACATTCCGACCTCGTCGAAATTCAATTTCCGAAGGGGTAATGTGAAGTCCAATTCCACCTCATCTTAACGAGGTGGTAGCATCCCGACTTCGTCGAAACCTAATTTCCGAAGGGGCCATGTGAATTCCGACACCACCTCATCTTAACGAGGTGGCCAGCATTCCGACTTCGTCGAAATCCAATTTCCGAAGGGGCAATGCACTTTCAATACTCCTACTTCCACTTTCTACCCCAAGTCACACCCTCACTTCTATATCTTTTTGGGGGGGGATGTGATAGGATACGGCCTAGCTACTAGGCCCAAGCATCGAGCCCAATATAATTGGGCCCCGACTGTCAAGCTCGGCCTATTGCAGCTCGGCCCACTTAAGAGCCTTACTTGGCTCGGCCCAAACAGTCTACCTAGGCCGAGTCCACTTCGGTCCGCCTCAAAGGAACCTCTACACCAAGGCAACTCCTACATCGACTACAATTCAAGCTCCACAAGAGATATAGAAGCTCGGTGTTTATCCAATAAAGGAGGAGATCAAGCCAAAGAGTCCTAATAGGAAAAGACTTGTAAACCTAGTCGAATTCCATATGTAAACACTTATAAATAGGGGTTTAGAATAGGTTGAAAAGGGAGGAGAACAATCTTGTAATCACTACTCATACAAGCAATAAAGATCCATACTCTTTCCGCCCGTGGACGTAGATCTATTCCAATAGATCAAACCACGTAAATCCCTTTGTGTTCCGTTTGTGTTAGTGTTCATTAATTCCTTGTCTACGTGCATTAATTACCTTGCGAAAATAAGATCGATCACTGACGCTAATGAATTTTTCACTAGTGCTATTATTTCTATCAGCCGAGACAACCTATTTCAAGCAATTGTTACAGTCGAATCTGCCATCCTCAAAAGTGAGTAGAATAGGGTATGCTTGACCCCTGGATCAGTTAATACAATCACTAGGTACAGCCGAAATTATCATTCTTTTTAAAGTAAATGCAGCTGGACATAGTTTAACTACTAGGGACCCTCTTTTGTGGAAAATTAAGAACCATTGGTTCATAGCTGCTGCCCTCATATCTCAACTGTAGCTAGGAGAGCAGCCGCTACCTCTCGGTCATTGCGGTCGACGCAGTCGTTGCAGTCGATACGTGCGATCTTTTATTTTATTTTTATTTATTTATTTATAATTATGTAGATTCAGCCGCTGCTTCTATAGACCAGAACCTCTCAAACATTACTCTCCCAACAAGTCAGTGGACTTTGTCACTTTGGGAGAGGGAAATAAATAGAATATGTTGGAATCTAGACTTAGATTTCAACTATTATTTTTGTTTTTCTTCATATATGTTTATATGGATTTATTTCATGTGTCATGCTGGACTAAGGGGGAGTGATGATGTGGCCGATGATGTGGCAAATGTAGAACTGGTGGGCTGCAAAGCTGCTGTGTGATCAAACCCAAGCCCAATATCATAGTGGGCTGATGGTGGATGTTTTCAGCTAGGGTTTGAAGCCACGAGATAAAGGTTGAGGGAGGATAAGATTTGATCATATTTGATCTTATCTCAAACGAACCCTAACTTTGTGGCTAAGAATCAAGTTGTATACAAGGAGGAAGATTCATTGGAGATAAAAACGCCTTTAGAGAGTTCTTAGAGAGTTATCCAATTGTTTTAGTTGAGTAATACTTGCATCATACAACTAGCTTAGTGGATAGTTAGTTTGTTTGTGTTAGTAGCTTTTAATTGTTTGTTTCCTCAACTATGGGTTGTAATTCTTCGTGAATTATAGTGTTTGTTTCACCTTGAGGCACCTACAAGATATTATTCATATATCTTGTAGAAAAACCATCTTCTTTGTCTCCGTTCTATTTTTGTTTTTCCATTGCGTCAGTCTCTGAGGACTCACAGAGCTAGCCTCTGTGGGTACCTCCGTGCTCCTCACCCCGTCCTGTGTTGGTTTCTAGTTTTTCCGTTGCGCTTGTGTTCAAAGAAGCGCTCACACTGCTGCTCACAGCGAACACCTCTATTTATGCCACCGGTTGATGCCAACAAGTGGTATCAGAGCCGACACTTGATATACTAAGTGACGGTCCTGGATATGCTCTTTCATTAAGGGGGAGCTCGGATTTTTGGGGTGTGTTATGGAACACTTCCCTTGAGAATTTTTTGGATATCCTCTCTGTTTTTGTAGGGTATAATAGATGTATATCGATATTGATCATATGTCTATTAGTACTTATCTCAAATCTTTATTCTCTTTCCATATTTTGTCGATTTTAAACCCAGAGTTTATTTAATCGATTATTGGTCTTATCTCCATTGTGATCCTTCTTCTTCACCTTGTTTCTTGAGTTTGTCCATCATCAAAATGTAGCCTTGTTTTTTCCACTAACTTCACCTTATACACTCATGTACATTCTCAACAAATCCAACCGCTTCACAAGTTTTTCTGCTCATGTTTTTCTCTTTCTTCACAAAAAGGGGAAGATGGCCACAGTGTTGCAGGTGTTGATATAGAAGATGAGGCAGATGGTGTTTTGCTGTTTGGTTGGTAGTTGTTGATGTTTTGTGAAGAAAGACAAAAAGGGAGAGTTTGTTGGAATCTAGACTTAGATTTCAACTATTATTTTTGTCTTTCTTCACATATGTTTATATGGATTTATTTCATGTGTCATGATGGACTAAGGGGGAGTGATGATGTGGCCGATGATGTGGCAAATGCAGAGTTGGTGGGCTGCAGAGCTGCTGTGTGATCAAACCCAAGCCCAATATCATAGTGGGCTGATGGTGGATGTTTTCAGCTAGGGTTTGTAGCCATGAGATAAGGGTTGAGAGAGGATAAGATTTGATCATATTTGATCTTATCTCAAACGAAACCCTAACTTGGTGGCTAAGAATCAAGCTGTATACAAGGAGGAAGATTCATTGGAGATAAAAACGCCTTTGGAGAGTTCTTAGAGAGTTATCCAATTGTTTTAGTTGAGTAATACTAGCATCATACAACTAGCATAGTGGATAGTTTGTTTGTGTTAGTAGCTTTTAATTGTTTGTTTCCTCAACTATGGTTTGTAATTCTTCGTGAATTATAGTGTTTGCTTCGCCTTGAGGCATCTACAAGATATTATTCATATATCTTGTAGAAAAACCATCTTCTTTGTCTCCGTTCTATTTTTGTTTTTCCATTGTGTTAGTCTCTGAGGAGATGCTCACAAAGCTAGCCTCTGTGGGTACCTCCGTGCTCCACCCCCGTCCTGTGTTGGTTTTTAGTTTTCCGCCGTGTTTGTGTTCAAAGAAGCACTCACAATGAATACCTCTGTTTATGCCACTGGTTGATGCCAACAGAATGCATCTCCCTCGTGCAGTTGATACAACCGTTACGGTCGACTTTTGAATATGAATCTTTCACCAGCCTAACAACCCTGTCATAGTCGTTCATCCTATTGACTCTGCCATCCTTAGCAATCTCTAAGATTTTTGAAAATTAAGAAGGGGCTGTGAATTCGATAGAGTTTCAGCCACTACGTCTGGTGTGGGCAGAGAGGTCTCGTAGTTGCTCAGTTTACTTACCCTCCTTAAAGCTTCAAAAAAATTTCGAAGATCGACGAAGGAAGACGATGCTCTCCAATCGATACATCAACTAGGGTTTTCAGCTTCAGACAACGGCGTGGAGAAATAAGGAGTAAATATGTCGCAGTCGGAAGAAGCGATGGGAACCAACGGTGGTATATTCCTCATCTCTTGCTGTCATCCGTCGAGTCAGTCAACAATAAATACAAACAAGATCTCTGCTTCTCAAGTTTTTATGTTCATTTGAACATTCAGTTTGTGTAATAGCTCTAAGGGAGGGTGCGGCTGTCACAACCATGTCGATTTGGTCTTCCTTGTAGACAAAGAGTTTCCTGTTTGTCGTCTTCATATAGAAAATATAGTGATTATAGAGGTCATGGATGTCGGCTTGGTCAGTTTCCATAGCTGCAATTGATAGCCTTTGGAGATGTGAGGTAGCATTTTCTCCTCTTTTCTCTTTCTCTTTCTCTTTCTCTTTCACTCTTTTTTTTGTTTTTATTTTTATTTTTTTGTTTGGGCAAACCAACAAAGGCTTCTTGGATGTTGCTTCCTTAACCAATCAGTCGATTTCGACAGTAACGGTAAGCTTTTTAATTTGAGAATTGTTGCAAGTACTAATGTTAATGAGGGAAGGCAGCTGCCCGATCAGTTCGGGTTGCTATCAGTCGATGCAATAGAGTCAATCATCGAGGTTCGCCCCCCAACACAGCTCGCTAGTCTCCGTCAAGTCGTTAAAATCAAAACCAAAAATGAGGGAAATTTATTTCGCTTCTTGTGCCTCCTCTATTTGGTCTCGCAGAGATGGACCAACATAAGAGAGTGTAGAGTCGTGAAAAAGTAGGGCTGCAAACGAGCAGATCTACTCAGAACTTACTCGGTACTCGATTCGGTAAAAGCTCATTCGAACTCAAATTCGTTAATAAACGAGCCGAGCTCGAGCCCGAATTTGAGCTCGTTTAATTTAACGATCCGAGCTCGAGCTCTATGGTATTCGACTCGTTTTGCTCGCAAACGTGTTCGGTTCGTATGTTAATCGAGCATGTTCACGAGCATGTTCGCGAACTCTTAATCGAACCTCTAATCGAGCCTGTAAACGAGCTTTAGCATTTAGGTGTAAAATTAATTTTAAATCACAACCAAAGCTAATTAGGCATTACACCATAATTATTATTAGAAAATATTACCTTATAACATTAATATATATCACCAAGTATCATCAATTCATTTATTATACTGTACATTTATTTATTTATTATTTTATAGTATTAAATAATTTTAATTTTTGTTTGATGAATTTTATTTTAATTTATCTTCATTTAGAATGTTCAAAAAATATTTTAAATCATGTCTTTTAAACGAGCTAAAAATCGAGATCGAGCTCGAATTAAAATTTGAGCTTTTCACGAGCCGGATTCGAGCTCAAATCTGAACCAAACTCGAGCCGAACCATTTATCGAATATTCAGCGAGCTGAACTCAAGCTGAATTCGAACTCAAAATTTTTACCTCGAGCCGAGCTCGAGCACAAATTTAAAGCTCGAATCGAACTCGAACCCGAGCCCAAACATATAAAATATTAAACGAACGGAACCTGAGCCTGCCAATACTCAGCTCAGCTCGGCTCGTTTGCAGCCCCATGAAAAAGCAAGGATAAAGAGGTAGAGGGTAAGTCTATTGACTCTGTCTAGTTAGTCGAGTCTGTCGATTTTAAGAAAAGAGGGAAAATAAATAGGGTATGTTAACTCAGTCGATACCGTCGACTTTGAACAAACACACCAGATTTTTTAGAGTTGTTACTTCTGTCAATCGATACAATCAACTCTGCCATCCCCAAGAATCTCTAAGAGTTTGAAAATCAAAGAGAGTGAAATGGGGAAATTATATTGTTATGAAGGGAAAAGTGAGAGATGGCTCTTTCATTGATGATGGTAGCTAGTATATTAGCTTCAAGCCCATTTTGACTGTCGTAAAAGTCTCTTCCTCCCAATTTGGTGGAGTCAGTTGATTTTTAGCATTCATGACTTCCATGACTGATGCACTCATCAACTGCGAGAGGATGAAGGAGCCTGATAGTAAATTGGAAGCCATTCGAGGGAGAAAAGGGTGATCTATCGATGTTGGGCAATGATGGCGGGCACATCTGTCAATTTTGACGAACATATCTTAATCAATTAGAAGAAAAGAGATAACAACCATTACGGTTTTGTCAATATCTATGCGAAGCTGTTGGCTTGAGAAGCTAGAGACATTTTTTTAAAAATTCTGGCGTGGAGTTTTGATATATGATCATACCAATACTGTAGCATTTTCTTGTTCTTCCCCAATTTTAGTATGTTGGGGAATACGGTTGGATATGAACGATTGGGTTGTGCTCCGTATAGTTGCCTACATTATAGGGATCAAGCTCAGATGTAGTTCTGACAAATCCTGCATAATATTGTCAGAACTGCTGTAGAAATGATGTAGTTTCATATAACGCAACGTGAAATAAGATGATGAAAGTAGTTGTGATACTATTTGTAGTCGGTGGACGACTACATCACATCAGTCTCCTTCGTACTCAGGTATAGCGTTGATGGTGAGGAGTAAAGTTTAACTTCGAAGAGCTTTTTTCCCGTCGTACTTCTGTTGTCGAGTCATAGCTTATCCTTCTATTGTCGAACCGTTGAGGTGGTGGGTACAGTTCAGAACGTCGATCATTTGACCTTCTGTCTGATCGTGTATCTTTCTACGAGCTCTTGTGAAGGGGAGATTATTGGTGGTCGTATTGATCTTCTTCCCATTTGATTTGAGCTCATGCCTTTGCAAGGACATCTTCCATTGTCTTGCCTGGGTACTTGGTGAGCTCTTTGTAGAGATCGGAGTCATGGAGGAGGCTTTTACGGGAAGGCGGTGATGGCGGTCTACTGATTGCAATTGATTATTGACACATTTTTCTTATTGAAACGTCCAACATAGTTGCGGAGGGGTTCTCCCCTTTGTCGGACTATCACATATATGTCTTCCAAAATCTTCTCCAGCTTCCTGCTACTGGCATATTGCTGCACAAACATATCGGTGAGTTGAGCAAAAGAAGATATGGAATTATTAGGTAAATTGGTATACCACTGGAGGGTCGATTCTATCATACTAGAACCGAACCCCTTACACATGCAGGTTTCTCTTGACCCATGAGGGATGGCCATAGTAAACATTCTCTGTCAATATTGGGCTATATGGTTATCTGGATCAATTGTTCTGTCGAACGGCTTCATGTTTGGGAAGTTGAACTTGGGAGGCATCTCGACCAATGTGGTGTCTGTTGGGGTTGTTGTGTATAGCTAAAGCAAAAACTTATTTTAGTATATACGACATGTATTCCACTGGTAACAATCACCTATCTGAATAAATATATTAATAAGAATAAGCCCTATATCTCATGTTTTAGAACACGTGGACGGCTCGGGTGTCAGGGAGATCACGCAGCGTTCGATAATAATTATGAGATATAAACAGTGTCACAGTCGAGATAGCTTGGGAAAACTATCGGTTTAGACTGCGACATAACGGTAGTGGCGGATCTCAGTCGCTAGTTATGTTAGTACAGTGGAACGTATTGACAGGATCGAGTGAGATAAGGTTCTTCTGATACTGACCCTAGCAATAGGTGAAGAACTAGAGATCTCGGGATTTAGAGATATGATCTTAATCTCAATATGCTATTAGAGATATATGTGTTGTTCACTGTTACTTTGACTTGTATAGCTAAGGGTCTATCGCAGCATCCCTGATGACTTGCATCTTGGGTAACATGAGGGCATATAGTATGTCTAATTAGTTATATCGAGACACCGTGTCCGTATGTTGAGAGATATCCCCTCAGGGAGTTCACAAGGTTTATTATACCAAGTCATGCATGTTGATTAAGTTCAGGTATAATAATAAGGGGTGAACGGGTACTACTTGAGGAAAATAAGATATTAATTAATTATGAGCAGTTAGAGGAGCTCTAATTAATTAATGGATATCGGAGTCATTAAACACGGGGATAGCTCTAAATAAAGTATCAGCCCCAATCTACAAATTGGGACAGAGCGGTGATTCAGTTGTGATTCTTTAGTGGAATGCATCACAGCTCTAATGAAATTAATGTTCTGGGTTGATCATGGTTATTTCATTAGGTAAGGCTAAACTCTGTCTAATACATAGATCCCTGGGGTGGCCCAAGAGATCTTCAAGAAAGGAATTCAAGGTATTATTGAGGGATATCTGTTTTGGACTGAAAAGAGGCATTATGGGCTTGAGCTCAGTAATGCGGCGCCTACTGTAGTATAGGGGACGCCTGTTTCCTCTTCTGGTGTCCATCTGATCTCAATAATTGCACTCTGGTTAATTATATAATTATGGAATAAATTAATATCTAATTAATTAAGATTTATTCTTAATTAAGGAATTAGATAATTAATTTAATAATTATATATATTATTTTCCTTATAATAATTAGGATTAATTCTAAGTATATTTAATTAGAATTTATTCCAGTAATTATTAACTAAACCGGGCTTTTATTAATTAAAAGTCCGTGACTTAGTGGACAAGGAAAGTGGCGCCCCCTCCTCTTATAAATAAGGAGAAGGAGATTCTCAAAAACCTAAGTGTTGGAGAAGTGAAATCGGCGCCTACTGCAGAGGGAGAGTTCCTGGTTCTAAAGTTCCTAGACGCCCACACAGTCGAAGAACTTCGAGGAAAGGGATCACACCCCAGTAATCTAGACCTGTAGATTACTCCGTCAGCACAAATCTGAGGTATAATTCGTTAAACTCATTTGTATGATTTAGTTGCATTTAAATTATCACATCCAATTCGAAGATCTAGTGGGAAAAAGGAATGCTTTCAAGCAGCAGTTCCATCAATGTCATCCACGAATAGTGAGTCGGCATAACAACTCGACTCTTCTTGATGGGTGCCGGTACTCCTAGAATCCGTTGGATCATTGCCTCCATCTCAGCTAGCTTAAGAGCTAATTCCACGTCCAGGTTTGGGGAGTAACCAGCGTCGTTGACTGAACATGAGTAATCGGTTATTCCAAGTGACTTGTAATACGGACAAGACTGCGTTCAGTATGAGCGGTTTTTCCTGTTAGCGCCATTGCATAGCCTCCAGTAGGAATCAGTGGGTTAATGCCTGCATGGGGCATCTGGACATTCCCTCTGATGGTTGCATAGCTAACTCCGACCTCAGGTGTTATTTGAGTTGGCTCAAGGGTCCCGGTACGTATGCCTAGAGGCGGGAAGTTAGACTCAGTTCCTATACTAGCTTGTCCAGCCGTCGAGGTTCTAACCGATCTAGTTGCATGCACCGTTGTTCGTGGAGGGTCGAGGTCCAAGGACACGTGATTACCTGTAAGAAAGGAAACACGAGTTCGGTCAGTATTGGTATGGTATGAATTCTGGTTCCTTACCAAACCGGATAGATCTGTTGAGTCAGGCTCGTCCGATCCATCATCATCTTCAACATCTTCAACATGAACGTAATTGTCCAGAGGTTGTATTGGGTTCACTGGAACCTTAAACCGGGACGGCAAGGCTGTCTAGATATGGGGTACTGCCGCTTCCAGACGGGCAATCAGATCGGCGTTCTCTTTCTTCAACCTCTCATGATTCTCACGCTTTTAGTTCATCTTCTCCGTCAAGGCCACGATCTATGCAGTCAAATCGGTCTCGATGGTCGCGTCGGTCATATTGTGTTCATCAACCATGATAAGTGCTTAAGAGCTTTATGGTCGCATTGATTTGCTTGATTGCTAGAGCCCCATGGTGGGCGCCAAATTGTAGAGGTATAATCTACAATTAGAGTTGTCTGGTAGATACGGTCAATCCGGTCGATTCGGGCACTAGCAACCTGTAACCAACACAAAGTAGAAATGTTAGAGCCCTAAGGGAACACCAGCGAGGGTGTCAGCCGTAGGGCCTCCGACGCTCAAGTTAGTATGGTGAATAAGAAGTAAATCGAATGTAAACATAATAAACAAAGAGTAATTCATAAGTAATGGAGATCATGGCTGATTTGGAGCATTCGGAGGGTGGAGGTGATGTTAGAGAATTCAAGATGGTAGGGATCGACGGCGGAGGAAACTTGATTGGCTAACTCCGATGGCGGCAGATGTAGAGCGAGTGCAGAGAGTGCGGTGAGTACGAGAAAGAACAGTTGAGAGTGTATTGGAGAGTGTGAGCATAGAGCGGAATGTGTGCGACTTGACCTAGACGGTCGATATTTATACGCCGGTCTGCCTCCTAGGGTTTTCCTCTCACGCGGCCGTATCGGTTGCCTCCACTCTCTACATCCGTTCTAAATTCGGAGGAAGAGATATCTTCCTTTGACTTGGTCTTAGGCTAATGCAGTCAGTCATCCGATTTGACCATACTGACTTCAGCGACCGATGCGGCTGACACCTTGATCCGGATAGGTGTTCTGTGGTCCAAATAGTAAGATTAGGCTTATGGCCTTTGTTATTGGGCCATTTTAACCGTCAAGTCCAATTCGTCGGACTTGTTTGCCAGATTAATTTGGCTTACGATATTTGTCCACTACAATAGGCTCCACCAAAAGGGAGAAATCATCAAGTATGGCTTGTCCGTGTTTTGGAATTTCTGATGGTCAAAGTATATTATTTGTTATTATGCATCACAAACTACAACCACTCAATTATAGTGAGGGTCACCACCATTTACCTAAATGTTACTATTCTTTCAAACTCTGGGAGAGCGTCACGAATAATATGAATGAATCTCGTCAAAATAAACTAACTATGACTCATGTATTGAATATAGCTTATGAATTAGCAAAGGTCCATGGTACAACGACATGTCCAAGCAAGTGTTACACTTTTGGATTATTTCACGATCATGGTCCTGTTTATGTGTCTAAATACTCTGAGCTCTCCATGGCCATCACATTGTATCTCAATTCTCTGAGCCTAATGATGGCCCTATTTCCGTTATTGATGTAGGCCAGTCTAGTGGACAACTAAGCGTTACTACAAGAAAACTAGCCTTTTTTGGGACATAAAAAAATATATCCCTAATGGCTTTTTCTATGTCGCAAATGTTGATTTACGACATGTTTTACGTCACAGTAAATTATGTCGCGAAAGGGGTATGTAGCAAAATTACGACATTTATATTTGTTTGTGTCACAATACAAATTACACATTATGCAATACTAAAATAATGTCATATTAATTTTACGGCGCATTATGAGTCATTATATTTAGGTGATGCATGTTAACCTGGGATACATTAGTTGATATGACGCATCCTAATTTACGACATTTTATGCATCATGATTTAATATCGCAAAAGTATATTTTGCGACATTCTTTAATGTCGGTTATGATAAAAGATTATGTAGCAATTGGATGATATTTTTTTATTATCGATGCAATATATTCAACACTTTGAGCATCACTAAATTAATTATCATAGTAATCCATGACTTAATGTGCATCACTATACATTTTAGCTTACGACATATTACACGACACTAGTTGATATATGCTAAGAAGCACGGGGATGGGAACGAAATACGAAGACATTACGATACGAAAATATGTTAATTTTCCAAAAATCTAGATACGAATACGTCAAAAATATATATATATTTATTAATAATAATATTATGGAGTTCATAAAAAGACAAAAATTCCGTTTAATTTCCAATAATATATAATATTCCATATATTCCTACAGCTGAAGTTGAAACCCTAGCACGTATTTACGGCCCAAACCCAATACCTCAAATATCATAATACAGGCGCCTCCTTTCAAACTTAAGCAAAGCTCATCTTTCAAAACAGGCAGCCACTTGCGTGACGGCGGTGCCGTAACATGGGACCCCGCTATAGCGGCGACGCGACGGGTTTAACCTGCGTGAAGATGGGTTTGAGAAGATGGGGGCGACAGACGTGTGTTCAGGTAGGGTGAAGGGTCGATAGTTTCTGGAAAAAAAAACCTAGGAGACTTAGAAGACTCAACCTTTATACTCCAGACATTTTCTATTTTTAGGGGATACATATTCTAAACATATTAAACACGTTTTCTTCACAAACAAATTAAAAAAAGACTAATTAAAAGTATATTTTTAATAGGTATTTTCGGCATATTTTTTCGTATTACGTATTTCATGCGTATTAAGACGGGGATGACACCCTCCTAAACATATTCGCGCTTCATAGGAATAGGATATATGACGTGGTAGTTTGCAACACTTGTTGTGACACTAAAATTGAAGTGACGAATTATTTTAAGACACATAGAATGTCATATTTAAAGTGTCATAATTTTGCAACATATTTAACGCGTCACCATATGTTTGGTATTATGTCGCAAAGGCTACAATATTTTTTTAATCACTCGATTATTTTTTAATTTTCTTTTATGACACATTTATTTAATTAAACAACTTCATATTTTTCCATCCCACATATATAGAATTATCATATCGAATATAAGGCGTAAACAAAATTTTGATATCCATTCAAAATATTATAAAAATATATTTTTCCAAATGTGAAAAGAATATATATATATATATATATATATATATAGAGAGAGAGAGAGAGAGAGAGAGAGAGAGAGAGATCAAAGTTAATCATTCAAATTTAATATTCAAAGTTATATCAAAATTGAATAATTATTGTGCTAAATTTAAAATGAAACATTTGTGAGTGAGAATGTGACGGTCATGAATGTTTGTTGTAACTACGAGACACAAAATGAAGTGACACATTATTATCGTAAAATAGTGACATAATATTTTCATGATGCACGTTGGATGCAAATATACGACACAAAATACAATAATATTCCAAATGTGAAGTATAATTATGACATTCAATTGCTTTAGTAAGTTGAAACTCTATTAATTTCGAGTAAATTGCTTAAGATTGGTTCTATTAATGGCAGCGTATTAGCCTACTTGATACTGTTAAGAATGATATGATATGCTGTGAAAACTAATTTGTATTCCCTCCTATATATATAGAGTACAAAGAAGCCTATTCAAGCTAAATATCTACACATAAATAAATATCTACAAATAAGGAAAACACAATATATGGACGCTAATTTATGATTATGTGGATTCACCAATATCCTTAGATGTAACTTCCATATCTTCAATACACCCCTTCAAACGTGATGTGGGATTTCGAACAACACAAAGCTTGGACCGTAGAAAAACAAATTGCGGTTGAGTTAGACTTTTGGTGAACATATCTGCAATTTCAAGAGCTTATGGAACAAACTAAGTTCACAATTTGCCTGACGTAATTAGTTTGCGAACATAATGGTAATCGATGTCGATGTATTTTGCACGTTTATGAGCAATCAGGTTCTGACTGAGAAAAATATCACTATTGTTGTCACAAAGTAGCAACGGAGTGGATGAAGGAGAAGCACGCAACTCCTTTAGTATGTGAGTTACCCATACAATTTCAGATGTGGTAGCAGCTGATTAACACGTATTTTATGTGCATGTCAAGTGTATTTTGCATGTGTTTGAGTCTCGATTTATGTGCTTAAATGTTAGAAATGCTAGGGTTTCTTAACTTGTAGCATACTTTATACTTTTCTCGTTTTCTCTCAGTTTTCGATCTATTTTTGTAAGAATTGGAAAGAGTATTCAAGTAGCTAAGGATCGAGGGCTGGAAACAAGGAAGAAACGAGCTTAATTAGAGTGAAACTTATGTTCAAAAATGTGGAATTTCAAGTTATATAGCTAGGGTTTCACTAGTTTGATTTCATTTATGTTTTCCTCTTTCTCTTGAGTTTCTTTGTGCTTTTTTCAGGAATAATGAAGAACTTATTTGGCTAATTTAACTACTCCATGTCGAAGAGGAGTTTGTTAGAAATTCATAGCAAAAAGCGGATCGAGAATCAGAGTTCGTATGAGAGAGAATGAGTAAAAACAGCAAAGTTGCGCAAGGAGAAGGAAGACCGAACCGGCGACCCAGCCGGTGGTCCAGCCGGCCACCGGTTACCCTCCTCTAGACCGCCACCAACTGCAGAGAATCCGGCGACCCGGCCGGCGACCCAGCCGGCGGTCCAATGGGTCGCCGGTTATCCGCCCCTCCACACTTGAACTCGAACCAAACTCACCCGAACTCGTCCCGGTTCACCCCGATTCACCCCGACTCGACCCAAATCCAAATTTTTATGTATTTAACCCCTAAAATTCACCCCATTTTGGTATCTTTTCATACTTTAACATTCTTAGAACCCTATAAACATTTTCCCTCTTTCTTCTTTGGTATTTTCATCAATTGTTGGAGATTTACTTTGAAGATTTGAAGATCCTTCTACTATTTTGTTCTACTTTGAATTCTCTATCTCTTGATTATGGTTTTATGCATTTCTTATGGTTTATTTTCCTTAATCATGTCTAGCTAGATCTCTTTGTGATTCCAATTATATGTAGATTAGGGATAACTGATGGGATTAGGCTTGGTCTATGAATTTACCTTCTAATTTCATGTTCATCTCTCTTGGGGCTATGTTTTATTATGTAATTATGCTTGATCACCATATTTGCATATCAAGTGTATGATCTAATGCTTAGGAGGCTTAGATTAGATGCTAGGATCAAGATATTTACATGCTAGAGAATAGTAGGGCTAAAGAAATCCATAAGCTATTGGGAGTTAATGAATTGCTTAATATCTAGGCCTTTCATTAATCTACTTCATTTCTTTGCAATGAGAGTTGAGTGAATCATACTTAGGAGGTTTCCCACATGAAATTGGATTAAAATGGCTAGTTCTAGTTAAAGTCCTACATCCATATCACTTAGACCTAGTTGAAGTATAATTGGAGTCATTTTCATTTCATTATTGAATTTTCATTATTTGCATACTTGTTGCTTGTTTAGTTGAATTTTTAGTTTGTTGATTACTTTCATTGTTCTTAGTTAAATCAAAAAACACAAAAACATGCTAGTTGGTAGCTTGGTTAGTAATTAGGTAACTAGGTTACTAGTTGAAATTCATACGTCCTAACATTCCTTGTGGATTTGACTCGATTGTAATACATCGATTATCATTGCTCTCTCTCTACCCTAAAAAGTAGAGCGATCAGCAGCCATAGCACGATATTCTAACTCGCAACTCGAATGAGCTACAGTGGCCTGTTTATGAGCACTCCAAGAAATTAAATTTCCATTGAGAAAGATAGAGTAACTAAAGGTAGAGCGACGCATGTCAAGCGAGCTCAATCTGCATCAGAGTAACCAATAAGCCCCTTGGACAATCGACAAGAGAAAGAAATACCAAATGCTAATGTGCCCTTGACATATCTGAGTATTCATTTAGCTGCAAGGAAATGATCTATAGTGGGAGCCTGCAAAAATTGGCTTACATGATTTACAACAAAACAAATATCAGGACAAGTGATTATGAGATATTGAAGGGCACCAACAAAGGAACGAAATTTGGTGATATCTTGGAAAACAGTCCCATCACAAGAGAGAGATATAGCAGGAGCTAATGGAGTTGATACAGGTTAAGAGTCAAGCATGTCAAACCGAGCAAGAATGTCACGAGCATACTTGGATTGACCAAGAAATAAACCATCAGTAGTATATGAGACTTTGAGTCCAAGAAAATAACTTAGTCAAACAAGATCTTTGATAGCAAATTCTCGATGTAGACGAGATATATTGGCAAATGACAGTCGAGGAATTTCTTGTGAGAATAATATCATCAACATACACAAGCAAGTACAACACGAAAGATCCTTGATAAAAAAATGAATAAAGATGTATCGGCTCAGCTATTTAAAAATCCAAGTCATACAAAAAAATCATGAAGTCTCTGGTACCAAGCAAGAGGTTCTTGCTTAAGACCATATAATGCCTTCTTGAGTCGACACACGTGATTAGGATAGTTAGGGTCAACATACCCCAGAGGTTGCTCCATATAAATGGGTTTAGAAAACCCATTTAAGAAAGCATTTTTAACATCAAGCTGGTACAAAGGCCAATGGTGAATTACAGCAAGAGTTAATATAATACGAATAGTAGAGGCTTTGACAACTGGACTGAAGTGTGAGAAAAGTCAAAACCTAGAATTTGAGTATAACCTCAGGCAACAAGGTGTACCTTATGATGATCAATTGGCCCATCAGACAAAAAAACTTGGTTCGAAAAATCCACTTTGAACTAACAATATTCATCCCAGACGGTCGAGGGATAAGCTCCCATGTCCCATTTGAATAAAGGGCAGCCATTTCTTCATCCATAGCATGTATCCAATGGGGATACTTTGCTGTACTTTTAAAACCTTTGGGTATTGAAGAAGCTAAAAGCGCATGAATTAGAGTAGTTTGTGCGAGATCGGCAATGTGATGAGGCTTAAATATGCCAGAATGGGATCGTGTTTGCATGAGATGCCTGGACATAATGCTAAATAAGTTTGTGATTGAGAGAGCAGCGAAAGTTCGTGAACATGTTGTTGGGGTTGTTGTATATAGCTAAAGCAAAAACGTGTTTTAGTATATATGACATGTATTCCACTGGTAACAATCACCTATCTGAATAAATATATTAATAAGAATAAGCCCTATATCTCATGTTTTAGAACACGTGGACGGCTCGGGTGTCAGGGAGATCACACAGCGTTCGACAATAATTATGAGATATAAACAGTGTCACAGTCGAGATAGCTTGGGAAAACTATCGGTTTAGACTGCAACATAACGGTAGTGGCGGGTCTCAGTCGCTAGTTATGTTGGTACGGTGGAACGTATTGACAGGATCGAGTGAGATAAGGTTCTTCTGATACTGACCCTAGCAATAGGTGAAGAACTAGAGATCTCGGGATTTAGAGATATGATCTTAATCTCAATATGCTATTAGAGATATATGTGTTGTTCACTGTTACTTTGACTTGTATAGCTAAGGGTCTATCGCAGCATCCCTGATGACTTGCATCTTGGGTAACATGAGGGCACATAGTATGTCTAATTAGTTATATCGAGACACCGTGTCCGTATTAGGTTGAGAGATATCCCCTCAGGGAGTTCACAAGGTTTATTATACCAAGTCATGCATGCTGATTAAGTTCAGGTATAATAATAAGGGGTGAACGGGTACTACTTGAGGAGAATAAGATGTTAATTAATTATGAGCAGTCAGAGGAGCTCTAATTAATTAATGGATATCGGAGTCATTAAACACGGGGATAGCTCTAAATAAAGTATCAGCCCCAATCTACAAATTGGGACAGAGCGGTGATTCAGTTGTGATTCTTTAGTGGAATGCATCACAGCTCTAATGAAATTAATGTTCTGGGTTGATCATGGTTATTTCATTAGGTAAGGCTAAACTCTGTCTGGTACATAGATCCCTGGGGTGGCCCAAGAGCTCTTCAGGAAAGGAATTCAATGTATTATTGAGGGATATCAGTTTTGGACTAAAAAGAGGCATTATGGGCTTGAGCCCATTAATGTGGCGCCTACTGTAGTGTAGGGGACGCCAGTTTCCTCTTTTTGTGTCCATCTGATCTCAATAATTGTACTCTGGTTAATTATATAATTATAGAATAAATTAATATCTAATTAATTAAGATTTATTCTTAATTAAGGAATTAGATAATTAATTTAATAATTATATATTATTTTCCTTATAATAATTAGGATTAATTCTAATTATATTTAATTAGAATTTGTTCCAGTAATTATTAACTAAACCGGGCTTTAATTAATTAAAGCCCGTGACTTAGTGGACAAGGAATAGGGGCGGCACTTCTCCTTATAAATAAGGAGGAGGAGATTCTCAAAACCTAAGTTTTTGAGTGAGGAGAATCGGCGCCTATCATCAGCAGAGGGAGAGTTCCTGGTTCCAAAGTTCCTAGACGCCCACACAGTCGAAGAACTTCAAGGAAAGGGATCACACCTCAGTAATCTAGACCTGTAGATTACTCCGTCGGCACAGATCTGAGGTTTAATATTCTGAACTCGATTATATGATGTAGTTGCATTTAAATTATCACATCCAATTCGAAGATCCTGTGGGAAAAAGGAATGCTTTGAAGCAGCAGTTCCAACAACTGGTATCAGAGCCACGGTTCTAGAATTGGCTCTGTGATAATTGGATTAAATGTATGTTCATGCATTCGAGTCAATTATGCTATAAACTGTGCATGCTGATGTCCGGGAACAACGTGTGTTGTTTTTGATCCCGTTTTATTCGGTTTTTTCGTGTTGTTTTTCAAATCGGTGAGAAATAAGGTACCGATTAGAATAGGATTCGTTTTTTTGTAAATTTCTTTGTATTTGTCAATTTCTTGTGAATTCTGTACGGTGGAGATCGAGTGAAGAAATTGAAGAACGAGGCATGAGAATCGAGGGAGACGGCAGCGACGACGCGCGTGGAAGCGCGTGTCACACACGCGCGTACACGGCAACGATGGCAGCAGCCGTTCAGCCGCTATCTCGGCGCTGCAGCTTCTTCGATCGATCAACATCGGAACCCTAGGGCTCAACGACGTCGATCGGAGGCTGAGGCAGTGCCGGGGCAAAGACGGCGGCGGTCCGAGGCGGTGGAAGCAGCGGCGGCCAGAAACCCTAGGGTTTCTGGCTCGCGCATGGCTACTCGAGCCTTGGGCTGGCTGCGTCGTGCACCTGGGCTCACGCCTGGGTGCTGGTCGATGCCGGGCGAACGCGGACGGAAGTAGTGCAGAGACGGACGACTGGCGAGGCGACGACGGCGATCGGTGGCTGAGCGAACCAGCTAGGATTTCGCGAGCTTGATCGCAATCAGCGTCGAGTCTACAGCAGCAGCAACTCAGCACCGGCCCAGGTGCTGAGCGGAGGTGATGGCAGACAGCTGTGGGCGGAGGCGGACGACGGCGGCAGCGATAGGGTTTTTCGTTGCACGCACGCCGTCGAGGGCTTCTGCTCCGACTGCTGCGATTGCTCCAACTGCTGCGGCTGCTGCTGTGGTTTCTGGGCGGCTGCTGGATGGCGGACGATCGCGGCAGAGGTGGGGGCTGGATGTTGCAGCAGCCATGGCGACGGGCGGCGGTGAAATTTTTCCGCGCGCAGACTCGTCGTCTACTGCGGCTGTTCCGGCTGCTGCTGCACGCGGTGGCTCGACGCCGGGGCCCTCTTGGTGCCGGGAGGCTCGTCGAGCCAGTGGGAGCGGTCGGCAGCGGCGGTGGTTTATCGGCGGACGGGCTGCAGCGGCTGAAGTTCGAAGATGAAGATGAAGACGATGATGATGATGGTGATTGGGCCGGGATGCCGGGTTGGGCTCGGGCCGGGCTGCAAAGGACGCAGCTGGCCCGTTCACCCAGCCCACGCGCGATCCAACCCGATCCGGCCCGTTTGACACGTACGATGACGGCGCGTGTGATGCACGCACGTATGTCGTCGTGACACGTGTCAGTGACGTGGCAAGCGAACGAGGGATGTTCGTTCAACGAGGGCTAAGGTTTTCCGAAACTTTAGTGTGATCGTTGACGGTTAGGTTTTCGTAACCTAATTCGTTTCCAAAAATTATTCGTCTCGTCTCATTTTGGAAATAGGGAATTCCGCACCCTAATTCCATTTCGAGCTACTTGCTAATTATGGAAGGTGGACTTGAAGACCAAGTGAAGACTTTCCAAGACCGAAGCTTGTTTCGGATTTAATTAATTAAATTGTAATAGATAGGTTTTATCCTTCCCGGTTGGCAGCCTATTTATTTATTTAATTAATTATGCATGCTATGGATGGTTTAAATTACGCAATGAGATAAAAGCATGTTTTGCATGTTATTGTTGCTTTTATTAAATGCGTAATAGAAACGAACATGCCTAAGGTGTCAATAGCATGGATTTATGATTTCAAAAGCGAGCATGTTTTATTACTTACGCTTAGAAATCATGCGGTAGGACTTAATTGTCAACGTGCTTCGTATATCGCATAAAACTCTTTGAAAATAAAAAGACTAAGTGGTAAAATCAATTAGTTTTAATTAATTAATTGGGGACCTCCATATTTGGTTTTAGACGAAGTCAAGGATTAGAATCGGATAGACGTCCACCTACGTGGCCTACACGATATCGAACCCCTTGCCCGTATATTCGTCGGTAAAATTTCTCAATAACTTAGAATATTCTTTAGGAGAGTGGGAGTTGTACGAGTAAACGTCCACCCTACGTGGCTTACACATACAGGCTCTAACTCGGTCCTTAGTGGAAATTTTAAGTGAGATAATCTAAGAGGGCATCTACAATACCGGCATAGTTCTCGTTTTCTATGCTATCTTGTAGATAAACTCGGTTAGGTGAATAATATGGTTAAAGCTTAGCTACTAATTGATGAATCCTCCCTACGAGGTCACTTCTCAAAATAGTAGGGTCCGGTTAAGGTACGGGTTATTATTTCTTTAGTTCACAAGGGTCCATGTGATGATAAGAGAAATAAACTGGCTCTAGAAGTCATGGTCGAAAATTTCATGCTTGCCTGGTCGCCCTACGTGACTCAAGTATAAAATTTTTGGGCTACTCGTTTGTTGGTTCAATGTTATTTTGTCAAAGGGTTATAACATTGATAACATAAATTATTTTTATTAAATAAGTTGTTAACTGTCAACTTATGTTATTTGGTTTCAGATATGTCAATGGATCTTTTTCGCAATCAAGTTTTTAATTCCATTACCTCCTCTAAGATAGTTCCTATGGATGTAAGAAACCGTATTCTGAGGTTCCAGACTTTTGGGAAAATATCCTCTAAGAAATATGAGGATAATTATGACATGGAACGTTATGTCATGGAATTTCGCGAGCTGTTTCAGACTTATGAGACATATGGCGCCACACTTTCTGGACAAGTAAAGTGTGACATTGTCTTGGCTTCTCTATCAGCTTCTTTTACTGCTCTTCGCATGGAGATCATCAAATCTCAAGTCGACCATACTGATTTGGAAACTCTTTTCGAAGAGCTCCTTGAAGTCGACAATGAGAGAAAGAAGGTGGTCATGTGGTCGAGAGAGGTAAAGAAGATATACGATAGGGTGAGGGCTAAAAGTGAAACGAGTCGTGATTCCGAAAAGGAACCTCCAAGGCGGAATAAGAAACAAGAGATGGATGAAGGTATGTCTCTAAATGTAACATGGTGAAACATATTAGCATTGGTTTAGTCCTTTATTGGACGGATTGAACTGGTGGATACTAATTATGGTTTGTTACATATATTTCTTTGTAGGCGATGCCACAAAGGATGATGAGGCGGCTTCGAGTCCTGGCGTCAGTGAGCATTGATGGTAGATGCGGTTGCTGATTACTCGAAGACTTCTGTTTCTTTGTTTTATCTTTTGGTTTTGAGATAGATGTTTGGGATGATACATTACTTTACTGTTTTTCATTACATTGGTGTCAAGTTTTGGCGGTACATTTGTTTTGAATTGGTTTATGGATGATTTCGGTTTTAACATTTGTGTTAATTTGAGTTTAACACTGGTTGTTAAATGTTTTTCATTCATGTGTAGAAGTAATTATCTAGTAACATGGAATATCTCAAATATGATTAGATAAATGTAGTTGTTTCTTTGTTTCTCACCTCTTTTCTCATCTTGTTTTGAAACATTACTAAACTATGTCAAGTATCTATAATTCTACCTTACAATTTGAGTATAAATTGGCATTATGACCGATTTTAACTCAAGATTGGATATAAGGGATATTTGCGTGAATTGCAAATTAGTTGAATTAAGATTGGTGATAAGTTGGATTAGTAAAAGTTTCAATAAAAGATTAAAAGGATAAGGTGATAAAGATCGTTATTGAACGAATGTTCAAAAATGATAGGATCATTCAAGGAATTTCAATAAGTCAAGAAGTACAAGAATGAATAGTCACAAGTATTCTGCACAAGGTCATCTTTATTGAAGTGGGAGTGTTTTTTGAAATAGAACACTAAGTCGTTTTCATATACATCAAGAAATTAGGTTTCTTGGAAAATGTACATGAGGAAAGAAACGACCACATGGAAAGTTTATATGAGAAGGTTAAAGTAATTGATACGATCCATGTTAATTTGCAAGGTTCATTGTTGGATTTAGATTCATGATGAAAAGTGCAAAGGAAGAACAAAGTTGATATGGAAAATATAGAAAAAGTTTTCTATATTTCTATATTAACACTTTTTATACCTCATAAGTTACAATCCAATATCTGTTTAAAGTCAATGGCTTTTGGCAGGAAAATATTTGGATATAACGGTTATGTTGGATCAAATGTGTATCAATTAAGGACATTATTCTGAATGCTTGATAACTCTTGCGGAAATTCGAATAATAGGAGCATTTATGGAATGACATGCATAAAATCAAGTTTTATGGAACGTGTCAATAAATGTTATAGTTCTCATGGTAATGAAGATGATAGGTGTGATTTTCTTGTACATTATGTGATGATATCACTAACTTTGGCAACATTGTGAGAGTATTATCAGACATAATGGTGGTGGTTATCCGGACAGTTTAAGACGCAGAATTTGAATAATGTAGGGTATATCCATAAGGATTGTATACATGATTCAAGTATTCTACGTAGGTTACTGTTCTGACTAGGTTATCGATATAAATTATATCGAAAAAGTGTCAGATATTTGCTATTGTTGCGTGCAAGGTAACAAATATAGTTCATTAATGAACACGGATAATTGGGGAGTGTGTTGGTAAATGAGGTAATCGACCTTAAATCTATGTGTTCACTTAGAAAAGGAGAACCATACCTTGGAGAATCTCGGAACAGTAAAATGTTTATGAGAGTTCTTTCATGACAAGCTAAATATGTAGTGGGAGCTACTAAAGCAGCTGTATGGTTGGAAACTTTACTTTGTGAAATGGTAGTAATCCTATCTTGCAAGAAATCTCACATGAGTTTTCAAGTGCAGAAGCAAGATCTATGGATTTGTCAACCTGGGAAAACACATAGGAGTACCGATTGGTTTATGTAACCATAAGGCGATATTGCGTGTATAAAGGAACATTAAAGCAGGAATGTTTATATGGCGGTTTATTCACTAAATTGAGTATGCCGGCACCTCGGAAGCACGTGGTGGGCATTGTCTCAGTGATCCTCCCACGGTAAAATCTTTCAGTATAAGTGGGAGAAGATGTGAAATACAGTGATGCCATATAGTTTCCGATAGACACATGGGTATACTAAAAGTTTTTACTTTAGTATAAGTGGGAGATTGTTGAGGTTGTTGTATATAGCTAAAGCAAAAACGTGTTTTAGTATATATGACATGTATTCCACTTCATGTTTTAGAACACGTGGACGGCTCGGGTGTCAGGGAGATCACGCAGCGTTCGACAATAATTATGAGATATAAACAGTGTCACAGTCGAGATAGCTTGGGAAAACTATCGGTTTAGACTGCAACATAACGGTAGTGGCGGGTCTCAGTCGCTAGTTATGTTGGTACGGTGGAACGTATTGACAGGATCGAGTGAGATAAGGTTCTTCTGATACTGACCCTAGCAATAGGTGAAGAACTAGAGATCTCGGGATTTAGAGATATGATCTTAATCTCAATATGCTATTAGAGATATATGTGTTGTTCACTGTTACTTTGACTTGTATAGCTAAGGGTCTATCGCAGCATCACTGTTACTTTGACTAGTATGTCTAATTAGTTATATCGAGACACCGTGTCCGTATTAGGTTGAGAGATATCCCCTCAGGGAGTTCATAAGGTTTATTATACCAAGTCATGCATGCTGATTAAGTTCAGGTATAATAATAAGGGGTGAACGGGTACTACTTGAGGAGAATAAGATGTTAATTAATTATGAGCAGTCAGAGGAGCTCTAATAAATTAATGGATATCGGAGTCATTAAACATGGGGATAGCTCTAAATAAAGTATCAGCCCCAATCTACAAATTGGGACAGAGCGGTGATTCAGTTGTGATTCTTTAGTGGAATGCATCACAGCTCTAATGAAATTAATGTTCTGGGTTGATCATGGTTATTTCATTAGGTAAGGCTAAACTCTGTCTGGTACATAGATCCCTGGGGTGGCCCAAGAGCTCTTCAGGAAAGGAATTCAAGGTATTATTGAGGGATATCAGTTTTGGACTAAAAAGAGGCATTATGGGCTTGAGCCCATTAATGTGGCGCCTACTGTAGTGTAGGGGACGTCAGTTTCCTCTTTTAGTGTCCATCTGATCTCAATAATTGTACTCTGGTTAATTATATAATTATAGAATAAATTAATATCTAATTAATTAAGATTTATTCTTAATTAAGGAATTAGATAATTAATTTAATAATTATATATTATTTTCCTTATAATAATTAGGATTAATTCTAATTATATTTAATTAGAATTTGTTCCAGTAATTATTAACTAAACCGGACTTTAATTAATTAAAGCCCGTGACTTAGTGGACAAGGAATAGGGGCGGCACTTCTCCTTATAAATAAGGAGGAGGAGATTCTCAAAACCTAAGTTTTTGAGTGAGGAGAATCGGCGCCTATCATCAGTAGAGGGAGAGTTCCTGGTTCCAAAGTTCCTAGACGCCCACACAGTCGAAGAACTTCGAGGAAAGGGATCACACCTCAGTAATCTAGACCTGTAGATTATTCCGTCGGCACAGATCTGAGGTATAATATTCTGAACTCGATTATATGATTTAGTTGCATTTAAATTATCACATCCAATTCGAAGATCCTGTGGGAAAAAGGAATGCTTTCAAGCAGCAGTTCCAACACATGTGGCTGTGGAGAAGGAACGACAGAAGATGGTTGAGCATGCTAGTCATGGGAACTTGAAGGACATAATTTGCATGAAGTTGACGGTAATGAATTAGAGTTGATCAAAGTGGATGTAGAAGTATGTTCTGATGAGGTGGCAGCAGTGAGCTCATAAAATTCATCTACATCCCTAGAAGAAGAAGAAGAATATAGGAAGCAATTTTCATCAAATTGAGCATGGCGAGAAAAAAAGACCCGGCCAGTGACAGGATCAAGACACAAACCTTTGTGATTTGAACTGTAGCCCATGAAGATACAAGGTTTTCTTTGCACTAAGAACTTATTTTCTGCATAATTACGGAGACACGGGAAAACACGACATCCAAATGGATGAAAATTACCATAAAATGGAGTAAGATTATATAATACTTCATATGGTGATTTTCCATGAAGAATAGATGTTGGTAGCCTATTTATGGTATAGATAGCAGCAGAGAAAGCCTCAACCCATAAACGTAATGGTGTTCGAGAGTTAAAAAGCATAGCAAGACCGGTCTCGATGATGTGTCTGTGCTTACATTATGCTCTACCATTTTGTTGTGGTGTAATAAGGACAGGAAATGGAGTGATGTATATTTTGAAAAAGAGCGCGTACCAAATGGTTTGTAAATTTTGTACCACCATCACTCTGAAAAACCTTAATACGCCTCTCAAATTGATTTTCCACAAGATTGATAAATTGTACAAGAATATCATAGAACTCAAACTTGGCAACTAACGGATAAAACCAAGAAAATCTGGAAAAACCATCAATAAACACCACATAGTAACGAAAACCAGCAGTAGAAGTAATTGGTACAGGACCCTATATATCATAACGAATCAAATCCAAAACATTGCTGGCACATTTCTCATTCAAAGTAAAAGACAATTGTTTACTTTTAGCAAGTTGACAAGTAGCACAAAGAGAAGGTTTTGGTAACACAGAAGTAACTGATAAATGGCATAGTTTATTTAATAAGGAAATAACTTCAAAATTCACATGACCAACTCTATTGTGCCACAATTCAAATGAAGCTTGCAACTTCTTATTTTGTAAGGCAGCAACAAAGGCAGCTTGTCCATGTTCAAGCACATAATGACCATTTTCACGTCAACCCTTGGCTATGAGATCCCTGGTTATGCGGTGCTGAATAAGAAATGAATTGTCAGTGAAAAGTACATCAACAGGGAAGTCTAATGTGAGTTTGCTAATCAAGAGCAGATTTTTAGTAATATGCGGCACTACTAGAACATCCAACAATTTAACTTGAGAAGATAAGTGAATATTTCCTGTATGAGAAATAGAGAGATGAACATCATTACCAACAACAACATGGCCATTACCAGAGTAGGTTTGAGCATCAGAGAGAGAATCTGTGGACGATGTGATGTGAGTTGAGGCCCCTGTGTCAATGTACCAATCTAAAGTAGGCGATGAACCAAGCAAACATCCTGCTTGAAATGCCTCTGCTAAGTTCGCCGGATTCAAATGTGGAGTAAAAGAATATTGTGGGCAATTATTTGCATAATGCCCTTTGGTTCGGCATAACTATAGCGAAGAGGCCATTTTGGGCATAAGTTCTTATTATTTTTCGGACCGGAATGTTGCTGCCCGGGATTCTAATTTGAAGCACGATGTTGTCCAGGATAATGACTAGAATTTCTAGTTTGAGATGAACCATGATGGTGGTTCATTTGACCAGAATGATGGCATATGTTAGATTTTGCAAAGAATGCAGGAGAAGAAGACACATTTGAAGCCATGGATTCTTGAAAAATATCATACACCTTAGCTTGAGATAGCAAATCTGGAAAAGGAGGTAGGCTTGATTGAGCCATGAACATGGCTGAAAAGAAGGAGAATTGGGGACCCAGGCCATGTAAAAACCAATCAGACTTGTCAGCCTCATCACTGTTCACATAGACTTTTAAAGTTGTTGCCATATTCAGTGATAGATCGTGGACCTTTTTTCATCAATTGAATATCATCTTTCAATCGCAATTCATGAGATTTTGAACTTTGGCTGAATGCAGATTCGAGGGCTAGCCAAATTACGCGAGAATAGGTACATCCAAGAAACTGCGCCATCGACTCCTCAGTAAGAGAAGAAATGAGGAGAGTTCGTAGACGCTGATCACTGCTGCGCCAAGAAGTATACATTGGATTTGGTACCTCTTTATTGCTATTATCAAGAATTTGAGGAGGAGGTGGAGTTTTGTAGCCATCAACGAAATATAGCATGTCTTGACAATCAAGAATTGAAACCATTTGATTTTTCCACAATAGATAATTAGTGGAGGTTAACTTGATAGTAACCATATGCAATAGTGTGGGAAAAGGTAGAGTATCGGAGGTAGACACCATTGATGAAGGAGAAGGAAGGAAAAGAATAGGGTTTTCTGTGCCTAATAGTTAGGCTAATACCATGTTAAGAAATATATGATTTGCTTTAAAAACTAATTTGTATTCCCTTCTGTATATGTAGAGTACAAAGAAGCCTATTTAAGCTAAATATCTACACATAAATAAATATCTACAAATAAGGAAAACACAATATATGGACGCTAACCTATGATTCTGTGGATTCACCAATATCCTTAGATGTAGCTTCTATATCTTCAATAATAGATATCATTCTATTTTCAGCGTAGCTTTCTTAATTTATAAAAGCATTAGTTGCATTTAAGTTTGACGATATAAAATAATCAAATTTACCTCATTACCGTCTCTCTTCAGCCTCTCAAGCCTCTACCCTCGCTGGTATGCTAAGTTGGGTTATTCGGATAGGAGAGAGCGTGTGCGGGTGCTATGTGTTGTGTTGGGTGCTATGAGTTGATCCGTTTTGTGCTGGTATTCAAGGGTGATGGTGGAGTGTGTTTTGCTGATATAATTTGACAAGATAATTTATTCTATTTGATGTTTTAACATTTGGATTATGGGTTGATCCGTTTTGTGCTGGTATTTAAGGGTGATGGTTGAGTGTGTTTTGCTGATGTAATTTGACAAGATAATTTATTCTATTTGATATTTTAATATTGGATTGATGTACTTTATGCATTTTGAATGGTGCAGTATATTTACTATAGAATTAATATTTACCATAATTAGTGAATTTTTAATCATTCGATTACTTTTTATTATAATTACCAAATTCTTTTTTTTATATACAATATATAATATTATAGATTACTTTTTTAAATTTACCATAATTACTAAATTCTTTTTATGAAAAATACAATATCGGAATGAAAGAAATAAATGTTTTACTAAGCAATATAGAATAAAAATTAAGCGCACTAAATGACACAAAAGAGAGTCTTCACAACTATTAACACCATTCATCACTTCCACAACATATGCAAAACGAGCAGAGTTGCTTCCTGATAGTCATCGTGTAAATAGTGAGAATAATAATGCCATCGAAAAGACTACATATATGACTGGAGCTAGTCAGCCAGACTAGAGCTTGCATTTGTATCACCAAGACGAGCACTTGGCTTGACTTATTTGGCAAAAACTTGTTCAATACCAATAATATACAATACGTTGCAACACGTGGTGACAAATCTTTGGCCAGGTTGCACATTCTTATTCCCAGATGAGGGGCATTGCATATGATATTTTAACTGTCATTTCCAACTCTTCCAACTCCTCGTGAAGCATATTTACATCGTTCCACTCTACAGCGGTTGCAATGAAAAAGCAAACAATCTAGTGCCTGAATAAGCTTTATTCACAAAAAAGGGAAAATATTAAAGAGAACTGGGAGAAGAATACAACATGTCTTCCACATGTTCTGATGCAGATATCTGCATCTAATAGAAGCCAGTAATATGAATCATTCCATAATAGTAGAAAGAACCTTTAGATTTGCATGCAACATTATTGAAAAAATAAATACACATTAAGAAAACACTTGCAGACAACACTTTCCTTTTAGTCATACTAGTATTGCACCTCGTGCTATGCACGGGATGTTACAGATGTAGATAAATTAAGAGTTTTGAGGACGATCATCAAAGTTTTGGTTCCAACCAAATTAATATACTAAATGAAATGGCCACATAGTATTAAAATAGCATGCTTACCAGATAAAAGGTCATCTATAGACTTTTCAGTTTTAGTCGAAGTAGAAAGATAGCAAAAACTAAGAGTTTAGAGGATAACCATAAAAGCT
>CM038111.1:30695970-30859068 GCA_001642375.2 Mentha longifolia | reverse complement strand
GTACTCCATGGAGGCGTACTATCTCGCGAACATACAACTGAGCTAACTTCTCTGATCCGTACGTTATCAGGATCGGAAGAAAGTGTGTGCTCTTTGTAAGTCGATCTATGATCACCCAAATGGTTGTATTTCCTCTTCTCGACTTTGGCAATCCTGTAACAAAATCCATGGCGATATGCTCCCATTTCCACTATGGAATTTCTAGGGGTTGCAATTTGCCATAAGGTCGTTGATGTAGAGCTTTCACCTGCTGGCAGGCTAGGCATCTTACCACAAACGATGCTATGTCTTTCTTCATGCCGTCCCACCAGAATTTCTTCTTGAGGTCTTGGTACATCTTTGTACTACTAGGGTGGGCGGTATAAGGTGTATCGTGTGCTTCACTCAAAATTTCATTTTTGAGTTCTTCGCTAGGTGGAATGCACAGTCTTCCTTCGACCGTTATTGCATTATCTGTTCTTCGTGGTAGTCTCCGAGCTCTCCCATTCTGATTTTCAAGCATATTTTCTCGAGTGTTTCGTCTTTCCTCTGAGCCTGAAGGATTCGACTTCTCAATTCGGGTTCTACGGTTAGGGTAGCAATTATCCCTTCTACCATCTCTGGTGGCAATACCACTTCTAAATTCATCTTTTTGAATTCTAGAATGAGTTTCTCTTCTTCATTCAGAAGAAATGCTATCTTCATCTGAGCCTTGCGACTTAGCGCGTCTGCCACCATGTTAGCTTTTCCCGGATGGTAGTTGATTCCACAATCGTAGTCCTTTACCAATTCGAGCCACCTTCTCTGCCTCATGTTGAGGTCTCTTTGCACGAAAAAGTATTTGAGACTCTTGTGATCCGTGAAGATCTCACACCGAACTCCGTAGAGATGGTGTCTCCAAATCTTCAGGGCATGCACGACTGCCGCCAATTCCAAGTCATGGGTTGGGTAGTTGAGCTCGTGTGGTCTAAGCTGTCGTGAAGCATAAACTATCACCTTCCCTTCTTGCATTAGAACGCATCCTAGCCCATTCTTGGAGGCATCTGTGTAAACGACATACTCCTTGTCCGGGTCTGGGACTGCCAGAATAGGGGCGGTTGCTAATTTCTCTTTCAACTGTTGAAAGTTTGACTCGCATTCCGGTGTTCATGTGTACTTGATCCCTTTCCTCAGGAGCTGTGTCATTTGTCTGGCTATCTTGGAAAATCCTTCTATGAATCTTCGATAGTAGCCAGCTAATCCTAAGAAACTTCAGATTTCGTTTGGTGTTGACGGGGATTTCCAATTCTGAACTGCTTCGACTTTTGCGGGGTCCACTTTAATTCCTTCAACTGACACAATATGACCCAAAAATGCTACTTCTTTTAGCCAAAACTCACACTTGCTGACTTTGGCGTAAAGCTTCTCTATTCTCAGAGTTCCTAATACAGCCTTCAGGTGGTCCTCATGTTCTTGTTTGTTCTTTGAGTAGATCAAGACGTCATCTATGAAAACTAAGATAAATTTGTCTAAGTACGGGTGGAAAACCCTATTCATGAGATCCATGAATACCGCTGGCGCATTGGTCAAACCAAATGGTACAACTACGAACTCGTAGTGGCCATATCTGGTTTAAAATGTTGTCTTGGGTATATCCTCCGGTCGGATCTTCAATTGATGGTATCCTGATCTAAGATCTATCTTTGAAAAGACACTCGCTCCCTTGAGTTGGTCAAACAGATCATCGATTCTTGGTAATGGATACTTATTCTTAAGGGTCAGCTTGTTCAATTCTCGATAGTCTATACACATTCTCATGGAGCCGTCCTTCTTCTTTACAAACAATACTAGTGTTCCCCATGGTGACACACTAGGTTTGATGAAACCTAGATCCAGAAGCTCTTGGAGTTGTACCTTGAGTTCCTCCAGTTCCTTCGGGGCCATTCGGTATGGTGCCTTGGATATCAGGGGCTGATCCCGGTTCCAAATCGATGGTAAACTCTATCTTTCTATCAGGTGGTAGTCCTGGTAGTACGTCCGGAAAAACATCGGGAAATTCACGAACGATCTCTACATCTTCGATCCTTTTCTCCTTCTCATCCTTGGGTTCCTCATTCAGGTAAACGAGGTACGCTGGGTTCCCTTTCCTTATCAAGGTTGCTGCTTGGATGGCGAAATCACCAACTTCTGCTTATTTAAAGAAATTCCGTGGAAAGTTGTCGGTTCCTTACCTGACATTTTAAAGGAAATCTGTCTCTCCTTGCAGAGGATGGTGGCATAGTTTTTGGCTAGCCAATCCATTCCTAAGATTATGTCTATGTCTTTCATCGGTAAGACGCTCAGATTATTCGCTAGGAGTTTGTGTGATCCTAGGTTCAGTTCTAAGTTCGAGCAACGGTGCGTAAGAGTGATGTTCCCTCCTACAGGCGATGTAATTCGCATCTCCGTCCCTATTGGTTCTGTTCTCAGACTTAGATATTCTACGCATGCTTTTGCGATGAAGGAATGCGAAGCACCCGTATCAAGTAAAACAATTACAGGTATATCACGGAGTATGCACATACCTGCCAGGTTTCCCTGATTTTCTTGATTCTTAGCGGGCTGCCTCTGCTTCGTTTCAAAAGCCTTTGCATTCTGTTGTTGCATATGCTGTCGGAACTGTTGATGTTGCGGTGGAAGCGGGGGAGGTGGTGGGAGTTATTGCTGCTGCGGTCCCTGCTGAGCTTGCATTGCTCGAAGTTGTTGATTCTGGCTAGGTTGACCTGACTTCGAGGTCATTCCCTCCTACTTCTTGGGGCAGTTGTTCGCAAAATGTCCTTTCTGTCCACATGAATAGCAACTGTCGCTTCCCGCCCTACAGACTCCCTCATGTCTTCTGTTGCACTTGGAGCATTGGGAGTATCTCGTTGGGAAGTTCCCAGGTCGGTGCCGGCGCGGTCTGCTTTTCAGAATTTTAAGGGCGTGGTTGTCCTTGCCACGACTTCTTTCCACCTCGATTTCCGTGATTATTGTCCCACTTCCATTTTCCCTTGTCGTGTTGTGGCTGAGGGTGAGTGGGTGCTGGCGTTGGAGTAGATGCAGGCTTGTCGCCAGGCATCGCTGCCTCGATATCTAGCATTCTTCCAAGAGACTCAGTGTATGACAGTCCGCCATGGCTTGCAAGCGCCATTCTGATCTCGTGCCTCAGACCGGCACATAATTTCTCAGCCATCTTTTCATCGGTGTCTACCTGATCCGGTGCGAAGCGGGACATGTCACAGAATACCCTGTCGTACTCAGTCACAGACATTTTTCCTTGTTTCAGACTATAGAACTCATTTTCCTTTTTCTTTCAGTAACTTTTGGGAATGTACTTGTCGTAAATTCCAGTCTTAAACTGGTCCCATGTGAGGTTCTCAAGCTGTTCAGGGGTCATGGTCTTCCTTCGTGCCTCCCACCAGAAGTCAGCTGATCCTGACAACTGGAAGGATACACCGGTTAAGCGTTCCTGGTCAGTGCAGTGTAGGAAGTTGAATATCCGTTCCATGGCTCGCACCCAAATTTCTGCCTCGGCTAGGTCTCCGATGCCATTGAACACGGGTGGGTTCTGTCTAAGGAATAGCTCATCGATCCTCTTCTCAGGTGGAGGTGGTGGTGGGTCATTATTTCCCTGGTTGCCTTGTTCATGGTTTACGGACTCAGCTACTGGTGCCCTTCTAGGACGTCCGGGTGCTCTTCTTGGTGGCATCCTATTGGATTAACAGTGGTTAAGTTCTAACTTCTTTCGAGGCTTGCCTCATACCGAAGTGTGCATATATATATATATATCCTTGTACATAAACATGTAGCATTCGTTCTCTCGCGTTCTACACGGTTATGGAATAGCTATTCTCTTCTGTTCGTAATTTTCGTTTGATAAGGTAGGAGAATATTTTTGAATTATTTCTATGCGTGAGAAAATAAGCTATAATAGGCATCATATATAGATAAGAGAAAATTGCCCGAAGTGGGTCTTAAGTACATCAACAAAAGGTGCACTATCTAAGTACACAACATGATGTTACCAACTATGTGACATCACCTCAGGTACTTAGTCACAGAGTATCTAACATCCGTACTAACTGAACATAGCTACGATACTACGAAATGATCTAATCGTTTTTGTCTAGATACATAATACTGGAACATGAGAAAATAGGGTGAGTACGGTATGCTAAGCGCCGTTCTCAACCACTACAAAAGGGTACAAGGGTCGGTCACTCGGAATCTATGGTGCTGTGGTCCGAGCCGTAATCCACCTCATCCTTAAGGTCGTCCTCGTCATCGTGGAGACCGAAGTCCTGGGGGTCCTCATCATCTCTTAAGTGGAATTGAAGACCTATCTCATCATCCTCGTCATCCTCGATGCCTGCTTCGAACTCAAATACCCCTACCATGGGGGCGACCTGATCATCCTCCTCAGGGTCCTCCTCAGGATCCTCCTCATCATCGCTAGAATCCGGCTCATCGGGATCCTCTACCCCTACTCCCGCTCCGGCTCCTGGCGCAGGCTCGGGCTCGGGTAGCCTCAGTCTCTCGAACTCGTCAACAAGTCGGACGTGTTCCTCGTCCACTTGGGCTAGATCGGCCTGCTGCTGGACTAGGGCCGTCCAACTACTCCCCGGCTGTCGGAGGCTCTCCATGTACTGACGCGAACGCTCGTACCTAGCATGGTACTCCGCCATACACCTCTGAATCTCCTCAGTCTCCCGATGGAAGGCCTCCATCCTCCGATCCAACTCCGAGTCTCGAGATCTCACCAGATCGATCTCCTTAAGGATGTCTCTCGCCACATCGAACTGTCGGCGTCGCTCCTCTGCCCGTCCTACCTCTGGTAGTGGACGGTCTAACTCTTCCTCGATCAGCCTCATACGACGCTCATGGTCTCCGTCTATCTGCTCCAAATGGTGCTCATGCTCTTGCTGCCTCACGAAGTGCTCGTACTCCTCAGATACTCGCCTAAGGTGCTCGTCGTCCCTGCCAAAGCTGTGCCTCGCATCCGAGATCACGCGGCTCAGCTCCTCGTGGCATCGACGCCACTCCTCCTCTCAGTCCTCTCGCTCCTCCCCAGGGCTGTCACTAATCACAATCGGGGCCTTCCCGCGATCACCATCTCTGAGGGGCAGTGCCCGTATGAGCCCAACTGAACGATCCATAGCGGCTGAATCAATGGAGCTACTACCTCCAAATGAGGTAGCCCAGTCCCGCTGCTCCGGGGTGATCCTCGCTCGAGTACGAGAAGGCTCCATCTCCTCGTCCGACTCATCTCTCTCTCGCCGTCCCAAGATGGGCGACGCAGGCATAACAACTAGGGGTGGAGGTGACATCTGCTGCGGTGGGAGCTCGGGCAGCGGTGAGCTCGGCAGTGGGGGAACCTCGGGCGATGGTGCCTCAAGTGGCGATGCGGGTGCCCCACCAACCGCAGGTAACTCCCTCAGTGGCGCACCGTAATGAGTGAAAGTCGTCTGCAGTGTCGTCATGAAACCGTAGTAGTCACCTACATCCTCCAGACGATCCGGGTGCCTCGGGGTGTGTGCCTGGGCTAAGTGCTCAGCCCATCCCTGCCAGTTAGCAGACAGTAGTGGCACCAGTCGACGGATGCCCTCGATCTCACCAACCCCGTGAGTGTGGGCGCGGGCCTAAAGTTGGTGATAGGTGGCCAAGAACTGGCCCACGTTATCACCGTGGCACATCTGGTAGGAGCGGTAGTAACGAATCACCTCATCCGGTGTGGCTCCCAGGCGAAGCGGCCTCCTATGCGTAAACATCCGTCCCGCCATCCTACACGAAACATGATCCTAATCAGTTCTGATAACGAAAGAAATATGAAGGCGATAGCGAGAACTTCTATATCTACGTGCTTAGCGTATATCTATCCTTTAGTTCCATAATACTTAGTTCGTTAGTTCTTCTTTTATCGAACATGCGGTAACATATTCAAATGAGGACTTATTTTATGTTGCCACAAGGTTCGTGTTTCTAATTTCTAATTGTATGCTAAATTTTTAAGGCATTAGCAGCCTAGTATAACGGTTTCCTTGAGAAAACTATAACGTTTGACGAAATCATCTCATTCCTCATGCTGCTTTTCGTATCTAGTCTTCTGCTATCTTGCCTCACTGTTCATCTTCTTCCTTGCTTGCCTGGAGAAGAGAGGAACTTCGTTCCAATCTTAATTTAGACTGACTTCCTCGAAGTACGTGTCTAAAGCACTATGTTCTATAAAGAAGTTCACTTTTCTTTCTAAGTGATCTAAGTACTAGTTTCGGCTAAGTTCTTGCAAAAGAAATTGCAATTTTAATCGATTGAAGGAGGCATTTTCTCATTTCCTCGTTGAGCGTGATGAGTTGGAGTGCCGAGCTTTTGTCGAAGGACTCTATTTAGTCTAGCGATTCAAGTCTAGACTATACTTTGAAGAAGACTCTTGGGTTTCAGAGCAGAACCTGACGCTCTGATACCACTCTATCACGACCGCACTTTGCCAATCGATAGCAAGACTCGGTGATTCGTGACTACGGTGGAATTAACGAATAAATAAAAAGAGGAGTGAAATTTTGGAATTTGACACAAACATATTATAGAATGAACACCGATAAATGGGCATAATAGTTGGAATAAGTACGACACGACTTATCATGATTCTGACTTAGGTTACAACCAAATTGAAGATGATTCAGAATATTAGAGTGTACACAGCGGAAATGTGTTTAAATACGTGTATGGGGACACGTATTACCAAGAGTGTTCATCAACTAACACTAATCGCTAACTTCGACAAAAACATCGCCGGTCACTCTTCTATCATCCCAGCTCAACCTGCACATTGGAAATAATGTACAGGGCGTGAGTACAGAGTACTCAGTGGACACATGCCCAAAACATTTCTTTATTGTCAAGTCATTCATAGTGAAGCATAGGGTTTTTCTTCAAAAGCCTATGTTCACGAAAAACTAAGTTATCTTAAAAGTGTCTGCGCAGACTAAGTTCTGTAGTATTCTACCATATCTGAGTTTGTTGTGCCCGAGGAGTTGGCCACCTCACTCGGTCACCTGATCGGTCACTATCTGAAATGACACGATCGATGTGTACACTAGTCCAAGAATAATAGTTGATCATTCAAGGACCCGAATTCGATTTATGAATTGGCATTTCGCCATTTAACAGATAGGCATCATACAAAAAACTGAAAACATTTATGGCATGACAATACTTTTAAAAGAGTTACTGATCTAATAAAACATGCTTTGTTTTATAGAAAGCCCACCTCATTATTTTTCTCTACTGCAACGAGACTTGATCTCAGCTTCTGCTACTGTCCCTCCTTCGCGTACCCTTTGATTAAAAATCGAGGTAAGATTCGCATCTTAATGAATAAAATCTTATCTAAGATCTTAGTTTTAATTCTGATCGGAGGTTATTCTAATCCAGTAACGTGGTTACTGTTATCTAAGCTCAATTTATAAACACCGTTGATGAACGGTTCATATAAGTTTTTACGAATAAATCACCTTGATTTATTATTAAACTCGATTAATTCTAACTGCGTAATTGATCAGCTAAATCAATTAATTAGAAGTTCTTGGTTAAATAACTTATCTGACGTTAATTCTTTAAATAGCGAAATAATACTTCCTCCTAAATATTGGAATTTAATCGAGAGTGGAATACGATCTAGTTAATGATATCTCGATCTGTAATAAATTAGGAATTTGGGCTCATAATCGATAAAATGGGTCGTGGCCCAAAACTAAAGGTGGAGGTCGGCCCACTTAGCTTGCCCAACCCAGAACATGGCCCAGCCTTCGGCCCGGACCCGCGATGAGAACCCGACCCGACCCGAATTAAAAGGGAAGGGGTCATAACCCTCTTTTCCTCCCAGAACGTGATGTCCCTCTCTCTCTCTCTCTCTATCTCGCGACTTCCGTCGCTCTCCCTCACCATCCTCTTGATTCTTCACCGATTCTCTGGTCATCTTCTTCGACAATGGGCGGTGCCTCAATCAATGGGGCCGCCGTCGATTTGTTGCCTCCCCCTCTTGTCGAGAAACGTTCATCCCTAGAGAACCCTAGATCGAAACTAGATCGAAAAAGAATAAAATTGGGAAAAATGGTTTTCCCTTCTAATTTCCGGCGATTCACGCCGTCTTCGGCCTCTGGACATGGCTCTGCCACCGTGGTGAGACGGCACCGGCGTGGGGTGGAGTCCCGCGACCTTTGTTCGAGCCTCGCGAGCTTTGTTTTCATCGGTACCCTCCCTCTGATTTGGTGGTTCTCGACTAGGCCGAATGCAACTCCCGCGGTGGTGGCGAGCTCCTAGAAGCTCTAGATTAAAAATCCTAACTCGGAAGAGTTAGGAGACATTCTCCCGGTTCCCTTCTGATTGTTGTCGATTTCGGCGGCGGCGAGGATGCCTCCGTCGTCGTTGCCTCGTTCTCGTTCGTTATTCGTTGACTGTTAGATTAACCTCTGATTAGAGATAATTCCCTTTTCGATTTTTTTGTTTTTGTGGAGTTTTATTTAAGTTCGAAATTTTGGGCTCTTATTTCCTGTTTCTTGTTACAGGTTCCGGCGAGACGATCGTAGTGAAGACGATAGCAGTGGTTCAGAGCTGCTCAACTCCCTTTCTATTTCAAAAATTTGCCATCGAGGCTTCGAGCCTCGACGGAGCTTCGACCCTCAGTCTTTCTCTAGCTAAGTGTTCGAACTAAATATATATAGTCTTGTTTCTTTTACTGGATTCTAGGATATATTTGGGTTCTGGATTGAAGTGATTAAAAGTATAAATTTGTGATAAGTATGCTGATTTTTCTTACTCTTGGTTGAGATTTTCATAGTATGAATGTTACGGTTTATAGGTTCCTACATTCATGTTTAGGAGTTTAGGTTTTTGGAAAGGGATAGCTTGGGACTGAATGTTTAGCATGCTTGTTTTATGGTTTCTTGTTTGAAAAGCTCATGCTTGTTCTAAGGCTGCAACATTAACTAATTCATGCTAGGCTAGTTGAGGTTCTACGGTTATTACCTTGAAGTGAGGGGCTGTGGTTGCTAGCTTCTCCCTTCTTCACTTCCTTTTTGCCTTCTTGATCCTCTGTTCTCTCCCTCTTATGTGTTCTAACTATTTGTGATGAAGTGGTTTGAAAGTGGTGAAGGGAGACTGAATGAGTGAGGAAGGGTGATGATATAGGGGTCGATTTGAAATCCTTGATCTAGAAGGGAAGGTTGAATTGAAGAAAATGGTTTGTAGTTTTTCAAGGATACCTTATTGGTGCTATTTTTGTTCATATTGGAAGGATTCCTGCAGGTTTGATTTGTCTCCTAATGTACATCTTGGTTTCTCTTTCTTTTGTTCTTACTCGACTGCTTTCTTTTCGCAGGTATCAAGGTTGGGTGATGCTGTTGTTTTTCTGCAGCATAGCTGAAGGAAAAAGGGCTGGCTTTCCTTCCTTTTTGGGAGGTTGGTAATTGATGAACTTTGTTCTTTTAGCTGCAGATTTCAAAACTCTCCCCCTCCTATTTGTTTTGTCTTGCAGGCTTGAGTTCTCTCCCCTTATTGTCTCTACTAGCTGACTTCTCTCTTTTTTATTGCAGGTTGCTAGAGGAACGTTAGTTCTTGCTGCTAGAGGCAATGGTTCCAAAAAAGGAGGGCTGAATCTTCCTATAATTAGACTAGGGAATTTGTTGCATTCTACCTTTGTTTATGTATTTATATATATCTTTTGAATTTGCTTCCTATTCTTCTCTAATTGATTTGTTGGAGTAAAAGTATATATATATATATATATATATATATATATATATATTAAATCTAATTCTTTAATATGTGGCTTCTACTTGGGCTCGTCCCATAACATTAAATGGGCATGGCCCGATTGAACTAGTCATTTGGGCCTCGGCCTAATTTTACAAGAAATCGAGAATCGATAACTATCTCTTACTTGAGCTATTCGATCCTTGTTTAGCTAATGCAATCGAGAATGATGATAATTTATTTATTCGATTACTAAATTCTATTTTGAAAACTAAATAATATAGAAATCAAGTTGCTACTTGATTCTATCACTCTTCTATCGATTTCTCAAAGAAATTTATTTATAGAAGTCGAGCCGCTACTCGATTCCATTATCGCACTCTAAGCAATTGTTCTAGAAATCCTGGATACTACAATTGATAATATCTCCCAACTATCGAGATTAACTACCAATTTAGTTAAGTGAAATTACGAGGCGTTACAATATATCTTCAACTTTATGGCAACAAGTTTCACCTTACGATCATCCGGAACCTCTTTGAACTCAAAGATTCTCTCAACATAGTTGAGCCAATCTATGAATTCATCGGTCATTTCTTCCATCGTACTCTGGAATATAAATTTTGAAGTCGAATGACTTCTCATAAACATTGTTCCTTCGAGGTTGCTGATGATGATACGAAACGTCACTTCGATCACCATTCCCTTCATCATGAAAAGGATTAAAATCATCCTCATGAATTGAGGAATGAACTTCTGAATCATGACTCTCAACATCACGATCCAAAAGATATTGCTCGAGTTGTTGCACTTGTCTCCTTAAGTCATCCAACTCGATATCACGAAGGTCTCGCTCATGCCTTGGAGTTTCAACCGTAGGATTGTTTCGTTGGCAAGGAGGCATTGTGAACCTGAGCTCTGGTAACCAACTTGACACCGGAAAGGTTAGAGAAAAAAGGAGGAGGTACAAGGAATACTCAAAACTCACCACTCTAGGAATCCACCAAGATTTTAGAGAACAAAGGAAGAAGATAAAATCTTCTCACAAGCTAGAAGCTCAAAATGATTACTATTATCACTCTCCAATGTTTTTTTATCATTACAACTGAACTTTTTTTTATTGGATACCCTTATAAACTAGATAGACATGAAAATAAATGTAACATCTAATGAGAGATGCCCAAAGGTTGAAAAAGAAAACCAAGAGTTGGTAACTTCTCCAAATTCCCGCAAGAATGTAACAGCCTGCAAGCCTTCATTCAAAGTGCAATAACTTCCTCCATACTTAATATTTTTCAGAACTGTTTTTTTTGTTGGAAACTAGAATCATTTGGCTTTCTATTGGTATGTGGCACGTGTTGGAAATGGAAAGCAATTTTGTAGAGCTATTATTGGTTCTCTCTTTTATCCCTTGTCCCATATTGAATTTATGAGCTTAAGTGGGAGGGATTGGAGCATTTTATATATATTGTTTCCTTGTCCCACATCGAAATTGTGAAGAAAAGCTTAAGAGGGATGAGCTTATAAATATTTTTCTCCACCTCCTATTCAAAACACACCAAAAAGGGAAAATTACCATATTTCTCTAGTTTTCTCTTTCCCTTTTATTTTCTTATCTAAGTTTTCTTTCCCGTGTTTTTTGTCGTGGGCTTAGTTAGTGGCTAGGGTTTGTGGAGCGTTTAGAGCCCTATATATACGTGGTTGTTCTCTTCATAGAGAGATACGAAAACCCTATCTGCTTTAGCCGTAGCCACCGTCAACTTCCTTACCGCAAAACATCTCCATCTCAAAACTCACGAGTGCACGTGAGATTTGAGAGCTGTGTTAACCTTCGAGAGTGATTCGACACTGAGACTTGGCACCGAGGGTCTGCCGGAAATAGCTTTTATGACAGTGGTTCGGCCACGGCACAACGATAATATTTCTCTCCTTTTCTTGTATTTGCACAAGTTCTTTCGATCCTTTCGGCTCCAGTTATAACAATCTAAAAGCTATTCGTGGCCTCGTCAAACCGTACCTTGTCCGATTTGTCGAAGCTGGAGCCCGTTGATGGTTCAAATGCTTTCGTTATTAAATTGCGTACTATGGGTCTTATTCCTGCTTTAAGTCACAAAGATGATCTAAATATGTGTTGAAGCAAAGTTTGCTAAGAAGTCTTTTAAAGTTGTAGAACTTAGTTCTTTTGTTTTCGTTGAGCTAATTCACGCAGACTTAGCAGAATTTAGAAGCACTGTTAGTAGAGGTGAGAATATATACTACATCTCTTTATTGATGATTTTTCTATATACACTCTCTTATATCTGTTGGGAACTAAGGATGAGGTTGCTGATATATTTCTTAGATATAAGGTTAAAGTAGAAAATCAGTTGACTTTGAGGATTAAGAGATTAAGATCCGATAAAGTATGAGAATATAGTACCTTGTTCCTAAAGAACTTTTGTGAGAAATATGAGATCATACATGAATTACTGCTCCTTATTCTCCTGAACATAATGGTATTGCTGGGAGGTAAAATAGAACCCTTAAGAACATGATGAATGCTATGTTGCTTAGTTTGGGTTTACTTAACAATATGTGGGGGAAAGTTGTCTTGTTTGTCTGTTATGTTCTTAATCGAGTAAGAAATTAGACAAGACCCCATATGAGTTATGGAAGGGTTTTGCGCCAACTTTGAAATTCTTGAGAGTGTGGGGGTGTCTAGCTAAGGTGAGGTTGAATAACCCAAAGCAGGTGAATGTTGATTCTAAGACTTTTGATTTCGTGTTAATTGGTTATGCTCATAACTCTGCTGCTTATCGGTTTTTGTCCATTGGTGACAATTCTATTTGTGAATCTCGAGATACTGAGTTCTTTGAGCATGTATTTTCTATGATGTCTAATGTTTTTATTGAATAGGTTTGTGGTAAATGGTTCTCAATTATGTCTTTATGCTAAAACTCATGTATCTGAATGTGTGCTCATATGCTTATATGTGGATGATATGTTGATCTTTGGCACTTGCCTTGATATTGTGTTAGAAACGAAATCTTATTTGTCATCTCCTTAGTATCAAATTGGTGAAAACTAGTGATGGATATAGGTTGAGTCAGTCACCTTATGTGGAAGAAGTGCTGAATAGGTTTAATTGTAGTGATCTGGTTCCTGTAAAAACTCCTTATGATTCTAGTGTTCATTTAAAGAAGAATGATGGTGATGTTGTTTCTCAAGAACAACATGCTAGAATTTTAGGGAGTGTGATGTATCTGACGAATTGTACTAGGCCTGACATTGCATATGCTGTGAGTCGATTGAGTTGTTACACTCATAAGCCTAGTAAGGAGCATTGGATGCTTTGTATCGATTGTTGAAGTATCTTAAAGGAACCAAAGATCTTTGCTTGTACTGCTCCTGTTTTCCTGAGGTGGTAGAAGGCTATTGTGACGCAAACTGGGTTTCTGATTATGGTGACATAAGCTCCACGAGTGGATTTGTGTTCACTCTTGGTAGGGGTGCTGTATCTTGGAAGTCTGGAAAATAGACGTGCATTGGAAGCTCGACCATGGAGTTTGAGTTTATTGCTTTAAAACTTGCGAGTTTTGAAGCACAATGGTTGCGAGAACTGTTGGCTGACATACCATTGGGTAAGAGGTCAGAAGCTCCTATTTCTCTTCGTTTGTGACTCTCAGTCTGCTATTTCTATTGCGAAGAATATCATCTATAATGTGAAAAGAAGATACATCCAAGTGAGACATGTTGTGGTGAGAGAAATGATTGGAGATGGGGTTATTTCTCTTGAGTATGTGAGGTCAGAGAAAACTTGTCAGATCCTTTCACCAAAGGTATCATAAAGCGTCAAGTGCAAGAACTTGCTGCTGGAATTGGTATGAAGACATTAAATGAAGAAAGTTGACATGGTGGACACCTAATAGGTCAAACGAAACTATATTTTCTTATCTTTATTCTATTGTCTATTTTCATGTATTAACATATGTTAATTACAGTTAATGGGTATAGCGTTGAGCTATATGGTTCTGCTGCGGAGAACTTTGGACATAGAGAAATCATCACCTTGCGAGGTAATTCTACTGCGGTAGATTTTGATTGTATAATGATTTAGTTGAGGTTGAGCATTTGGGCTCTTAATGATTAATGCAGTTATGTTTTGCGAAACATTTCTGATATTTTATATGCGTATAATATATTTAGTGCCTTGGCGATTGCACTTTCATAGAATCACCGAATTGTGTGTGAAGAGGTGGCACTCTTCTATGAAATAATTTTCTAGAGCACACACGAGAATCAAAGGTATTTGCCATGATATTATCGCGGAGATGTATTACTTAAGGAAAGATGTGTGTTGTGGGGGTGAACATATGAACTCTTAAAGTTCAAGCTGAAAAGCACTTTTCGAGATTTATATGTTTTCCTGCTTCACTAACATACAAATTCAAATCGAAAGATATTTGTATCTATGCATCAATATTCCTTTCCTTATTGATTTCCCATTTGTGGGGTATTGTTGGAAATGGAAAGCAATTTCGTAGAGCTATTATTGGTTCTCTCTTTTATCTTATCTCTTGCCCCACATTGAATTTGTGAGCTTAAGTGGGAGGGATTGGAGCATTATATATATTGTTTCCTTGTCCCACATCGAAATTGTGAAGAAAACATAAGAGGGATGAGCCTATAAATATTTTCCTCCACCTCCTTTTCAAAACACACCAAAAAGGAAAAATTACCATATTTCTCTAGTTTTCTCTTTTCCTTTTATTTTCTTATCTAAGTTTTCTTTCCCTCCACGTTTTTTGTCGTGGGCTTAGTTAGTGGCTAGGGTTTGTGGGAGCGTTTGGAGCCCTATATATACGTGGTTGTTCTCTTCATAGAGAGACATGAAAACTCTACCTGCTTTAGCCGTAGCCACCGTCAACTTCCTTACCGCAAAGCGTCTCCATCTCAAAAGTCACGAGTGCACGTGTGATTTGAGAGCTGTGTTAACCTTCGAGAGTGATTCGGCACTGAGACTTGGCACCGAGGGTCTGCCGAAAATAGCTTTTAAGGCAGTGCTTCGGCCACGGCACAGCAATAATCTTTCTCTCCTTTTCTTGTATTTGCACAAGTTCTTTCGATCCTTTCGGCTCCAGTTATAACAGCACACGTCCTAACTCATAGCCAATGAAAGCAGTTTATTCCTTGAAGTTCAGAAAATTTCAGCAGGAAATATCCACATCAATCAGAGCCTTTCCACTTTGCTTAAATAATCTCATCCTTCTGTTGTAGTAGCAGATGAAATGGTTACTAGTTGAGGTTGGATGTTGATGGATCATAACTTTTAGCTGAGAGATCACTCTGTAATTGGTAGCTTAATTTGTGATTGAGCCCACTAATTAAAGATGGCCAATGTACGTGCAGTGTATATCTTGGGAGTAGTGTATCTTAATTAGGCGAAAGAGAGAAGAAACAATAGTTTTTGATAAAACAATTTATCCACTCTTTGGTTATATGAGGAAACAAGAATCAATTCACACCTCTTTTTTCCTATCTAATTGAATTTACGACATGAAAATTGAAAAACAGATTTGAAAGGAAAAAAAAAGAAAAAAAAAAGAAATAGATTTATTTGATGCACATACTGACTTCAATGTATCTAATCTAGGACGAAAATCATTTCCTGTGTCAGCGGTGGTTTTGATCTAACTACAGTAAGTTTGATGTCTTCTCCTATGTATATATCTAGTTTGCCACAAAGAAATTAATATTGAGACTTTAAAATAATTAACAACACAAAATTGGTCTACTATATGTAGAAGTATCTAGAATATATGCATGCTCCATTCTTGAAACTTCAGAATCTTCTGCAGTGCCTGAGATCAAACAGTAGAAATTAATTGTGTAAGATTGAGTACGTACTCGTTTGGTTCAATAATGAAAAAGAATGAATCACTTGTAAGAGATTCACTTTCTCCTCGTTTTTCCTCTATATTTGGGATTCCTTTTCCAACCGAACCAAACAAAACATGGGATGAATGTAGCTCACCTGTTTGCATAGAATGGTGCCAAAATTTTGAAATTTTTACCTGGAGTCTATTATCTTGGTATGAACCCTAGATATATGCCTTTCAACCGCCGGAGACTGATTAACTTGCTGCCTTCTTGTCTGAAAACTCGATTTCGACAAGCCGCCACGCTTATGTTTTCGATCAAAATCCATCTTTTCTATTTCTTGGATTTCGTCGAAATTTAAACGATCTTCTGCAGACAATGATAGAAAAGACATGATCAAAACAAGATTGAGCCCTACAAGGATAGATGTGTTCATCTCATCGCCTTCTTCTTCTTCGTCGACTCGATTGCATGTAGTTTCTTGATCGATATCCATTTCGTGCTCTTCCTTAATTTCTGAACAAGAATCTCTCACAATAGATATTGATGCATGAGGTCACAATTTCCCATAATTACGAGGAAGAAATGGCTCAGAGGGAGAGAGATTTATATTACTGCGGAAGATAATGCCTTTTATTCCCCTCTGAATTTGTTTTGATTTCTTTTTAAATTTTTTGGTGCAGAAATGAAACCCTAGAGGTGATATAATCATAATTTAGAAGTTAAAGATAATCTGATTGCTGAATAAATTTGTGCCATGAATTAGGCCAATGGTGGGCAATGTATTGGGTGTATATATTTAGCTTTATTTTTTCTTGGTTTTCCATCAATTATGATATTGCGTACAAAAAAAAAAGAAAAAGAAATATAAGATATGATTTTTCATATTGGTCGTTTTACTACTAAATAAAGCTGCTAATATATTTCAGTATTGGAACGATATAATAACACCATAATTCGGAAACATTATTTTTAAAATCAAATACTACTTCAGTCCCACTCTAAATGCAACATTTTTTTTTGGTGGTTAATCTATACCTATATAAATGTAACGCCCCGCATTTTACTTAACTAGTTAGCTAATTAATCTCGATTTAAGTTAATTAATTTTGATTGATCGAGTTATATTATCAACTTCTAGTATTCAGAATTTCTATAACAATTGCTTAGAGAGCAATAATAGAATTGAGTAGCAACTCAACTTCGATGATCGGTTACCAACCTTTAGTAATTAAATCGTTTAAATTATCAGTTAAAGAATGACGATGGAATCAAGCAGCGACTTGATTTCTATGTTATTTAGCTTTCGAATGATCAATAAACTTCCGAATGAGCGATCATCGTCGATGATCGAATAGCTCAAGTAAGAGATAGTTATCGATACTCTATATGTATATACATTTCTTTATTTATTGGGCCAAGGGCCAATTGATTAATCAGAACGAACCAAGCCCACTTGTAGATTAATCGGGTCAAACCCGTTTGACTAATCAGTGGGCCAAGCCCAATAAACAATTCATGTAGAAGGCATAGCTCGGATATATATATATATATATATAAACCAAGAAAAGAGAGTAGAATAAAACATTACTTTTGTTTAATTAGTAGCAAGACTACTCGAACAAACAGAGGAAATCCAAAATCTCAACCATTAAATTTCAGCCTATAGCATTGAATAAACAAAACCCAAGAATCTCTTCTAATCTATATATAGAAAGGGAATTAGCCTTGAGGGCCGAAGTAGAAAAGCAAAGCTCTGCCTATCACCTACTCTCATGCCTGCAAACAAGAGAAGAGAAGGAAATAAGTCAACTTTTAATAACATAAAAACAGAGATTCAAAATCTGAGGTTGGACAAATGCCCTATGTCTAAAAGGGAAGGGAAATCAGTCCCTTTTTCCTCTAGCTTGGCTGCAGGGGCAACGAAACACCACACTAGCACCATCTGCAAAAAGAAATGGAGGAATCAGACAAGTAGAAGCAACAAGACAAGAAGGGTTCAAGGATCAAAATATGCGAATAGAAACAAAAACTAAAATCTGCAAGAATCTTCAAAAGAGACAAACTTAGTATGGAAATAGAAACATTGAGGCACTAAAATCTGACTGTCTAAAGTCAACCAACCTCCCTTTAGACCATCAAGAGACCGAGCCCTTTATACATACCCTCCACCCTTACCAAATCAGCCACACCTCTTCCAAATTCAAAGCACCAACACATAGAGAGAGAAAAGAACATAGAGAAGGAGTGAAGGGATAGTTGCAGCAGCAAATAGGAAAGGAGAAGGAGAAGAAGGAGAGCTAGCAACTACAACCCATCTTCTTCTAGGTAACAACCAAAACACCACTTTCATGCTACTATTTTCCTTAGAACTTCAAGCATGAACAAGCATGTTAACTATGCTGTAGCAACCTAAGTTCCGTGACCATGGTTTGAATAAAAATCCTAGCATGCTTTTACAACCTCCATTCTTTAAAGCAAGAACACCCAAGCCTAATCAACATCCTAACCTAGGACAAGAACACACCACAATCCAAGTTGCAGGAATAAAAATTCCAGTCTCATTACAAGTCATCCATAGCATGTTTAAAATTAAAGATTAACCGAATACTAGAGGCTGAAATGCACTCCATCACACCAAATGGGCTCAACGACCAAATTCAGTGAATAAAACTTAGCTTAGAATTCGAGAAATTGGTGAGGAGGTCCGAACTTCCGTCGAGACTCGAAGCCTCGACGGCAGGAAGGATGGAGGCATGGAGCGGCGGCAGCAGCGAGCAGCGGTCCTCATCATCGTCACGAATATACAGAAACGAGAGTAACAAGGATCAGTAACCCTTTGTTCATAATAATCCAGTAATTGTTACCGAATCTTTTCTTAAAATCGAACTCAATAACACGCGAACTAGAAATAACATAGAAAGACATACAGAGTCAAAAACGTAATCAAGAGGGTCGAATGTCCCCTAACCCGAGAGGGTTAGGTTTTTTTTTTAATATGCGAATCAACGGGAGAAACCGAGCACCGCGGGAGTTGTGACCGGTCAAATCGAGGGCCACCGGGCTGAAGACAGACTCACCAACGAGAGCTGAGCTCAATGGACCATTCGAGACCCCACGGCGCCCTCCAACACCGGCGCCGTCTCACCACAGTAACGGAACACCGTCTAAGAGACCACGAGCAACGTATCTCGCCGGAAATCAACAAGGGAAGGATTTTTCCCAATTTCTGAACTTAGGGTTTCTAATTCGTAATGGTTAACCAAGGACAGGGGAGATGGGTAAAAGAGGAGAGGAGCGATGACCGACGGCGGTCCGGGAATGGCGACGCCGTTCAAAATCGCCGGCCGTCGGCCAGAGAATCGCGGGGAAGAAGAAGAGCGACGGGAATCGAGGGAGAGAGATGAGTTCTCCAAAAATAAAAAAAAACAAATGGAGAAGAAAGGAGACTAGGGCTTTTGTTCAGTCGGGCCGGATTCCAGGCCGAGTTGGGCCACAGTCTGGGCCGACCAGTTGGGACGGATTTTGTGGTGCATGGGCCATGACCCAATTATTCAAATTTAAGCCCAATTCCTAATTAATTATGAACCGAGACGTCACTAATTAAATCGTACACCACTCGTAATTAGTTTTCGATAATTCGTAAGGATTTATTACATGATTAAAAGAATTAACTTCAGATAAGTTAATTAACCAAGAGTTAATAATTTAGATTTATTGATTTAGCTAATCAATTACCCATTACAAACATTAATTAGCCAAGTTTCACAATAAATCAAAGATTGATATTTATAATAAACTTATGTGAACCGTTCACATAACGGTAGCTATAATTCGAACTTAGATAACGGTAACCACGTTACTGGATATAGAATAACCTCCGATTAGCATTTAAACTAAAATCTTAGATAAGATTTTATTCGTTAAAATACGAATCTTACCTCGATTTTCAATCGAAGGGCACGCGAAGGAGGGACAGTAGCAGAAGAATAGATCAAGCCTCGTTGCGGTAGAAAGAAAACAACGAGGTGGGCTTTCTATAAAATCAAGCATGTTTTATTAGATTCAGTAGTTCTTCTAAAGCATTGTCATGCCATAAATGTTTTCAGTTTTTGTATGATGTCTATCTGTTAAATGGCGAAATGCCAATTCATAAATCGAATTCGGGTCCTTGAATGATCAGCTATTATTCATGGACTAGTGTACACATTGATCGTGTCATTCAGATAGTGACCGATCAGGTGACCGAGTGAGGTGGCCAACTCCTCGGGCACAACAAACTCAGATATGGTAGATTACTACAGAACTTAGTCTGCGCAGATGCTTTTAAGATAACTCAGTTTTTCGTGAACATAGGCCTTTCAATAAAACCCTATGCTTCACTATGAATGGCTTGACAATAAAAATGTTTTGGGCATTGTGTCCACTGAGTACTCCGTACTCACGCCCTATACATTATTTCCAATGTGCAGGTTGAGCTGGATGACGGAAGAGTGACCAGCGATGTTTTGTCGAAGTTAGCGATTAGTGTAGTTGATGAACACTCTTGGTAATACGTGTCTCCATACACGTATTTCCACACATTTCCGCTGCGTACACTCTAATATTCTGAATCATTTTCAATTTGGTTGTAATCTAAGTCAGAATCATGACAAATCGCGTCGTACTACTTTCAACTATTATGCCCACTTATCGATGTTGCTTTATAATTTGTTAGCGTCAAATCTCGAAATTTCACTTCCTTTTCTTTATTATTCGTAAATTCCACCATAGTCACGAATCACCGAGCTTTGCTATTAATTAGTAAAGTGCGGTCGTGACAATAAAAAAAAAGTCTTATGGCGAAATATACATCGCCTGAAATATCCTTATACTAAATTTTTAATTAAAGGTAATAATGTAATCTAATATATCATGATGAATCTCAAATTAAAGGTAATAATATCTACAAGAATTCATTACAAATTAAAACAACTATAATTGATTACCATATCTAAGAGTCTATTTCTATAACTACTTTATGGTATCGGCAAAAAATCTATATATTCACAAATTATACTATACAAAACATTCACAGGAAAAAATATTTATATTCACAAATTATACTATACAAAATATTCAAAGGAAAATAGCTTATACGTTTAAAATATATTGTACTATTTAGGAAAGTATATTTGATTTTTTTGAAATTAATAATATTCAATAGTTAAAGTGAAAGAAATATTACCGATTATGATACTTTATTAAAAAGCGCACAACCATATGACATTGCTTATTATTATTATTATTATTATTATTATTATTATTATTATTATTATTATTATTATTATTAGTAGTAGTAGTAGTAGTAGTAGTAGTAGTAGTAGTAGTATTCTTGTTGTTGCTATCACATATTTAAGTTTATACATATTAAATACAGATATTAAATTATATTGAAGTAAAACGTTTAAGTAATTAAAATCTTCTGTACTTATTAAGAACCATAGTATTTCTAAAGTATTCAACATGGACAAAAATGAGAGATAAGAAACATTTTTTTTTCTTTTATGATTCTAAAAGGATTTTAATATTAACATGAAAGTTAACTATATACATCACTAGAAACGCCCCCCTACCCACCGTGGGCACATTAAATATGCTCACCGCTTATGTGGCAATGTCACGTCATTAATTTTTTCCATTTAGAGTTGAGTTTTTTTTAGTAGCGTTTGGTTTTTTTTTTTTGTAGGATTTAGTAATTATAGTATATATTTAAATTAATTTCCTTATTTATCGTATTGCCACGTCATCGGTGGGCACATTAAGTATGTCCACCGTGGGCATTGGAGCATTCCTTTATACATCACATAGCATTTTAATCTTCCAATGCCGCCAAACATAGCATGATTTTGGTCATTTTGGTCATGATACAATTAGTTTGCATAAATTAATTATGCTTTTTTTTTTATCAGGCAAACACAATACTCATACACCCACACACGAACCTGGGGTGACTCTTACTTTAGCGCATGCATAGTAATACATTAAGAAAAAAGATATTACTCCTATATTATCTAAACACTTTAGATATTTCTTCCAAATAATACATCCAACATCTAAAGCATCTCACAATCACATATTTGAAAAAATTTGGAAAATTAATTTATAAACTCATTTAGAAAATTCTGCTTATTAGGAATAACATTAATCCCATCTTAGAATAAGTCACCTCGCTAAAATTGTTAGAATTATATGCACAAAAAATGATATACGAATCAAGGGATTGATAAAGAAATACATTAGTATATTCATATACATTAATATCTTAGCTAGAGTACACAAGTTGCTATAATTATTTTAAATTCTATACGTTTTTCTTTCAACACTTGGTGAAAATTAAAATAAAGATGAATATTTAGGAAATATGCTTATTGAATTCTCAATATTTTACAAAATTATTTATTTAGTTAATACAAATATGTGTTGAAACAATGCTTTATTTTTATGTTTATACAGGGTCAAAATTATTTTTGTTAACTCTATGGCCCGTTGGGCTAGCCCAAAATCAAAAGAAAAATGATTATAGTTTTTACTTGATTTCATGCCTTTCATGCTTGGTATCTATTCATTATTTTATTTTTACGCTTAACAAATTAATAATTCATTGAATATCTATCTTTGTTTTATTTTTATAAAAAAAGTATAAAAAGTAACATATTCATTGTGTAATTTGATATATAATATATTTATATACATATAAGATAATGTAGATGGGATAAACTTTGCCTTGTACTGCCTCCGGTCTTTTCAAGTTGATACACTTTTTTTCAGTATTTTTTTCAAGCATTTTCGATGATGAGTTTTAAAATAACCTTTTAAAGATTTTTTTTCTATTACGTTTGAATATAGTAAATATATCATATTTCAAATATGGAACGAGTATATATATCTATACATATTATATAGTTGGTATACAATTTAACTTAAAGACACTAACGTAATATCAAATTTTATATTATCATCATTATCATTATCACTATCGTTATATCTATACATATTTATATTTATGGTAAGTCATTTCATTAATTGCTAACATTAATTACTACAGAAGCCTACATATAGAAAGTTCAGTTCATTAAATTTATACATTTATATACATTTATGTCAATTACTAATTATATAAATAATATATAATATTAATCTATATAATCTTTTAGTTTATTAATTACGTCAGATTATATACATTTATGTGTCAATAAAAATATGATAAACAATATATAGCAGTAGTGTACATATAATTTTATACACGTTTATTTACTCGCAGTTTTATAGGCGTGTTTTTATACTTCGTATTATTTATTTTGATTTAGACTATACATTATTTTTTTCACTCTTTCTTTTTAATATAAATATTATACTTAGGTTATACACTATTAATTAATAAATTAGAAATTTTCCTTTTTAATATAAATAAGGATAAGGATAACATAAAACTGTAAGTGCAAATATTTAGCAAATTAGATATAAATTTGTGCCCTAATCATGCTCTTTACTTATATTTTCGGCATTAATTTAGCAATTACTTTAATAACTATTAAATTCATAATTAATTCAGTCAATTAAGAGGAACGTTACAAAATTAATCACATTAATTTTATATTATCTTTCAAAATTTATATTGTAATTTACCTATAAATTCATGTTTTGGACATTACGAACTTCATATGTTTTTCGATAATTTTGTAACTTCACAATGGAACATGAAAAATGTATGAGCACGAAAAAACTCTCACAAATTTCAATAGATGGTTGGAAAGTAAGGTTGACGGCAACAATGGCTTCGCTATGTAATTTCAACAATAAAATTTTTAGTGTAATAATCATGGACCACCAACAAAGTAAGATATATTTAATTTACTTTAACTATTAATTTTCCTATAATTATGCCTTCTCTTATACATACATATATATATATATATATATATATATATATATATATTATGAATAACACATTTGATAATAATATTATCACTCAAATTAAAGATAATTTTCTACTAATTAAATTTTAACTTATTTATACTGTTTAATACGGAGTATATATAAGGGCAATATAAATACAATTGGATAAGGCATTGGTGGACATAAATTGTAAATTTCTATGGGAAGTACAAAATTAACTAAATACTTTCTTAGACTAAAAATTAATTAAACATACTTTTTGTTGCTTCTTGAAATTCTAAAATCAAAATAATTTATATAATTATAACAACTATGGATATCTTTTAGCAATTTCTATTATTCATTTTTATCACTTCTAACAATAATATATATAAATGGTATGTCATAATTGTATATTAAAAAATTGCACCTAATGCAATAACTTATTCATATCAATAGTCAATCACTTAGCAGTTGAATGATACAATTTGATATTTACTAAAATTAAAAGGTAGATAAATCTAAACTAAAAATTCAACACTTTTTTGTATATAAATAATTTATTAAAATATATATGTTTGGTTAAACCCATTCGATATTCGAACATACATCAGATAAATGTGTGCGTAATATAACAAAACTATGTAATATCAATAATTTACCAATTTTCATATATCAAAGACTATCAATCCTAATAATTATAGGCGTCTTTTATAAAATTTTGGATCTTTTCATGGACTCAACGCACTAGGAAAAATTGTATGAAATATATTTTTTAGAGGTGCCATATTGAGAGATTAGACATGCATGCAAATGCAAGATAATTGATTGTATTTTTGTAATGGTATTTGGACATGATTTCTTAAAACCGAAGAAAATTACAACTTTGATTAACACGGTATTTTAACACATGCTATATAATATACTGACATTGTATGAATGTTATTATAATATTCAGACACCTTCATGCAAATTTAAGTTGAGATACATTCAGGTATCATGAAAAATGAATGTAATGAGAAAATTTGTTCAATTTAAAGGTAGAACACTAGGCCTTGAACAAGATTTCTAAAGTGAGTGGAAGCATATGGCAGCCTGTGAAGCGAAGCCGGTGAGGGATAGGCGGCAGTGATCGCGGTGGTAGTGATGATTTTCGACAACTTCGAGCTGGCGAACATAATGTATACGGAAGAAAAAAATCGCCCATTTAGTAGAAATGACTGACTATAGATCCGTGATCAATTTCAAAATTAGGATGAAAATTAAAATGAAGAAGCTCATAATTTTGCCACGGTTTACCAAGCAAAAAAAATGGAGTAGTCATAGAACAATAAGTGAAGCATGCATGGATATGAAATTGAAAATAGAGAAATTTAGGAAATAGACAGAGGTCAGTAGTGGTTGTCGGTGGTGATCGGGCCTGTGGTTGCCTCACCTATGTTGGCCAATTCCATGTCCTACCATGGTCATCCAACTTCTTCCGGCGTACCTTTTGGACTTTTAAGCTATTTGTATACTTGAAAATGGATAAGAGAAAATGAGAATTTGAAACCAAATAATGAAATTAAATGGGTTTATGACGGTCCTATAGTTTTCAAAAAAATGGCAAGCCATACAATAAAGCAACTGAAAATCATAAGTCATCGATACGACTTCCAATTTTGAGAGATGCAAGAGTTTATAAGTTCCAAATAAAAAGCTTTTCGATCTAACTATAAGCAAGATTCAATTGGAAGTGCAGAAATATGTAATTTGATCTATCTCTTTTTTTTTTAATTAGTTCAAAAATATTTAATTTTCGTACACTCAAATAATGAAAACAAAATCATACATATTAAATTACAAAAATACATTTCATTTTATGCCGTGCGTCGCACGGGTGTATTACTAGTTTAACTTAAAGACACTAACGTAATATCAAATTTTATATTATCATCATTATCATTATCACTATCGTTATATTTATATTTATTACAAAGTAACGTCATACATACGAATTTCACTACAATTAAAATTCTAAACAAATTGATCACTTTTCAAATTGTCTTAAGAAAAAGTGCACGATAACTCCTAAAATAAACGGTGAATATAAGGAATTTAAATTATTTGAAATACAAAAAAATTAAGAAGAAAAGAAAAATCTAATATAGAGTTGCAACATGATGAAGGGCAAGAAAAAGGGAAAGAAGAATAATGAAAAAAAAGTTTGAAATTGTACTTATATTCTTGGTGATGATGATGAGATATTGGACAAGTTTATCTCGAAAAGCAAATGGAAAAAATGATCGACATCCATCAAAATCAAACAAGAAAATATCTAATGTGAATGTAGATTTATATTTCAAAAATTTATACTTATTAACACTAGCATTATTTTTTTTAACAAAACAACAAAACATAAATGGTTACAGTTTTTTACTTGATTTCATTTTTATGTCTTTCATGCTTGGTATCTACTTATTATTTTATTTTTACGTTTAGCAAATTAATAATTTATTGAATATATTCTATTTTTTTTAAAAGAAAGTATAAAACTCACGTATTCACGTGCAACGCGCGTGTTATTTGCTTATTAATTAAAAGTGTATAGTAGTATTAAATATTTTAGTATATATTTTGTTTTACAGAAGTAGTGCAATGACCTAACTATTATAGTTTATATTATGTTGGGGCCTGGGGGTATGTGCAGGCAAATCTATACCCTATTATAAAAGTGTCTTGTTTTACAAAATTTGATTTGCCTATTATACCCCTATTATATAAAAATTATATTATGTCAATATTATATAGAGTCAACTAGGATTATGTCCCTTTTGAAAATAAAAAGTCAAATTTTGCCCACAATATAAGAATACACAACATTTGCCCAAATTTGAAGGGGTGGGACTAAAATACCCCTAGAGCCAAAAATCAATTTTTTTTTCCAATTTTTCGTTTTTTTTTTCTCTTGTATCAGTCTTTTTTTATTAATTCACTTGGTAAGAATTTTTAATGCATTTGGTAAGAAATTTTATCTTTCATTATGTTTTACCAAATAACTTAGTAAGAAATATTATAATTTCTTATAATATTTTATAAATTTCTTACGAATAATTTTGGTAACAAATTTGACAAATTCTCAAATTTTTTGAAAAAAAAAAGAAAAAAAATATATTTAATTGTTTGTACAGGGGATGGTAAGAAAATTACACATATTGGTAAGAAAATACATTACATTTCTTACCACTTAATCATTTATTAAAACACTATTAGTTTCAGAAATGATAATAAATTACATGTGTTGGTAAGAAAAATTAACAATTTTCTTACCAAGAAACAACAAAAAATTATAAAAAAAAACTACAGATATAGTAAGAAAATTTGATATCTTCTCGTCTTTCGCGTCTCATAGCCGTCGTCAGCCGAATAATTCCTACAATAAGAAATGAAGCAATTCTTATATAACTTGAAAAACAGTAAGAATCTTCGGTCGATTCTTACCAAAAAGAAGCAGTCAGTTTATAAACAAAATTATCAAACCCTAATTCTAGAATTATAGTAAGAATGACTAAAATTATAGTAAGAATCTTCAGTCGATTCTTACAAAAAAGAAGCAGTCAATTCGTAAATCCTAAAAACGTAAGAAAAATGTCAAATTCTTACCATAAATTAACAAACAAAACACAATAAGAAAATATGAGATTCTAACAAAATATCATCAGATTCTAACCAATATATTCGGTCGATTCTTACCAAAAAGAAGTAGTGAATTCGTAAAAAAAATACATCAAACCCTAATTCTAGAATTATAGTAAGAATTACTAAAATTATAGTAAGAATCTTCGGTCGATTCTTACCAAAAAGAAGCAGTCAATTCATAAACAAAATTTGTCAAAACCTAATTCTAGAATTATAGTAAGAATTACTAAAATTATATTAAGAATCTTCGGTCGATTCTTACCAAAAAGAAGTAGTCAATTCGAAAATCCTAAAATTTCTAGAATTTGTTACAGTAAAATCAGACAAAAAATAGTAAGAAAAAAAATATCAGATTCTAACCAATTATCAATAATTTGAAACCCTAAACTAAATTTTCTTACCACGAAATTGCAATTTTCTTACGAAAAGTTTTGAATTTTCTTACCACTGAAATTGCAAATTTTCGGTTGGGAATATCATCAAACACCTTACCTTCATTCTCCAATGCAAGCTCGAATCCAGATCTGGAAAAAAATCCAAATCTGAAAAAATTGAATAGAGAGAGAGAGAGGCTGCCCTAGAGATCCGGAACCCTAGCTCGTCGTCGGCGTGACAAAAGCAGAAGGAGGATGCGGTAACCCTAGAGAGAGAGAGAGAGATCTAGAGAGAGAGAAGCTGCCCTCTCTGAAACTGAGGCACCCGTCGCTGCAGGTGTAGAGGCGGGCCGGCGGTGGAAAAGCGGAGGTCACTTGAGCGGCGGAGGAGATAGGGCTGAGAGAGAGAGATAGAGAGAAGAAGCTAGGGCAGAGAGAGAGAGAGCGAGAGAGAGAGAGAGTGAGTGAAATTTGAAATTGATGAATGAGAGAGGAAAGGGTGGTGGGAATAAAAGAAATAGGGTTTGGGAGTGATGAGAGGGCATTTTTGTCCTACCACATGAAAATTGGGCAAATGTTGTGTATTGTTATATTTTGGACAAAATTTGAAAATATAAGCTCGAAGGGGACAAAAGGGGGCATTCTTTCTATTATATAATCATTAATACATTAATAGTATTATTATTTTGCCCTTAATTATTATTATTATTATTAGTGTCCTACTATAATTCTGTTTCTCAATTCTTATTTAAGAGACTAAAGCTTACTTTTTTCATATTAAAAAACGTTTATTATATGAAGAATTTTATAAGTATATTATTATTATTATTATTATTATTATTATTATTATTATTATTATTATTATTATTATTATTATTATTATTATTATGTGATTGATGACGTACGATCAATCAATTCTTAATGAATTCTCTATATATATTAATTGATTTTTTTTTATTACCTACTATTCCCTCTGTCCCAAAGATAACGTCTTGTTTCTTTTGACAATAATTTTATGCTCCCTTCGTCCCATTTATTTTGAATACGAGAATTTAGAAAATGTGTACTTTTTTCCCAATTATGAATAATATTATACTTATACTATTCATAATTGGGAAAATATAACACATTTCCTTAATTTTTGTGCCCAAATTTATGGGAGGAAAAAGCTTAAAATTATTGCCAAAAGAAACATGACGCTATCTTTGAGACGGATGGAGTATTTTTGGTGGAACACAAAATTTAATGTTGTAAAATTTATAAAGGATCGGATAAGTTATTAGAATTATATAATAAAAACTAAAATTATCTGGGTTATCAGTTGATGCTAGAAGAAGTTCGAATAATTTTATTGTGAAAAAGATGATTTGATCTAGCTACTTGAACAAAGTGACTCTGATCTGACATAGTGTTGCCGAATGTGGACACTGCCAAAATCTGGTGGCGACCACAACTGCAGCATCAGTACAATAGTGTTGATTTTTCTCCTTGTGCAATAGTTTTCGAATCATGGTTTCAATTATGATGTGGAGCAATAATTTTCTGACCAAATTTTGAGAAATTCAAAAAATAAAAAAAAATCTTCAATTAGTAGCTTTATGTTTTTGCCTCTTAACAATGATTGATCGTCCTTGATGAAGTCGGTTCTCTTTTTCCAATTTTCTTTTGTTTTAGATTCTTTCTTTCATGAGGATTTGATTAATATTTTATTTCCTCACTAAGAAAAAGAAATTGAAATCTTTCAAAAAGATAGGCAAGGCCTCGGACCAAATGTCCTGGGTTCGAGTCCTTCATGGCGCGGCCAAAAAATTTGTCTGATAAAAAAAATAAAAAAATAAAAAATTAAATGAACTATTTTTTTATTATTTAATTTTGATGTTAGGCTTCTCCATGAGTACATATGTTGAATTAATTTTAAAAAAGAAATATAGGCAGTGTGTTATTCCATAACGGAAAAGTAATAGTTCCGTTAAATAAAAGATTGGATGAACTTGTATATAAAATAAGAGGATTTATTAAAGTGAAAAAAATATATAGGGATGTAATGCCCCGTATTTTTACTTAACTAATTTAGTTAGTTAATCTCAATAGTGGAAATATATTATCAACTTGTAGTATCCGAGATTTCTAAAACAATTGCTTAGATAGCAATAATTGAATCGAGTAGCAACTCGACTTCTCTAGTTAATTCCGAGAGTAATCGATTATTGTAGAATCGAGTAGCAACTCAAATTCTAAAATATCTAGTTTATGAGTAAATCGACTTAGTGCTCAATTTAGTATTTGAATACTTGAATCGATATTAGCCTCGATCATTTTAGCTAAATGTTGAGGGAATTAAAATAGCTCAAGTATGAGCTAATTATCGATTTCTCGATTTTAAATGATTGGGCCAAGGCCCAATCGACTAATTCGATTAGGCTACACCCACTTAATAAATTTGGGTCGAACCCAAGTAGAAGCCTGAGATTGAAGCCCATTAATTTAAAGATCCAAGAATAAGTTAGCTAAATCCCTATTTCTTCTATTAATTAAAGAGAAGTCACATGATACACAAGTACAGCTGGGATCGAATCCCACCCTTTCTGAATAAGGTGTAGACGGATCTCTCAGAGTACAATCTTATTTTACAATATATATATAATAAAGATTCAGACTTTAACAACCATAAATCTCTCAAGTTACAATTAAAATACAAGGGTATTACTACGACTTGAAATCTGGAGCTATAGCACATACTACAGCTAGCAAGAATCCTAAGACCAAAATAGAAAGGAAAACAACCCCTTTCTTGCTTCAGCTTAGCTGTAGAAACACAGCAGTACCACCCTAGCTTAACCTGCAAAAAGAAAAGAAAGGGATGGATCAGCTGCATAGTAAAACAACAGACTTCAATCTGCAACTTTTGACCAAATATAAATCTGCAGAACACTTCACTAGTAGGACAAGATTAGCATGAGAGAGGGTAGTATTGGGCTACGACAATCTAACTCCCCAAGTTAACTTACTCATTCAGTCACCAAGGAACAAGCGTCCCTTATACAAAAGACACACACACCCATCCCTTAGCCTCCATTCCACCAAAATTTGGAACACACATATAGACAGAGAAGAAAGAAATGAGGGTGGAAGTGGAGAGAAAGCTTGGACAACAACCAAGAGCATGGAAGAGCTCATCCCTTCAAGTACCAGACTGCTAACATCACCACTTCAAGGTAACGAACCACAGATCCTAACTCTTAGGAAAGAAAGCATGTTATCACCTTTCTTCAAACAAATAGGTCTAGCATAGACGCTTTCGAATTTAGAACACACACAACATGCTTATTCTTGCACCTCTTTAAGCACTTCAATCTCTAGAATTTAGAACTTAAGACTATAATCATCATTAATAAAACAAAAAGCGTACACCCTCCATGAATACGCTTCAACATTCGAACCCAGAATTAAACTAAGGACAAGAATACAATTCATACACTGCAAATTTAGAACGTAAAGAATAAAGGGGAGGAAGAAAGCGAGAGTCGGACCTCCGTCGAGGCCGAAACCTCGACGGCATCAGATCAGCACCGGAGCCGAGCGGCGAGCAACAACACTCAACTGCAAATAGCGGTGGCGTTTCTGTCGTCACATCATCAGAACCGAGCTGGTGGAGCAGCTCCGACAGCCGCCGAGATGACAAGGTGCAACCACGGCATCCTTGACACTGCTGTGCCGAAATCTGCAAACATAAGAGAGAATCCGAGTTAATTGATGATGATATCATTAACTAATAATCAAACCTAATTAACTAAATTCAACTCACTAATAAATCGAGAAAGAGAAGAGACGAATATCCCCTAAGTCCAAAACTCAGGGATTTTAGTGTAAGGGCATCTCGACAGGGTTGTCGGAGAGCGGGAGTTGCACCGGAGAGAGAACGACAGAAGGTCTGGTCGGAGCTGAGTCCGACGGAGCCGGGCAAAAATTGCCAATCGACATTTCGGAGCTGGCGCCGTCTCACCGCAACAACAGAACCCCGAAACGAAGAAAGGACCACCGGAAATTGACATTAGAGTCGGTAGGGGTTCCGCCCTAAATTCAAATTAGGGCTCTCCTCCAAGCTTCAATTAGAGAGAAAGAGCCCAACAGAGAATGAAGAAGACGACGTTGGAGCCGGAACCACATCGACAGACGCCGATTCTCGATCGTCGGCCGGAGAATCGAGAAGCGGAGGAGAGGAAATCACGGAGAAGTGTAGAGAAGGAAATCACGAAGTCGAGAGAGAGCCAGGTTCAAATTCGTGAAATGAGAGAGAAGAAATGAAAGAGGAGAAAGGGGTTTTGGGTCTCTTTTGTGACCCAGGTCGGGTCACCCGCGAACGGGCTGGACTAAATAGCAAACGGGCCGTGCCATTGAGATGGGCCCGCCTTGTTCAGCTGGGCCGGGCCCTTGTGATACTTGGGCCACAACCAGATTATTAATTTGAGCCCTATCTCTAATTAACTATAGACCGAGACACCATTAATTAAATAGTACTCTACCCGTAATTAGCTTTCGATAATTCATAGAGAATTATTTCACAATTTCAATAATTAACTTTAGATAAGTTAATTAACCAAAATTAATTAACTGAGAGTTAATCGTAATTGATTTAGCTAATCAATTATGCAATTAAAATTAATTAGCCCAGTTTCACAATAAATCAAAGATTGATTTATTGATAAAAATCTTATGAACCGTTCACATAACGGGATTTATAACTCGAGCCTAGATAACAGTAACCACGTTACTGGATTTAGAATAACCTCCGATCAAATTTAAAACTAAAATCTTAGATAAGATTTTATTCGTTAGAATATGAATCTTAACTCGATTTTTAATCAAAGGGTACGCAAAGGAGGGACAATAGCAGAAGCAGAGATCAAGTCTCGTAGCAGTCGAGAAAACCACGAGGTGGGCTTTCTATAAAACAAAGCATGTTTTATTAGATCGATAGCTCTTTAAAAGTATTGTCATGCCATAAATGTTTTCAATTTTTGTATGATGCCTACCTGTTAAATGGCGAAATGCCAATTCATAAATCGAATTCGGGTCCTTGAACGATCAGCTATCATTCTTGGACTAGTGTACACATCGATCGTGTCATTGCAGATAGTGACCGATCACGTGACCGAGTGAGGTGGCCACCTCCTCGGACACAACAGACTCAGATATGGTAGATTACTACAGAACTTAGACTGCAGTCGCTTTTAAGATAACTCAGTTTTTCGTGAACATAGGCCTTTCAAGAAAAACCCTATGCTTCACTATGAATGGCTTGACAATAAAAATGTTTTGGGCATGTGTCCACTGGGTACTCAAGTACTCACGCCCTGTACATTATTTCCGATGTGCAGGTTGAGCAAGATGAATGGAGAGTGACCGGCGATGCTTTTGTCAAAGTTAGCAAGTAGTATTAGTTGAAGATTTCTCTTGGTAATACATGTCTCCATACATGTATTCTTAAACACATTTCCGCTGCATACACTCTGATAAATTCTAAATCCTTCGATATGGTTGTAATTCAAGTCAGAATCATGACAAGTTGTGTCGTACTTATCCTGTCTATTATGTCCACCTATCGGTGTTGGTTCTATAATATGTTCGTATCAGATTCCCGAATTTCCCATCTTTTGTAAATTATTAGATAATTTCCACCATAGTCACGAATCACCGAGCTTAGCTATCGATTAGCAAAGTGCGGTCGTGACAAGGGACTTGATGAAATAAAAAATATGAGTATAAAAACTTAAAGATGTGTTTTACCTTATATTATACTATTATGGTTAGGAGTTTTGGAATTATACTTTAAACTCAACCATCTATTTAGGCCATATATATAAGAGGAACCTTGGGTTAAGGGATGTATCATTCTTAGCGATAAGTTTTGGTAATAGTTTAGTTTTTCTTTATAAAAGAATGTAAAGTGAAATGAATATGAAGTAGAGAATTAAAGGTAAATTCTTTTTATGAGTATGTTGGTCTAGCGGTAGTGGGGTTAATGTAAGACCTCCGTGGTAAATGTCTCAAGTTTGAAATCTTTGTGGCGTCATTTTTAAATTAGTGTCAAAATTATTCAAACAAGAAAGGTATGTAACTCTTGTTTCAGGGTGCTTAGTTGGAGAAAGCTTTAACTTTTTTTTAATGACAACTTTTAATTCCATTGAATTTAATTTCTTTGTACAAAATGAACATTTTAGAGCCAGACTCTTGCACATGAAAAAGCTTAGACGACGATATTTTTTTAAAAAAATCAATGAACCGTTCACATTTTAAGACAAACTTTGAAGAGAAAGAGATGAATTAGATGTTGATAAAGGTCATCATATTGAATATTAATATTAATAATTTTACAACTTATAAAGAATTTTTTCCCCTTATATCTTCAAGTATATTAATATTTGTAATAATATTCATATTGAACAAAATATTATACATACAACAATATTATACGTGCAACACACGTAATCCTTACTAGTTATATTAAGAGTGTGATTTAATTAAGACAATGTAGCTCTACTTTTTTTTATATTATATTTCTTGGAAATTAATGTAATACTTTGAATGAGAGTACTGTGGAACATTTGAAGGATTTTAGAAGGTTTGTAACCATATGCCGTGATAGTAAATAAAGAAGTTTGCAAGAAAAAAGAGTCAAAAGATATACACTTGTTCCTTGCTTTACTTACTACCTATGAACATCAGAAGCTACTCACCAATAATTAAGTATACATAAATGTAGGTTTAATGTGACGACGACTAAATTATTTGATAGCAGCAGAAAAGTGAGACATCTGAGTATGCTTGGCATCCTCGAGTAACTGAACTAGCTTAAGATCTCCCCCGATTCGGGCCTCGTCTAATGGACTTCGGCCCCATCTGCACCATATATGGTACGATGAAACACGAGATGTAACATATATAAGAGCAAAAACTATGCATACATGCTACATACGAGATGTAACGTAACATACCTGTCCGTTGCGAAGACGCTGGCTCCGCTCTGTAAGAGGGAAACGGAGGCTTGAAACAAGCCCTCTGCTGCAGCCAAGTGCAGAGGTGTCTGAAGATTATAGTTCTTGGAGTTTGGATTCATTCCATTTGCCAATAGCCTTATCACAAAATCTAACTCCTTTCTTGCAACAGCCTCACACAGACAAATCCCGGGATCCTCCACGGATAAGGCGGCCCCGGCTTCCTCTAGCAGAGACGCTGCGCCTCCATGCCTGTTCTTGATTGCTTCAAACAACGCCGTCTTTCCAAAATTATCTACATTAATTTTCATCCAACATATATACATTACATTACAGTTGGAATAGAAGATCCATGGTGAAACCTTAATTAGGGCTTAATTAATTAATTACCTCGGAGATTTATGTCTGCCTTCATCTGGATGAGAAACTCGATGATGTCGTCATAACCCTTTGCTGCAGCTCGATGCTTCATGCAACAGATTTATTTATATATAGACTTATAATCTTTGATGGATGGATGCATGGACGGATGGATTCAACAATTTAATTAATTTTGAGATTCAAATTAATAATAGTCAATTAATTAATTTTAATTACCAAGGGTGATTGTCCATTGTAGTCTGTTTTGTTGGGATCTGCTCCTCCTTCAATTAGCAGCCGCAAATGATGCAGATCGCCGTTGTTGGCGGCACAGTTCAACCTCAATGCCAACTCCGACTCATATTTCTCAATCTGCACTGCCATGCCCGATTCCACAATCTTCTTTCGAAGATTGTGCTCTCTTCCCTGCACATTTCACAACAATAAATCAAATCAAAAATCAGCTCCAATGTCCGTCGTGAGCACACTGCTGATATGTTGCAGTGACATTTTAATTGACAATTTCTTATGTAAGGTTTGTTTCTTTTAATAGGTTTAGTTTTTTAACGATATATATTTATAGTAGCTTTATTCATATGTATCACTGATAGCACACACTAAATGTGCACACGGTGGGATAGTGAGGCATTTCTCATAAATAAAAAAGCGATATTCAAGAAAGCGAGACGATGAACTCACCTCAAGCAAATTGTTGATGATAACACGCCCATCCGCAAAGTGTATCTCCATGACTTGAACAAGAGCTTGCTTGTCTACACGAAGTAGCCTCGACAACTCTGAGGCGCGGACTGTCCGCGCCTCTGGAATACTGCACACTACAGAAATATCGCCTATGGAACTGTTAATCGGAACAGGTGAAACTGTTCCTTCAAGCTCCTTCTCTTCTTGATTACTCACTTGTTCCTAATCAAGTTACGCACAATCGAAGTATTTCTTTACTTTCATTGCCAGAATGGTGATTATTAATATTATGAAACATAATAATTACCAGTTTGCCATCACAAAGGAAATAAAGCTGATCACCGGCAATTCCCTCTTCGACTATCACTTCTCCCGGAAGGAAGAACTCTTCATGCACTCTTATCGCCTATATATTAATATATATACCAAGCAAAATTAATATTGAATTTAGATCAAAGTTTTATTAAATATAATAAGGTAGTATATAATATTGAGAGCGATCGATATATCATGTCTTACGATTTTCTTGATGAATCCATCGGAGCAATCTCTAAAGAGAGGAACTTTTCTTATGTACGGTTCATATAATTTGTTCGAAATCTGCATACTTAATTACTTGTATTAGGATACATGGAAAATCGATAAAGAAAATTACAAGTATATGTTCATTCACTAACCTTAGCTCGTAGAGAAAGAGGAAGATCTTGAAGAGCAGCTGCATCGGTGTAACTATTCTCATACTGCAATCGCACGTGCCCCTTTATCTCTTTACTTATGTTCTTACCTAATTTATTTCTATTCATATACTTGATAAGCTCCGCCATTTTATCCCTGAACCTCTCTGTTTTCGACCCTTTAACGATCAACGCAGCCATGTTTCCGAGCAGATACGCCCCGAGGATCATGTCCAACGACACGTACATCATCACGAATATCATCTCCCTCGTGTTCACAGCGTGGATTTCCCCATAACCTAGCACGCAGTCGAACAAAATTCATGAATACACGAAGAATTGCATGAATAGAGAGAATTATGTCCCTCGTGTTCACATCATGGATTTCACCACAACCTAATGCACGAGGAACAGAGAACTCTGTCCCTCGTGTTCACACCATGGATTTCATTATAACCTAATACACGAAGAGAATTCAATACATGAACAATTGCACGAACAGAGAAATATTATCTCTCGTGTTCACAACATGGATTTCACTGTAACCTAATACACGAAGAAAATTCAATACACGAACATACATATGTCCCTCGTGTTCACAACATAGCTAGATTTCACCATAACCTAATACACGAACAAAGAACTTTGTCCCTCGTGTTCATAACATTGATTTAACCATAACCTAATACACAAAGAAAATTCAATACATGAACAGAGAACTATGTCCCTCGTGTTCACAACATGAATTTCACCATAACCTAACATGTACACGAAGAAAATTCAATACACGATTGAACAGAAATCAAGTAGTTGATAGAGAAGTAATTACTGACCGACGGTGGCCATGGTGACGACAGCGAAGTAGAGGGCAGTGATGTAACGAGTCCAGAGATCGATGTGCCTGAAGTTGGCGTAGCTGTAGTCGCCTAACTGTAAGCTCCCGATCCAGGTGTGGGATTCTTGGGAAGGAGGGAGGGTGGTAGCTAGGTAGTAGAATATGCAGGCAGCTGTGTGTGTGCAGTACAACTCCACCACGAAGAGTTTAACGATTCTTGTGAAGAGGTAGTTGATGCGAAGGTCTTTCTCTAGTTTCTCGAAGAACTCTGTTACTCTTACTGCTCTGCTTAGGCGAATCCATAGCATGTACCTCACCACCTCCTTTCTACCGCAGTTCTATTCATCAACTATTTATTAGTTAATGTATGTAACAAACTCAAGATTACCCTAAAATCTATAAGTTGGCTTAATTATTGTACCGTATATATGACATCCCAAGGCAAGCATCCCAAAAGATCGATAAGAAATCGAGATTTTAGATACCTGCACTGACAATTAATTAATAACTGAATAACGAAGAGCGGTTCAGTTAGTAAAAATAAAAAATAAAAAAGAATGGGATGACCGGAGGGCGATGAGGCGGCGGTCGTAAACCATGCAGTAAGAGTGAGGGTCTCGGTAGGCGACGGAGAAGCAGACGAAGATGTCGATGAAGAAAGTGAACTGGCCGGCGATGTCGAGAAGGAAGAGATTTTCCGGCAAGCCACGGAAGAAGCCGAATTCGAGAGGAGTGAAGAAGGAAGAGTAGACTGCCCATATTAAGATAAAATGTGTCCAACCAATATACCATCTACAATTAAATGAACATACAATATATTATTGTAACTCCATTTTTGTCTCCTGCCAAAAAAAAAAACTCAACATTCTCTCTCTCTCTCTCTCTCTCTAACCTGTTATCGGGACGAATGATGAATCCATGGGAATCAGTGAAACTGAAGGAGTCTTGGCTGAGGAGGTTGAAAGGGTGCTTGTTTTTATTATTACTATTATTATTTTTGGAGGAATTTTGCAGATTTTCAACGATGGAGTCTTCGTATTCTTCATCTTCTTCTCTTCCTTTGTTTCTACTACTCTCCATCTTCTTCTTTGATTATTGGAGATTTGGTTGTGTTAATTTGTGTTCACTAATTCATGTTATCGTTTTAATTCGTTTTTTGTTCTTATACATACATATATAATATGTGCCTTTAATTTGCTATGTTTTTTTTTTTCTTTTTCCATGTGCATGGTACGGATAATTCTCACATGAAATGTCGCTATAACATTTACTATTATTGAAGATATTAATTTCACAAAGAAAGTAACGAAAATCTCTGCCGACAGTCAACTGTTGGGGGACGAGATCCTTGATTCCAATTATAATGTACTTATTTTGTATCAAAATCGATTCGATGGTTTCAATTTTATACCCCACCCGGCTTTGCATGGGCAATCAAAGCTCTTCCTAAATTATTCAAATATTTAAATTCAAAAATGTCAAATATTTTGTTTAGCATCCGAACTTGAATTTATCATTGAGTACCAAAATATCGAATTCATCAAGTCAATCATTGGAATACCTGATTTAAATTGATTATATTATAAAAATAGCATATATTTTTTTACTACATAACACACACAAACTATTTGAGTTTAGTCCGATCAGTAAAGTGCTAGACCCCTCTGTTCAAATCCTACAACTACTATATTATGATGCTAACTTTACCTTCTTCTTTTTTTTTTCATTTATGGTAAAGTATATTCCCACTATTTTTATTATTTCCTTTTTTAAATTGGATTTATATTTTTAACATTTACATATGGATTCAGACAAAATAGATTCGAACCATTAATATCACTAAGATCTACAATTGATATTGATATAGGTGGTTGCAGTATACAATAAACATGAAAATACTTTAAGCATCAAATTATATATAAATAAGCATGATTATGTACATATTTATGTATGATTATTTATAAATTTAAATATTTTTACATATCCACACATTAGAAGTTAAACATATACACTTATTATTTAATACTTTGAGTAAAAGGAATGCTTCAATGCCCACTGTATGCATGTTTAATGTGCCAACGAATGAGGTGACAATGATATAAATAAAGAAATTGATAAAAATCTATCTATACTATATTATAAAAAGTGTCTTGTTTACAAAATTTGATATGCCTATTATATCCCTATTAGTATTTAATTTTAGGGGCAATAGTGTAATATCTTATACATATTATAATAATTATATATTATATTGGCATGAAAATATATGGGGAATGAGGTATTCTTAATATATAAGGATTCGTATATTTAACATGGAAAAATAATTCATTAAATATTTGTTATAGTACTATATTATATTTAGAAGAAATATAATAATTTATTGAATACATATTCGTCCAATTTACTTCGAGTTATTTTTACATTTGTAATGACGATTAGCTTTATAAAATCTTTTTGATGCCCTATGCTTTTGATTATTGTATCTTTTATTAAATCGTTTTCTGCACCAGAATTAATTAGTTTTGAAGTTGAGTCTCATAATAATTCGCTAAGCTTGACAAGTGATACTATAGAGTTTTTTCATTGATTTAAACTAAATGGAATTTATATTTTTCTTCCAATATAAAAAGTTATCATGACTTATAATATATATAGTGTTGTTAATATTTCATTTGAATTTCGTATGTCCGAAATTAATAAATAAATTTATAATATATTGTATAATATATAAGTAATAATTGGAAGAAAACGAATTTCACTTGGGATCCTCTATCCCCATGTTAGTATACGAGACGTGTACCAAAATCGATTTATTTAAATTATTATTCAATTTTTTCTTCAATTTCTTGATATTATGATTCAATCTAATTTTACACTGGTTGACTAGGGTTCACCCATCCAATTAGAGTTTATTATTCATTTTTAATATTTAATTTTTAATTTTAATTTATTTGTTAAAAAATGAAGAAAAATGTTAAAAATAATTATATATCCTAATTGAATTCATGAACCATTGTTAATAGACTAGATTGTATTACATCAAAATAGAAGAAAAAAATTAAATAAAAATAAAAAGTCAATTTTGATACACGATTTGGTATACGATAGTTGGTATAAGAAATATAGTCTATATATATGTTCTATTATATTGTATAACGCACTACGTTCAAGTATTAATTGTGGATTTGAGGGAAATAGAAGGAAAGAAAAATTAGTCGGAGATGATATTTTTTTCTTTTAGTCTCTATCTTATTATTCTAAATTATGAAATGGTTTATAAAAGATTGTATTCTTACTTCGGTCATATCATAGATACAAAAATAATAATAATAAATAAAAACATAGACTCTGTACTTTTACGAATTCAAGATTTAAGTGGAAAAGTTAGGTGTATATATTGCTCATCTTAAAAAAAAAGCGACAATATTTCTATTTGCGTTCTTATATGCATCTCATATTGCATCAATGGTCGATCACGTGTTGAGCATACTTCCAAACTAAATGATGCAATGAGAATTATCACACAAGATTGCATAGAAGAGTTGAATTGAATAATTCCATGTTCAATCTGGTGAGGAAATGTGATGTGAGAATTATTGATCATGTCTATCTAGATAATTAAAAATATTAATTCTAAATTACAATAATTGAAAAGAAGTTATAAACAAATTGATAATTTTTGAAAGGGTTTTTAACATGTGGCTTTCATCTATTGATATTTGATACAATATGAGATGTGACGTGATGATGCAATAGAAAAATCCCTTATGATGTACATCTAAAACCTTTCTCAGTTTCAATGAAAGAAAACTAAGATTACCATAGCATTTAAGGCAAAATCAAATCAAGCATCCATAAAGACAAATATAAGCTAATTTTTCAGTGGTTTGGATGTCTCGAGGTTCTATGGCCAGGATTATAAAGTTAAACTAATCAAAACCGTTCAAATGGATAATGTGACATAGTATTAGTCTGAACTTTGAAGAGATACGAAGTAATGTGACCGAAATACATACGAGACAGTGTTGATTTCTTTGTATATTTCAGAATCAAAACTTCGTATCCTCAAGGTATTGCAGCATGACCTTGGAAACTAAAATAAACATTCACATTGACGAGAATATAAGAGAAGTCGAGGTAAGCCTCAAATTGTAGACAAGAAGTTAAAGAACCAATCAAAATGATGTACTTTGTCTAGCTAACAAAACAACCACCTTGCTTGAGAATTGAACAACTGGTAGAATTCTATCTCATTTAAAAGCTCGATTTTGTAAAGAGATATCGAATCTATTATTTATATTATAATTCTCAATATACCACAATTTTTTTTATAGCATACACTACGGTTTAAAATTGTAGTGTATGAGCTAAATTGTAGTAGTGGTGAAGTTGTTTTCAATAGATTTGAACACGTGACTTCGGCGTTAGACAAAAGCTCTGATACCATGTTTGAAATCAAGCTCGAACTTTTAAACATGTATGGAATCTATTCATTATTATAATTTCATTTCTGACATTAAGGATGCCAAAGATTTCCTCAAATACAGACAATGCCCATGGAATTTCATAAATTACATGAAGTTCAAGGAAAGAGGAAAAGAAATGAAGAAAAAAAAGAAAACATTTTGAGAGTTTCATTATTATTCTAAATGATGATCGATGATAAGAAAAGTATTCGATATCGATCAAGTCAAACATTCTTTTTTTAAAAAAGAGAATCTTTCATTGACATTATAAATCACTTATCACGAATACAATAATTGATTTTAGTTGTTTATTATTATTATTATTATTATTATTATTATTAAAGATTGACACTTTTATTCGTGTAAATTAGCATTTTTCTGTATAAAGTTTGATATTTTGGCCCGACCACACTATGAGGCCGGCATCACCCAAGTTTTTGTCATTATTATTTGTGTGTGTGTGTATGTGTTTATTAACTTTTCATTTCATCTATTTATATTTTTTTCATTTATATTTGTAATAAATAATTTATTGCATAGTTAAAAATTAGTAATTTCCTATTATGTGAATAATACCATGAACAAATTTCTAAATCTTATTTTAATAAAATTAATTAACGAAATTTGGATCCACGTGCAACGTACGTGATCTCTGCTAGTCTTAACAAAAACACTTAAACTCTACTACAAAAAATTAAACTATAAATGAAAAAATTATCTACGTGACACTACTAAATGGTAGGCATATATATATATCGCATGATTTTGATTGTCGTTGAATAATTTGAATTATTGGCTTTCGTTTATATTTTAAGATTTAATCTATGTAGACGAGTTCTTTTTTTTTTTTTTTTTTTGAAAGAATGTAGCGAGTTTTTTTAAACAATCTATATAGATTGTTTTATTATTATTTGTTCCAAATGAGATTTATTTAAAGTAAAATTGCTCCTTTGAATATATATATATAGATGAGAGATCATGTACAAAAACCCATTTCCGTAAGAAATAAGAAGTAATCTTAGGCGTCCATCTAAATTGATCTACGGTTAATAATTTGTGTATATTTCTTACTTAATGATAGGCGTTTTTATTGGATGGGGATAAATTGGTAATCTTGATTACATGTAACATCCGCCTCCTTGAATCTTGGGATTCTCATTATTGCTGTATCTTCATTTTATCCATTTATTATCTCTGCTCTTGACGACATTCCCAAATTTCTCAAATAATAAAAAAAATCTTATTCATTCACCACTAATGCGCCATATACAACTTTATTAATTAATTTACTGTTCCTCATCTTTTTCTATGCCATGGATATCGGTGGTACAACATTCGTCAAAGTTATTAATATATATTTTTTTTATTTTGTTGTATTGTGCATTACATTTATATAATAATGCAATAATAACACGCAATCAATTCCAGAATGATATAGAATTTTTCTCATTATTATATTACATTTTTTTTAATCTCTTATTTTAACTATAGTTATGTATTTTTATTTTATTATGGAGCTTTGTTCACCATCTAATACTAATATATCGAATGCAATAATAACACACAAATAATGCATTATGAATGCATTTGGTGTCACTTGTCTGTGCATTATACTAATGCACTTGATGCATTAAAAATATATAACAAATGCATTATGAAAAGGAATATATATAATTTGTCTTTGTAACACAACCAAAAATGCATTATAATAGAAATGAATGCATTAAAAAAAAAAAAATCAGTGCATTATGAAGGCATATGTGCATTTGTTATTCATCACATGCACGCAATATTCATATATTTATAAAAGACGTACAAATTCATGCATTATAATACAATGTCAAATGCATTACCAATTAGCACATAGTGCATTATGATACTACTTAAAATGCAAAAAAAATATGGTTAAGATCTTAATTATTATAATTATTATTATATTTTGGAATGATTTTATTGGATTTCGTTTCTCTTATTCTTAGAGTTAATTTAACGAATTTTATAGATGTTGTTTTTGATCTTGGTGGGTTTCATCACAGATCCCTTGATTATCAGCAATACCAAAATAGTTATGCATTATTATTTACTTTCTAGCCCTTTTTCAATATATAAGTCAACGATCTTATATGAAAATTTTCAAATTATGTTTGTTTGGATTGAATCTAAGCTGTTAGATTAGTATTAATCAATGGTCTAAAATCCTTCCTATTTCTTACATAAAATGAGCTTTTTATGTGATCTCATCCTTATATATATATATATATATATATATATATATATATATATATATATATATATCCCTATATATATAATCAGTGGCGAATCTAGAATTTTTTCCTGAGGGGGCTGCATTTCGGGCAATAAAAAGGAATTTTCTTCCTATTTTCTATTAGCTTGAAAAATAGTTTTTTATTTAGTTTCTTTATATAACTGCTAGTGAAACGATGTTGGTTTGATACTGTTTCGCTCATTATGTACTAAATTATACTTAGAATAGTTATATTTTTAGTCCTAACGACCACTGTAGTGCGGGGGCTATCTCCAAATTTTATTCAAAATCACAAAATTATACATATAAAAATTAATCAATATAGTGGGGAGGGGCTTTAGCCTCCACCAGTCCCCAGAATCGCCCATGTATATAATCCAATACAACCTAGAGGAATGAAACTTAGATCGTAAGAAAACTGTAGAAAAACTAATGTAACGTAATTGTAATTTCAACAATAAAAAAGTTTTTTTAAAAATAAATAAAAATAAATAAATAAATAAAGAGAAAAGAAACGACACAAATAAATGAGCAAATAGAAAAGAAACTAACCTTTGGACTTGGGTGACTAATCAAAAATGAAATGACAAAATTGGTCTAAATTTGTTGGGAAAATCTAACAGTCAAATTATTTTACATTAATTAGGGTCTATTAATTCAATTATGGTATATAATTATATTTTTAAAATTTAATTTTTAATTAAAAATATGCTAAAATTAAATTATTTTTTTTATACTAATTCTTTTAGCAATTAATTCCACATCATATTTCTGGGTCCACATAATTCCTCCGCCCATCGGAATATATTGGGTCAGTGTTAATTGTAAATGAAAATTAAATAGAATGCTAAAGCTTTGACGGATTAGAATTATTGTCACGTCTTAATTTATACATTTACATATTAACTATTATTGATGATTTAAAAAAGAAACTCTTGCGAAGTAAATTAAATAATGGCAAGAGAATCATATTCAGATAAAAAAAAAGAATAAAAAAAGAGAGAGAGAGAATCATATTCAGATAATGATACTCTTTGTTACAAGAAAGTTGCAATAATTATCCGACTTTATTACACTTTACCGCGACAAGGTGAATATGGATCACCGTCCCTTTATAATTTATTCTAGCTTTTAATTTTTTCTTAATGACATGACTCCAGTCTAAGATCATGCGCAGCGGGGACCGCGGCCACGGTCTCGGAGCTTGCGACCACGGTCCCGCTGTATAAAATGGCGCTGGAGCCCGGGACGGGTTTGGTTTCACGGACACAAGCGGGATCGTGAAGATGGAGACGGTCCCGGCCACATGGCGCCCTATGGTTGGTCAACAGTCGTTGACCGTTTGACCCGATTCAATTTTTTTTTTAGTTTCCATTTTTCCAACTATATATACCCCATTCCAAAATTAATTTTCTACATCACATTCATCTTCAGCCCATGTTTGGTTCATATTTTTGTGGGTATGAAAAGGAAAACAATTAATTGATTCCATTACATTTTGTTTGGTTTGAATAATATCTTATCCATTTTCCTTACTTGGGGGTAACTCAATCCAATACATTGTTACCCTTCAAAAAATAGGAGAAATAAGGAGAAAATGAACTCCCTTATAGCATCTCCAAGAGTGCGGCAAAATAGCGTTGAACGCTATTTTGGTGTTCAATTTTCCTCCAACAGTCCACCGCAAAGTCACGGCAAAATAGGGGAGTGAACAGTATCCCACTAAATATGCAGTAACACTGTAGCTTCTCCCTCATTCCCCTATAATTGTCGTGTAGTGTGTTGAATTTTTATTTTGCTTTTTTTTTTACTTTGTATTTTATTTAATGTGTTTTGTTGTATTTAATTTTTATTTCTACTACAATTCAATTAGATATATGTTTGAAAAAAATTCATGAAGTACAAAATAACAAAAATAAAAATTACATAAATTAAGAAATTACATAAAATTGGCAAACCAAATACAAAACACAATTAAAACATAAGAACATAAGTGAAAAATACTAGAAAATAATACTGAAAAAACTTAAAGATACATTGATTTTCCTAATAATCCGAAAGTCCATCTCCACTTCCTCCAGGACCAGGAAATAAATTCCGAAACATATCAAAACCACATGTGTCGCCTTGTTGTGCTTTTCTTCGTTTCTGCAAAATTTGTTGTTGCTCCAATCGAAAGTATTCATGTTTTTCAGGATCAGAAATTGTGTTCAAATCTAGCAATAAAATGTTATCATCTCTTATAGTTTCTGATAATTTGAGTTTGCGATCCCTTGATTCTGCAGAAGTTAACAACACCTCCCGGAGTTTGTCATATGAATCAGACAAGTTAGTTACAAAAGGAGAAGGCTCTTGTTTTCTTTTGCCTTTCGCCTTTTTAACACCTTCTGGTCGTTTAGATGAAGAACCACTAAAACCACCGCCATCATCACTACTCAAATTGATATCAAATGAAGACAATGAAGGGTTAGGAGAATTTGGCATAGCTTCGTCAAATGAAGCCTTTTCATTTGTGGCACACTCAGCTTGAATATATTCTTGCAACTCATCCCACACATGCATAAACTTAAACCCGCTTTTTTCATAACCTTTAATTAATTTCAGCATCGCATTTGCTCTTTTCAGCTGCATATTACAAAAAAAATGAGACTATGGATATGTACAAATAACATAAATATCGAAATACTTACAATTTCTTGCGTATCTGCACCACTTGGATTCTGATATTCAACTTGTCTAAGACAACCATTAAATTTTTTAGTGTCTTTGAGAATAAGAGTGATCCGAGTTTGTAGTGACCTGCTGCTACGATCGTTGATTCCCGGTTCGCTCCTTGTTGCATGGTAGCTTTCAAATATGCGATTCCAAAACTCTTCTCTGGTTTGATTGTTGGAGTTGACAGCATCTTGTGAAATATCGAGATATACAACCACCAAGTGAAGATCTTCAGAGTCTGAAAAATTAGAAGTGCGTGAATTAGACATTCTGACTAAAAATGTGGTAGAAATAAAATTGAAGAGTGAAATTTGTGTGTTCTACATTTTTGATATGTTACCTATAAATACAATTTGAAGTTGATGGAATGGATGGTGGTGATGGATTTTTCATTGGTAGGTGGAATGGACGGTGGAGATGGAAGGTTCATTGGTGGGTGGAATAGATGGTGGAGATGGAGTTGGTAGGTGGAATGGATGGTGGAGATGGAAAGTTCATTGGTGGGTGGAATAGATGGTGGAGATGGAGTTGGTAGGTTGAATGGATGGTGGAGATGGAAGGTTCATTGGTGGGTGGAATGGATGGTGGAGATTAAAATAGATGCATAACTTAAGTACTATATATTAACCATAACACATAACATTTTTGACTTAAACCTAGCTTCACCAAAATTTGTTATCAAAATTCCTAAAAATATGAATCATACTTGGTTTCATCAAAATATTCCTTCAAGCTCATCCGATGATGAGACAGAAGAACAATTGATTATTCAACAAATTTATGCCAACCACCAAATGTATGCCCAATATATGCAGCAACAACAAATTGAGGCTACACATGGAGGCTCAGTTATAGGACATCGAGTCATTAATCGTGATCGTGAAGGAGCAGATGCTATTCTCTTCAACGACTATTTCGCTGAAAATCCAACGTATAATGAAGAACACTTCAGACGACGTTATCGGATGGCTCGACCTTTGTTTTTGCGGATAGCTGATGCTGTAAAGAATCATGATCACTACTTCCAACAAAAAAGAAATGCATCTGGAAAACTAGGTTTGTCTACGTTTCAAAAACTTACTGCTGTATTTCGTATATTAGCCTATGGTGTTGCAGCAGATGCTACTGATGAGTACATTAAGATCGGTGAATCTACTGCAATTGAGTGTGTTAAACGATTTTGTAAAGCTATTAGGGAGATCTTTGGAGAATATTATCTAAGATCTCCCAATACTAATGATGTTGCTAGACTTCTCTATATTGGTAAGCAGCGTGGCTTTCCGGGAATGCTTGGAAGTTTAGATTGCATGCATTGGAGGTGGAAAAATTGTCCAAAATCTTAGGCTGCAAGATATTCAGGTCGAGGTGGAAAACCAACTATTATTCTTGAAGCTGTAGCTGATTACGATCTTTGGATATGGCATGCATATTTTGGGATGCCAGGATCCAACAATGATATTAATGTGTTGGAGACGTCCCCTCTCTTTGCCGACCTTGCCGGAGGTATCGCTCCTACTGCACAATATGTGATCTCTGGAAAGGTATTCAATATGGGATATTACCTAGCTGATGATATATACCCAGCATGGGCAACCCTCGTGAAAACTATCAAACAGCCTGAAGGACGCAAGAAACAACATTTTGCACAAAAACAAGAAGCATGTAGAAAGGATGTCGAACGTGCCTTTGGAGTTCTTCGCGGTAAATTTGGAATTGTGTCGAATCCAGCACGTTTATGGAAGAAATTTGATTTACAAGATATCATACTTGCATGCATAATAATGCATAATATGGTAATCGAAGATGAACGAGATCTTAGTGCTCCAATCGGGGAAGCAATGGAAGTGCCACCGCCACCGAACGATATCATAATCGAGAAAACTGAACCTACTATGCATGAAAAATTTCTGGCTCGATTAAAAAAAATCAAAGATAAGACTGCTCATGGCGTACTTCAAGATGCTTTAATCGAGCATTTGTGGGACGAATATTCTAATTCTTAAAATTAGTTAAAATTAGGATATTATCATTGTAATTTAGAAATAATTCGGGATGAGTACTCTTTTTCCTACTCATTTGAGAGGTTTTGATGAGGCTCGATGACCGTTTTCCTGTTTTTTATAATTTTATAAGAATATTAGAATTGTAATTTTATTTATTTATAATATCTACTTATTTCACATCTTAATTTAATGAGTTTAAATTTCTATTATTGCTATAATTTTATTTGATTTTTTATTTTATTAAAGATAAATAAATGAAAAAGAATATTCTGAAATATTCCTTTTCTGCTGTATTTTGGTGCAAACTGTTGGAGATGAGTTACTGTTTCTACACTATTTTAGTGTTAGTGCTGCTGGAAAATAAGGGAGTCTCTTGGAGATGCTTTACAAGTGACTCATTTCCATAGTTGAACCAAACACTCAATAAAAGTAACCATTATCATTACCATTCCATTACTTGACTTGATTCCATTCTATTTCTGTTACCCAACTTGAACCAAACGACCCCTCAATTTCTTTCAAATTGCAAATAAATTTCTCTCTATTTTTCTCTATTGTGTCATGGATCCCATCGATTTGTTGACTTGGCTTGGGTCGAACTACCAAGATTAATTCCAAAATAACCCAAATCCTACATCGTCAAGCCCTCCCATTCACACACCCACACCAACCCGGCCTCAAGGCTTTCTTCCTTACGCTTCTGGGAGCCAGGATTTTTCACCGCAAGGAGGATTCGTACTCACCGATTCCGTTGTTCCTGAGTATGTCCTCGCCGATGGGTCCTCCACAAATGGGACGATCGGTTCACCGCGGCAGGTCTCCCTTCCAAGGCGACAATTTTGGCGTTGAGTCACAACCGGCGGTGAGCTTGGCTGACGAGTCTGATCCACCGGCGGAGGAAGAATAGTTGGTGGAGTTGCCGGCGTGCGGAGAAAGAAGAGCGCCCGTGGCTCGGGCGATGCAGATCGAGGATGGACAAGGCACCATCCCTTATTCCGAAGCGAAGACGGAGACTCTTGCTCGTGTTTGGGTCAACATATCCCACGATGCAAAAGCGGACAACCACCAAAGGGAGTTGGCTCTATGGAATTGCCAACCGCTACAACGAGATTCGCACAGACGACACAGTGCCTCGCAACGGTGAAAGATTGCGCATACATTGGAAGCGCACGATGGCCGATATAAAGGTGTTTGAATCGTTCTACCTTTCGTGCTCGAGCACTTTGGGTAGTGGCAAAAGCCAAGCTGATATCTTGTCGGACGCCTTGGCTCAATATCAGCAGCTGAAGGGAAAACCATTCAAACACTACACTACATGGGATAAGGTGCGCGGAACTCTGAAATTTTTAGCCGTCACCGGAAGCATCGACGCTGTGAAACGATGCAAAACTAGCATCGACGGCTCTTACTCTACTGAAAGTAGTAGAGCGACAACTCTGTCGACGGACGTGGCGGATTCTGTCAGCTAAGGGGCGTACAGACCCCGACCCGAGGGTTCAAAAGCGGCCAAAGCCAGAGGGAAGAAACTGGAATCCAGTTTCGACGAAGCGCGAGCCGAGAGTGCAGATGAGAGTCTGAAAGCAGTCGCTGCCTCGATGGATGTCATGAGCCACTACAAAATAATCACCAATGATACCTCTGGAATGACTCCCGAGGTCAAACGAGCTCACTTCGACTATGTAAAGTGGCTTCGTGCAAAGATCGGCATGCCTCCGCCATCAGAAGATTAGTTTTTTTTTTTTGTCTATGTATTTTTTTATTTCTATTTTATTTCATTGCATTGTAATTTTCCAAACGTGCAATATAATTGAATTTGAAAAATGTCTTGTGTTAATTTATTATTTATGCATCTAAAAATTAATTCAAAAAAATAATTCAAAAATAATAGTAAAAATTATAAAAAAATATATGAGGCCACTATATTTTGGAGTCTCCACTGCTGCAAAAAAGCGGAGACCTCCAAAAATATCCATTTTGGAGGTCTCCACTGCTAATGCTCTAAGAATACCCCAATACTTAATTATTCTGGACATATTAAACTGACGTTGGATGATATATTCTCCCTCTGTTTCACATGAGTAATTTTTTTTAGCACAATAACCAATACATTCTTTGTTTAGAAATAATGTGATGGGTCCACATGAGTTGTCCTTTTTCTGTGGAGCTAATTATTGCCAATTGAATAAACGAGACTTCTCATATGGGACAACCCAAAAAAAAAAAAAAGAGAATACTCATGTGGGACGGAGGACTCCGTACCATAAAAATTAAACTATATTAAAATAAATTAAACTTTAATTAAAAATTGCTTCACAGCTGACGGTGAAACTTTTATGCCGCTAACTAATAAATTTTGGATTGATTTTTTGAAGTAATAGATTTGGGTATATTCTGATAGCAATAGGATTTTTTTATTACTCACTCTATTTTGTGCATTTAATTCCATTTTGATACGTTTATGAAAATGTGTATTTTTCATTTTCAAAAATAATCTTACAATCTTCACCCTTAATCTATACATTCATTTATACAAAATACCAATCACGTTCCATCACTCATTTACGTTTATCATATTAATTGTTACTTATTCATTTATTCTCTAAATGTTAGGACCTCCACTCAGAGTCGGTCCTGTGCATAGGCACACAATTTTTTTTATTTTTTATTTTTTTTTCTTTCTTTCTAAATAGTATTAGTATGTAGTAATTTTTTTTTAGTTTTATTTCAAACTAATTTCACTAGATGTTATATTATTTTTCCTCAAAGTAAGAAACTTGTTTCCTATTTCAATTAATTTTTATTTTATGCTATATTGTTTTTTGTACTATTATTTATTTTTTCTCGTTTCTTAAGGGATTTATTGTTTCATTTTCGCTTAGGACTTTTCGAGATACAAAACCGGCCCCTCCTTCGGTCTACTCATTTATACTCATTAAAATTATTAAAACTTGTACCATAAAAAAATAATGTATGAATATATAGTGAATGTGAAAAGTAGTTAAATTTTGGTTCCCTGGGCTTTTCACGTTTCTATTATTATTATTTTATAAATTATTCTATAAAAAAAAATTATAAGTTGTATAAAATTTGGGGTCTGCAGTTGTGAATTGAGTCGGGCCCAATTGAAGCCCATCTAGATCTTAAAAATGATTGATATATTTGAGTAGTTACCTCACCTGTGGATTCAGCATTCAGGCAAAGGCAAACATGCGTGGAATTGTAGAAGAAAAAGAGGATCGGAGCAGCGACAGCTAGGTGAGAGCACTATTCTCCTAAAACCAAAGACCGAATCGAAACCCAACCGAAATAAAATTTCGGTTCGAGTTATTTGAGTTTTTAAGTTGCAATCGAATGGAAAAAACACAACATTGAATTTCTCATTTGTCTTGGAAGGTTTTAATTTTGTTCATATATATGAAAAAAAATGAAAAAAAGAAATTCAATTACCTTCACAGCAATGAGGTTTCAAAGGCAATACTTCATGACCAATACAAAATCGACATGATCAACCAAGACATTGGAATACCAGTTGAGAAAGAAATGACCATAAAAGGAATCGTAATCACCTCCATCACAAAAAAAAAAAAAAAAATTATATATTTTGTGGTATGTAATTGTAGGAACCTGCATTGGTGTTTCACCTAAAATAGTGCTAGCAATAGGACTAAGTCTATCGTAGTACTAGTGAGATGAAACCTAAGTCGAATCTCAAGGAAAACTTAACAGGGAAATTAATTATGTGATTATCTACACTAAGAAAGCAAGTAAAAATTGGGGGTTTTGAAGTTTGATTAAATCCTAGGCATAAAACAAATAAAAGAAAGCAATTAAATCTATTCTAAACTTGAAAGCAATTTAAATCAAATAAACAATAAGAGCAATTAAACCTAGAATTAACTTAAAAACTAGATTAAAAGCAATAAATCTATCTAGGCATGAATGGAAAAGAAAGCAATGAAGAAAGCAAATAAAACTACACTAGTGGAAGGAAACCTAGACATACTTATAAAATTAAATCTAAAAAAATTAAACAAAGTTTGAATCTTAGAAAAATAAAAGCAAGAGAACATGAAAAACACTTGAAATTGAATCTAAGAATTTTAACTAAGCTTATGAGAATTTATACAAATGAAAATTAAAGAGCGAACGAAGAACGAAGAACTAAAGAAAAACGAAAACTTGAATTAAACTTGCAAGATCTTGAATCCGGATTCCCAATCTTCAAAAGCAATGCTCCAAACTAAACTAGGATTTTTGAAAGCTAAAATCTAAGGAATCAAAAAGTCCATTTCGTTCATAAGAGTTTATTTATATATAGATCTTCAAAAACCGAAACAAATAAGGAAAATAACATAACAAGTCGGCCCAGCCCAGCGGCCCGCTGGGAAACCCCTTTGCGATTTCTTTCGGACTGACGGGCCCAACGACCTGCTGAGGTCCAGCAGCCCACTGGCCCATCTCTTCGACCTTCATGCCTTTTTTTTCTTCACTTCCTCTTCTCGTTTCTTCTTCTCTTCAACGAGCTTTGCTTCCTTTTTGTCCTCTTTTCTCCTTTTTCAAGTAATTCTCTTCTCAACCCCAACTTCACCTAAAACACAAAGAAAATAACAAGAAAGACAGACCAAAAGAAACTAAAAACGACTCACAAAACACTAGAAAATTCATACAAAAATACACTAATTAAATCCCCCACACTTAATCCTTTGCTTGTCCTCAAGCAAACTATACAAGATATGATATCAAGCGATGAATTATGAAGTGACAATGCATTAAGCTTCACTATTTTCTACAAAGCATACAAGTGAAACATGCAACTTCCCAACAAATTTTTCATAGCAAACTTCAACATTTAGCCTCTTGAACAAGAATCCTCACAACATGTAAATTATATGAGTGAACCCTCATCTCTCAAGTGTATAGGTAGGAAAACAAATCACTCAATTCAAGACAAACACAATGCCTACCATAAACTTACAAATCGTCTCACCTCTCCATTGCTTAAATGTGTGTTCAAAACAAAGATCAAAAAGGACTTATTATTGGTTGTAATGTGAGCTCTTTGGTAGGTGAGGAATTTTTGGCTAAAGTGAGTTAATCCCAAATGTTTCAATTCACTCAACTCTCTTTTTATTTTCAACAACTCTTGATCCCCCCACACTACTTCAAACCATGGCAAAAACTTCAAATTCAACACCAAACTTCCTCTATTCTATTTCCTACTCATTTATGCTCTTATTCATTCTCTTTTTTCTTTTTTTTTTCTTCTTTATCTTTATATAAATATATATATATATATATATATATAGAGCTTATATGAGTAAGAGGTACTAACTTCTCAATCAAAATTTCTATCCCTTCTCTTCTCTTTTTCAAAATATTTTTCCAATCAACACACTCCCAGTCCAAACCAAAACTCAACCTATAAATGTTAATCCCTTACCCAAGGCATTTCCAAAGAATTTAGATCTAAATAATAGATCTTCAAGGCTAAAGGGGCTAACTAGGATTTTAGTGTTTCAAATTTGGACAAGGTAAAAGGGAAAGAAAAGGCTAAGAAAGATGGCCTAGAATCATTTCTTCATTTTTAAGCACACGATGCAATCTCGAGGGAGAAACCAATGCAAGTTCTAGAGACAATTATGCATGCTTGAATATTCACATACAAGAAAGGAATTTGACTATCATCATGCATTTAGTCAAGGCTCAAAATCTCACAACATAAGGTAAAGAGGTGATTCATGTTCGTGGAGGCTAAAGTCTACATTTACCAATCAAATCTATCAAGTCCTAGCATGCTCATTCAATTAAAACAAGCAATCATCATTAGCCTCATTATCACAACAAAACTCATGCTTGACCAATCCACATAGATGTTGAAAGACTCACAAAAAGATTAAGCAAAGAAATCACAAATGAATCCTAACATAAAATTTCTACACCTCCCCCCCACACTTAAATGCATGCAATGTCCCCATTGCACAAAAGTAAAGAGAAAGGGATGACAAAGCTTCACTAATGACGATACAATTCGGCAATCAAGCTTCAAATCCTCAAAGGACCCCATAAGCAAGTTACCTACACAAACAAAAACAAAGAAAACCAAGCATAATACCTACTAAATAAAATAAATTAAAAACAAAAAACAAAAACAAAAAGAAAAACTAACAACTTACCAAACTTACCAAAATACAAAGGTGGGTTGGAGGGATTAGAGGGATCGGAGAATGAAGCCCAAGGAGTACCGGCCCAAGGATCCGTCTCGGTACGAGGAGTAAGGTTAATACCGAACCAACGAGAAAATTGTGTTTCTAAATTCGAGACTCTCCTATCAAGGCTACTCACACTCGTGTTGATGGATCCCATATGTGTGTTAATAGCCCGAAGAGTAGTACCATGCTCATCAAGATGCTCTATGATACGGGCTTGAAACGAAGCAAAGTCCGTTTGGAACCCATCATAACCAAAACCGGATCGATAGTCATAAGTAGGACCCTCTGGTGGGGACTCAGGCTCTTCATAAGCATCTTCTTCCATGGTATCCTCATGTGATGATCCTTCTACTCCCGATGGTCCTTCTCCACCATCTCTTGATCCTCTAGCAATCATCATTTCCTCATAAACACAAGGACGGTTGGCAGAGGGGAAAAATTCGGTAGCCGACTTCAAAATCGTTCCTTTCACAAATTCGGCCAAGCTAATTGGCACACCTTGTACCTCATTCATGTTGGCTCCCGGAAGTGCTATGCCAAAGTGCCTTGCTAAGCCGGTATCGATGTGAGTCAAGGGCGGGTGGCTCTTGCTCCTCTTCTTGATGCTATCAATTTGAGCCCAAACAAAAGGTGAAAGGCATACCTTCTTATTATTCTTAGCACACCAAAGTAGGAAGACCTCATTGCTATTGACTCTATTTGCCTCCTTCTTCCCCGAAATATTATATGCAATAAACTTATGCACAAAGGAAAGAACTCCATCTTGAATAAACCCGGCTTGTGTGCCACTAGGATTCCAATTGTTAAATCCCGTCAACTCCTTCCAAGCCGAATACACATTAAAACTCTCGGGCACACCCATAAAAGCCCCCTCATCAATGGAAAATCCGAATGCATCATGCATATCCTTCACAGTGACTTCATACTCAAGCCCCCCAAATCAACATCTCATGCTCGAATTCCCTACCCTATAATCACAAGTAACAAGCATCTCCCAACATAAAGAATCATACCCAACATTCACATGCTCGGCTAATTTAAACAAGCATAAATTCTTCAAATATCTAACCAATTGAGCTCTAATTCTCAAACTATTCACCAAACTCCAATCAAGATGATGCGGAGGAGTAATGGATAGAGGCAAAAATGAGCTATAAAGTTTACCTTCCACATGAGATAAGAGTGGGAAAGGGCATAGGTACATCCTTGAGAGAGTAGGGTCGATGTTGTGAGCTTGAGAATGCGAGCTCTCTTCGGGTTCTTGGGAGCGAGCCGAACGTTTGCTACCACGAGCCATCTTCAATGGTGGAAAAGGAAATAATGAAAGGGAGGAAGAAGAGGGATGGCTGGTGTCAATTGGAAGAAGAAAATCGTGGTTGCTATGTGTTTGTGGAAGAGGGGCGTCGAATTCAGGGTTAAAAACCCGTTGGAACCAATTTTGACCAGGTCCAGCGACTCGTTGAGGTCTAGCATCCCGCTGGGTAGCTCTCGCGTTTTTTTTTCAAAATTCACCCAGCAGCCCGCTCGGGCCCAGCGACCCGCTGGCCCGAGCTCTCGAATTTCCGACACTCTTTTTTTTAAAAAAATTTATTTATTTATTAAAATTTCTGCAAAATAATTAAGAAAAATTAGTAAAATTAAAGACAACGAAATAAAAAGAAAAATCAAGAAAAATGAACAAAACGTGGGTTGCCTCCCACGAAGCGCTTGTTTAACGTCATTAGCTCGACGAGAATTAAGTGCTCATTAACGAGGTAGGTCGGAAATCAAAGTCGTCTCCACAGTGTGAGGCATCATTCCGTCCATGTAAATTTTCAATCGATGCCCATTGACTAGAAAATGTGTACCCCGTAACTTCGTTCATGATCTCCACAGTACTATACGGAAACACCTTTGTAACAGTAAATGGACCACTCCATCTTGACTTCAACTTGCCCGGAAACAACTTGAATCGCGAGTTGAACAACAATACCTTCATTCCGGGCTTGAATTCCTTGAAAACAATCCTCCGTTCATGAATCCTCTTTACTCTGTCCTTGTAAATCTTGGCATTTTTATAAGCTTCGTTGCGAAGCGCATCCAATTCCTCCATTTGCAAGACTCGATGATCATGAGCTTCGGTGAGGTCGAAATTGATTTGCTTGAGTGCCCAATATGCCTTGTACTCAATTTCTACGGGCAAATGGCATGACTTCCCAAACACCAATCGATAGGGGCTCATTCCCAACACTCCCTTGAATGCCGTTCGGTATGCCCACAATGCCTCATTCAACCTCTCAGACCAATCTTTCCTCGATGGCTTCACCGTCTTTTCCAAAATCCCCTTAATTTGCCTATTGCTCGTCTCAGCTTGCCCCGAAGTTTGTGGATGATATGGAGTTGCCACCTTGTGAGTGGTCCCATTTTTCATCATAAGCTTCTCGAAAAGCCTATTGCAGAAATGCTTCCCTCCATCACTAATGATAGCACGAGGAAATCCAAACCTACAAAGAATGTTAGCCTGCACAAACTTCAAGACAACATGAGAATCACATGTTCTAGTGGGGATAGCCTCAACCCACTTGGACACATAATCAACAGCAAGCAAAATATATTCAAAACCATTAGATTTAGGAAAAGAGCCCATGAAATCAATACCCCATACATCGAAGATCTCGACAGTCAAGATGGGATGAAGTGGCATCTCGTTCCTCCTTCCAATTGATCCTACTCTTTGACATCAATCACAAGCCAAATAGAAATCTTGGGCATCCTTGAACAATGTCTTCCAATATATCCCACTTTGAAGAACCTTATGTGCAGTCTTTTGGCCACCAAAATGTCATCCACGTGCATCTTCATGGCACATCCTCAACACATCGACTTGCTCATGATCCGGAACACAACGCCGAACAACATCATCTTTCCAAATCTTGAACAAGTGAGGATCCTCCCAAAAGTATTGCCTACAATCATGAAGAAACTTTTTCTTTCCTTGCTCGGTTAGTACATATATTTTCTCATTATCAGTTAGATAATTAGCATTATCCTCATACCAAGGCTCAATATCAATTGCACACACATTTTCAAAAGGAAAAGATTCATGAATAACATCATCATTCAAGCATGGAGGGATATTATCAAGACGAGACAAGTGATCAGCCACCAAATTATAACTCCATTTCCTATCCTTGATCTGAACATCAAACTCTTGCAATAACAAAACCCACCTAATAAGTCTAGGTTTGGCTTGTGCCTTAGTTAACAAATGTTTGAGAGCACCATGATCACTATAGATAATTACCTTAGACCCTATGATGTAGGAACGAAACTTATCTAAAGCAAAAACTACAACAAGCATCTCTTTTTCAGTGGTGGTATAATTCACTTGAGCAGGATTTAAAGTCAAACTCGCATAATAAATCACACGCAACATCTTATCAACTCCAACACAGCACCTACAACAGAATTCGAAGCATCACACATGATTTCAAAGGGAAGTGACCAATCGGGACCAACTACAACAGGTGCAGACACTAACTTCTCCTTAAGTGTGGTAAAAGAGGCTAAGCATGCATCATCAAAGTGAAAAGGAACATCTTGAGCAAGTAAATGGCACAGAGGTTGACTCAACTTAGAAAAATCCTTAATGAAACGCCGATAAAAACTGGCATGACATAAGAAACTCCTAATTCCTTTGACATCACGAGGCGGAGGCAACTTTTCAATCACCTCCACTTTTGCTTTGTCGACCTCTATCCCACGACTCGAAACAACATGACCCAAGACAATTCCACTTTTTACCATAAAATGACTCTTTTCCCAACTCAAAGTAAGACCACTCTCAATACATCTCTCCAAAACTCTCTCTATCTTATGCAAATAATCATGAAAAGAAAACCCAAAGACAGAGAAATCATCCATAAACAACTCAGCAATGTCACCTATCATCTCCGAAAAGATAGACATCATACAACGTTGAAACATACCCGGTGCATTGCAAAGTCCAAATGGCATCCTCCGATATGCGTACGTTCCAAATGGGCTTGTAAATGCCGTATTCTTTTGATCCTCCGGAGCAATGGCGATTTGATAGTAGCCTGACAAACCATCAAGAAAACAAATAAAATCTTGTCCAGCTAATCTATCTAACATTTGATCAATAAAGGGAAGAGGAAAGTGGTCATTTTTAGTGGAAGCGTTCAACTTCCGATAGTCAATGCACATCCTCCATCCAGTGACAAGACGAGTAGACACCAACTCATTCTTCTCTTTAGTCGAAATAGTGATCCCTCCTTTCTTTGGCACAATGTGCACTGGGCTAACCCACTCACTATCGGTGATGGGATAGATAATTCCCTCCGCCAATAGGTTATAGATCTCCTTTCGCACAACCTCCATCAAAATTAGGTTGAGCCTCCTTTGACCATCTCTTTTAGGACGAGCTCCTTCCTCGAGGTTGATGCGATGCATGCATGTGGTAGGGCTGATTCCTCGAATGTCCGCCAAGCTCCAACCGAAGGCAAGCTTGTTCTTTTTCAAAACTTGAAGGAGATCACCCTCTTTCTCCTTGCTCAATGCACTTGAAATGATCACCGGCTTCCGCTCCTCATTCTCTAAAAAGACATACTTTAAATGTGATGGAAACTCTTTCAACTCTACTCTCTCTTCCTCATTCGTGTTCCCTCTCCTCCGGTGTTGGCTCGGGTAAAGGACGCGGAATAGGAATACCAAGATCTTGCTCCATTTGCTTCCACTCTTCCTCATCACCGGAACCCCAGAACACTTCATTCATCTCATCATCATTTTCCTGCACAAAAGAACTCTCGGCCAAGGCATCAATCGCATCAATGTAAGAAAAATTATCATTATGATTAGCCGAAGAAATAACATTTTTATGCACAGAAAAAGACACATCCTCCCCTAATACAGACATCTTAATAGTTCCATTCTTCACATCAATCAAAGTATTAGTAGTGGCCATGAATGGTCTACCTAGTAAGAGTGTATGTTCCTTACCATCCTCATGTACTTCCCCTATCTCTAGCACAACAGAGTCAACCGATACAATTAACCCACCCACACAAACCAAAACATCCTCTACAACTCCCTTAGGATAACGAATAGAACGATCAACAAGTTGCAAAGTTATGCGAGTGGTGTTCAAATTACCTAACCCTAATTATTTAAAAATAGAATAAGGCATGAGATTAATACCAGCACCCAAATCCTACATACCTGAAGCTTGCTTACCATTTCCCAAAGCGATATGGATGACAAAGCTACCCGGATCATGTTACTTTTGAGGTTGAGGCTCTTGCATGATCGAGCTTGCAACTTCCGACAGGGTCACTTGCTCAGCCTCCTCATACTTCATCTTCTTTGATGCCAACTCTTTGAAGAATCGAACGTAGGCCGGAACATTTCGGATGACATCAAGCAATGGCAAGTTCACATTCACCTTGGATAACATCTTGTAGAAGTCCTCGAATTGTTGATCTTGTTTCTTGTTCTTGAGTCTACTTAGGAATGGAATGGGAGGAACATACAGATTTGGAGATTTGTGAAGCTCAGAATTAGGCTTTGACACAGCCTTCTCACCAGAATTGTCCAGGGCCAGCGGCCCGCTAGGGTCCAGCGTCCCGCTGGGAAATGTTTTCGGCAAAAAAAATTTCGGGGGCCCAGCGGCCCGCTGGGAAAGGCTCTCGGGACTTTTGACTTTATTGTCAAAAAAATTTCCGTTCCGTAAAACGGTCACTGCTTGAACTTGATGTGGTTGAAGACCTTGAGCCGGAATCTTTCTGGGTGGTGTCCCTTGTTGCATCTGACCGGCTATTTGCCCAACAGAAGCTTCGAGACGCTTGATAGTAGCATTTTGAGCATCTCTGTCCAATTTCATGGCATCTCTGTCCAGCTTCAATTCTTGGAGCATAGCCATCACGGGATCTTGTGAAATAGGGGCCGGAAGAGCAAGCACGGCCGGTGGATTAGGTAAAGCATGTGGTTGTTGTTGGGGTAGAGGAGTTTGATGTGTTTGATTGTTTTGTTGGTATTGATGTGGAGGTTGATATGGTTGTTGTGGAGGGTAATAGGATTGGTGAGGTGGTTGTGATGAGTATGATGGATTTTGTGAAGGGTAATAGGTTTGATTTTGAGGGATGTAAGTTTGGTTTTGAGGTGGATATTGTTGATATGGAGGATAGTGGGTTTGGTTTTGAGGGTATTGGGTAGGTTGGCGACGTTGTTGGAAGTTTTGGTTCGTACCTTGCCCTCGTGGTCGATATCCCGTTCCTTGTTAATTTTTCCATGGTTGATTTTGTTGAGGAGGCACTTGTGGTTGATAACCTTGTGCAACAAAGACTTCCGCTCCTCCCTCAAAAGTAAAATTGCCCATGTTCGGGCAGAAATCAGCAAGGTGCCCCAATTGTTGACAAACATCGCACACCTCTATTTCGGGCTCTTGAACATATGAAACAACTTTTTAAACCAGAGGTGTGGTGGGCTTGAGAACTTGCACCGGCTGAGTGGATGGTGTTTGTGGTTGAGTGGAGAATGCCTTCATCTCAAGATCCTCCATCTTTCTAAGCACCGCAGCCATTTGTTTCTTCATCTCAGAATCGATACTAGCCACGTTTCCCTCATTGTTTGATCCTCAAGACGCCTTCCTTTGTGAACTCTTCGCCACAGTCTCGAAAATTGCAGTCGACTCCCTAGCTATTTTCTCAGTGATGTCTCCTCCTGCTGCACTATCCACCAAGTTTTGAGTTGTTCGGTTGAGTCCCTCATAGAAAAACTGTTGCAGCATCTCATTCTCGAACTTGTGGTGTGGGCACTTTTGCAACAATCCTTGGAATCTCTCCCATGCCTCATGGAATTCCTCATCGGGGGCTTGGGAAAAATGCATAATCTTGGACCAGAGCTCAAATATTTTCTTGCTAGGGAAGAACTTGAGCATGAACTTCTCGCAGACTGCACCCTAAGTAGCTAGTGAATTGGGTGGAAGAGACCGGTACCATATTTTTGCTCGATCCTTCAAAGCTAGGGGAAAGCACTTCATCCTCAATTGCTCTTCAGTAATGGCTCCAAATAAAAAATTATGGACAATAGAGCAAAATTCCTCGATGAAGTCCAAAGCATCCTCATTCTCCATGCCATGGAACTCGGGAAGTAACTTTTGATGTTGCGGTTTGAGCTCATGATCCCTGACCGGAGTAGTCAGGGCAATTGCCGATGTAGCGGTGATGACTGTGGGTCTTCCAAATTGGCAAATCGAAAGTTCTGCCATCTCCGGATCTACTACCACGACCGGTTGTTCCAACGGGTGCTCTAGCTTTTCCTCAACAATTGGTGTCTTGAGCAAACTAGAACCGTCTTGTGGGTTCTCGAACTCTCCTTGTCCCGCGAGCGCTGCCAGAATTTCCTTCTTGCGGTTGATATTGTCGCCAAGAGTTCTTCTTGACTTCGAGTACCTCGCATGCACAACACCCAACAAACAGATCAAACACACCGATGGGAAAAAGAGAAAATCAAGAACCAAAAAAAAAAAATATATATATATATATATACATATATTTTAGGGTTTTTTTTTAATAAAAGAAATAAAAACAGAAAATAAAATCACACAATTAATCACCTAAAGCTTTCCCCGGCAACAACACCAAAATTTGCTAGCAATCGGACTGACGGGCCCAACGACCCGCTGAGGTCCAGCAGCCCACTGGCCCATCTCTTCGACCTTCATGCCTTTTTTTTCTTCACTTCCTCTTCTCGTTTCTTCTTCTCTTCAACGAGCTTCGCTTCCTTTTTGTCCTCTTTTCTCATTTTTCAAGTAATTCTCCTCTCAACCCCAACTTCACCTAAAACACAAAGAAAATAACAAGAAAGACAGACCAAAAGAAACTAAAAACGACTCACAAAACACTAGAAAATTCATACAAAATACATTAATCAATTGGCAGGTGCTCAATCCCAAATAGGGTGGCCCCTAGCCTTGGCTGCCTCTTTTAAACTCTCTTTCATGTATTTGTCATAGCACTGTTAAAGAAGGCATAAGAAACTCAATACACTTATTTGGATAATCAAACTAGATATGGTTGATAAGCTTAGCAAAATTTGTATTGAATTATATAGGTAGGATATATATTAAGGTCAATGTAATCAGAGATTACCTGAAACTCGCTTATACCATGAGTTGTTCCAGCCACTTACATAATGAGATGGATTCCACAGCTCTCCAATTTTCATTTCAGTAATCAAACCAACCTTAAAAAACTCATCAAACTCTAACCAAAAGGTCCTCATGAAATTAGAATACACCTGATAGTTTTTAGAAAATACACCCGAAAACTCTATTTATAGGAAATATAAAAACATAAAGTTGTTACATTTTTTATTTTTTTAATAATTTTTTTTATCTATGTTGTTATCCTGATAATATTCATCTATCAAAAATCATCTGAACCAATCACCACTTGCCAAGTGGTGTTGCCTGATAGGATGACCAAAGTTGCTTTACAAGTTATTGACCACTGGGCTTTGTTCTCCTCGGAAAGACGAAGAGATGAAGGGGTGGCTCACTCATTTTGGTGGAGAAACGAGGGAGAAACACGCCGGAGAAGATGAAGCAGTCGGAAAATCGCGAGCTGTATGGCTACAGTGTGTGCACCAGTGGTAAGAAATCGCGCTTTGTGCACCAGTGGTAAGAATCGTACGCGAATTCATATCAAATACTAATAGGTAAGAAATTAAAATTTCTTACCATTTTTACGGATACACATACAATGAATCTGACAATTTCTTACCTTATTTTGGTAATAAAAGACTGAGCTTTTAGGGTTTAAAATTGAAAATTACTGTTGTTTTTGACCTGTTTTATTTGTAATGGAGTTTGGGTATATTCATTAATGTAGATTATTTTGGTTGATTCTTGTTTTTTAGTTTTTCGTTTTCTTTCTTTCTCAGTTCATTAATGTTTTCTTTCTTGAGATCTATATGTAAGAATTGATACATTTATATCTAGATTAATATCGAAGAAAGGGTGGACATATTTTTGTGTATGATTTTTTGTGTATGATTATGTAAGAAATGATCCAATTCTTACGATTTATATGTAAGAATTGATGCATTTCTATCTAGATTAACATCGAAGAAACAATGGGCATATTTTTTGTGTATAATTATGTAAGAAATGATCCAATTCTTGCGATCGATATGTAACAATTGATACATTTCTATCTAGATTAATATCGAAGAAATGGTGGACATATTTTTTGCGTATGATTATGTAAGAAATGATCCAATTCTTGCGATCTATATGTAAGAATTAATACATTTCTATCCAGATTAATATCGAAGAAACGGTGGGCATATTTTTTGTGTATGATTATATAAGAAGTGATCCAAATCTTGCGATCTATACGTAAGAATTGATACATTTCTATCTAGATTAATATCGAAGAAACGGTGGATATATTTTTTTGTGTATGATTATGTAAGAAATTATCCAATTCTTGCGATTGATATGTAAGAATTGATACATTTCTATCTAGATTAACATCGAAGAACTGGTGGGCATGTTTTTTGTGTATGATTATGTAAGAAATGATCCAATTATTGTGATCTATATGTAAGAATTGATACATTTCTATCCAAATTAATATCGAAGAAACAGTGAGCATATTTTTTTGTGTATGAATTTTTGTGTATGATTACGTAAGAAGTGATCCAAATCCTGCAATCTATATATAAGAATTGATATATTTCTATCTAGATTAATATCGAAGAAACGGTGGATATATTTTTTGTGTATGATTATGTAAGAAATGATCCAATTCTTACAATCGATATGTAAGAATTGATATATTTATATCTAGATTAACATCGAAGAAATGGTGGGCATAATTTTTTCGTATGATGATGTAATAAATGATCAAATTCTTACCACATAGAGGAAAATAATCTTGTACCTCCTCACAGTAAAAAAATAAATAAATAAATAAAATCATAATGGAAACCGAAAAAAAGAAAAAAGAAATGGAAAAGAAAAAGAAAAAGAAAGAGAGAGAGAGAGAGTCGTGTGTGTGTCACTTAAGAAATAGAAAAAAGTGGAAATGAGGAGAGAGAATATGACATGTGGGGTGTGTCAGGAGAGATAAAGAGGAGAGAAGAGAGAAAAAGTAGGAGTATTTTTGTCCACTTACTTATAAATTGGGTAGAATTTGTGTTTTGTTAAATTTTGGACACAAGTTGTGTTTATTATGTCTAAGCGGGTATATTATTTTTTGTCTCTTATATTAATTATAGTTTATTTGTAGTGTTTAGATATGTTTAGTTATTTAGTTTGATTATATATAATAATTACCTTGTTTATGATTCTACTTCCTGTAGGGTTTATTCTCTGTAAATTGATAGGTCTTATGTATTTTATTATCACGAGAAATAAAAAAAATGAGTTTTTACTCAAAGGAGTCGGCATTAACTCGAAGTGGCGCAATCTTATCAATACAAATAATTTTGTTCGTATCAATTGGTGCTCTCGTTGAAAGATTTGCATGAGATTTCTCTCTGAAGGTATCAAAACTATCCTTTACTTATTATTATTAAAAACAAAAATACAAAACAGAAACAAATCAAATTTGTTGTGTTCTTGTTTTCCGTTGGTGTTTGGAGTTGGTTTAATTGTGAAAAAGAAGAAGGAATTGAAGAATTGTGACGGCAAGAGCCAATTGATATTGGTTTTCTCTCTACATCCTTGTAGTGCGGGATAAATTGGAATAGATTTATTTTAATTGCGTGTAAGTCGACATCAAATTATTTGGGCGTGAAGAAAAATCATGGAGGGCAGGGAACACGATCTTACACTTAAGTGTGTCTCGGAACAATTTGATAGGCAAACGAGTTTGCAAAATCAAACGAATCAGATCTTACAGGCGGACTTGGAGGAATTGAAGGATATGTTGAAGAATCTTTCTATGAAATTATCTGATGACAAAGTTGAAAGATTTAGCGCGAGCCAAAATACTCTTGTGAAGGCGACACCACCAGATCAAAGGCACAAACATATAGTGTTCTCAGGATTACCTCGGTTTGATGGAATTGATTCACAGGGATGGATATATCGTGCTTAGGAGTATTTTGACTATTATAAAACACCCGATGATCAACGAGTAAGGATTGTAGCATTCACTATGTATGGTGAAGCGTTGGAGACTTGGACTGGTATACATGGATGAAAACTAACAATATGTTTACCACATGGGGTGATTTTCTTATAGCAGTGGGTAAGCGTTTTGATACTACTCCAATTGAAGACAATCTCGAGGAGCAATCATCATTGGAGGAACTTTTGATCTCAAGCTCTCTACTGGAAAAGCACGCAATAAGCAATGGCTCACACACGGATGTATTTTCTTCCCAAATCGAAATTTTATTTGAAGAATCTAAACTTCCTTTGTCCAAGTCTGAGTTGCAAATTGAATTGATGGTAAATGAGTTGCCTCAGCAGGAGCATCGCCGTGAAACGGGTTTTAACTACATTTATCTTATTATGGATAAACCGGTGGATGGAAAGCCCTTGTTTGAGCTATTCGCTATTTATGGAGTGCAATTTATGGAGAACGTGCCCAAATTCGTTTTTAGCAGCAATAGATCACATCAAATGTTTGAGGAGGTGCCTAGAGGAGGACTCGAGATTGCTGATGGAGTTCGAGAAATGTTTGTTTTAAAATTCTATGCCTTCAAGGAGCCCATTCTTGAATTTTATAAGCTCCACCTTGAGGGCAAGATGGTCTTAAAGGGGGTTGGAATGACACGTCCATTAATTATATTAATTATAGTTTATTTATAGTATTTAGATATGTTTAGTTATTTAGTTTGATTCAATAGAATAATTACCTTGTTTATGATTCTACTTCTTGTAGGGTTTATTTTTTATAAATTGATAGGTCTTATGTATTTTATTATCATGAGAAATAAGAAAAACGAGTTTTTACTCGAAAGAGTCGGCGTTCGCTCAAAGTGGCGCAATCTTATCGATACAAATAATTTTGTTCGTCTCACCCTCTGTCTTAAAACAATGATCGATCAAGGTGAGAGCTATTTATACTTCCCTCAACCAAAAACACAAATATAAGAACATAAAATAAATAAAAGTAAGAGCTATGTACACTTGCACAATAGGCAGGTTAACACAATTTTATTTAGTCTAATACTCTCTCTCTACATTGATCAGTCAAATCTTCAAGCCATGCATATCTCGCCTCTCACTCCATCAAAAAATGATTCTTCTTCAATTTAAAATAAATAAATAAAATTATCTTTAAAAAAAAAATACTAATATAATAAACAATGATTTGAGCTGTCTCCAACGAGCCTAGGCTCATCGGCAATCTCCAAGCCAGGCCGAGGGGCTTGCTTGCGCACGTGAGCCTCTTCGGATATCATTGTTGTAGATGCCCTTAGTTTTTGGGAACTTCTTCAAAATAACATTTTTTTAAATATATTATTCCTTCCGTCCCGGTTCATCTGGCCACGTTTTCTAAATGGGGTGTCCCATCTCATTTGGCATATTTCCCTATTTGTTCAGACTGGACCCATGTGAGGGGAGAGAAATGAGTTTATAATTGTTATTTAACAATAATTTAAGTCCTTAAATTGGCGTACCCACTAACTTTTGAGTTGTTTATATTTTTTCTTAATCCATGTGCTTAAAAGAAACAAATAAAATCAGCTGGAACGGAGGGAGTATAACATATATTGAAATTATTTTAGGAATAATTATGTACGTAAGGAATTTGTCACAATAAGATGGCGAGATTCATATTGAATTAAGTGTTAGCGTGAGAAATATGAATAAATTTGAACCATTAATCTTACTAAGATTTACGGTTGATATTGATATGAGCATGTTGCAGTATATAATAAGCAGGAAAATACTTTAAGATATCAAATTATATATAAATAAGCATGATTACGCGCATATCAAAGCTTGATTTTGAATATGTTTAGGTCCGGCCTTGGGCATAGGCAAGGGGGCAAGGGCCTAGGGCCCATGGAAAAATGGGGCCCATTTTTTTTTTTTTTTAAGTAATGTATAGTATATAAAAAAAAATAAATTATAGCTCGAATAGTTTATTTTTTGAGGGCCCTTCCAGACCATTCTAAAAGGCCCAAAATTACAAATGTCAAACTTAATTAAAAGAAAACACACGATCACACGCCTTATTCTGCTACAGATATGAAATTTGTAACGTCTCTCTACTCTTTCTAACGGAAAATTCATAATTCACCGTCGCCTATTCTCACCATTTCATTGATTTCAATTTTCAACCATTGTCTGTCATTGAAAAATCGAAAGGGGGTTATTGCTTATTGTCATTGACCACGGTAAAAATCAAGGGGAGGTTGGAAAATTTGGAATTTGGAGGCGTTGGAGTCTAGGTAAGGTAATAATACATCGAATTTGTGAAATATGGAATTGTGATGTATCCTTTTCTTTTTTCTAATGTCGAATAATGATGGAATTTGGGGATAAGGGCATTGGGGGGGACCATTGTTCCTCAGTTAGGGATCATGCGGAAAAGCCAAAAAGAGAGAGGGATGTATCCAATAAACTACTTCCTCATGTTCAAGATTTCTGACCCCTTTCGTTTCGGCATGCATTTTCTATGCTTCTCGATAATGAATTTTAAAATGAATTTTTAAAGTAATTTTTTTTACGGGATAGTACGAGTGTAATACTATCTCGTAAAATAAAAAATATTTTAAAAATTTATTTTAAAACCCATCATCGAGAAACATGAAAAATGCATGCTGAAACGAAAGGGGTCAGAAATCCTGAACATGAGGTAGTAATAGTTTAAGTGCTTTGATTTCATTTTAGTGTTTCGATAATTGTAGTTGATTACATATTTTATATTAATACTTGATTAACCCGCTCTGATACTATTGTTATGTTTGACAGAGTCAGGATTTCGGGGACAGAAATATAGCATAAATTTTGGGTCGTTGAACTTGAATTAATCAAACCATACCACATATATCAGGTGTTATTATTCTTTTTCGAACCCCTATATTATTTGTTTACTAGTTATCAATTATAATGTGTTGCCAAAGAAACATTTATTTGGATGTGAAAAAAGAAAAAGAGAAAAAAAGAAGATGAGTTTACAAAATCACAAAAAGGAGCACTTGATAGATTTGTTTTTAAAAATGTAGACTCTCATCAGGAAAATGAAGAGCCGGAAATTGATGAGTTGATTGATGCTAAGGATGTGCCTAATGCATCTAATATTGAAATTCTTAGTGTTGATGAAGAGAAAAATATACCTTATTTTGATATCTACGATCCAAAAAATTGGGAAAAACTTGATAACAAGGCAATTGACATTTTAGTTGAGAAGGGCCCCATAAGAGAAATGGATTGTAATTTCCCTTTGGATAAAAATTCTAGGCATTTCTCTTATGCATATTATTCTAGAAAGCTTAGTAATGGTGAAATCATTGATAGAAAATGGTTAGTTTATTCTAAATGTGTCGACAAAGTTTATTGTTTTTGTTGTAAATTGTTTAAATCTTTTCACAACATAAGTTTGTTAGCAAATGAAGGTCTAAGTGATTGGAAACATATAGGCCAAAGACTCCAACAACATGAACTTAGTCCTGAGCATATGTCTAACATGAATACTTGGAATGAATTGAGAGTGAGATTGAATAAAAATAAAACAATTGATAAACCCTTGCAAGAAGAAATTATGAAAGAAAAAGAGCGTTGGAGACAAGTTTTGCACAGAATACTATCTGTTATAAAATGTCTTGCTAAGCATAATCTTGCTTTCCGTGGGTCTAATGAAAAACTTTATCAAGATAGCAATGACAATTTCTTAGGATTGATTGAAATGATTGCAGAGTTTGATGTGATAATGCAAGATCATGTTAGATGTATTCAATCTCGTGAGATTCATTATCATTATCTTGGACATAGAATTCAAAATGAGTTTATGTCACGACCGCACTTTGCTAATCGATAACTAAGTTTGGTAAATTCAAGACTATAAAATATGAATATGAAATAGTGGGTAAATGAAGAACATTTCTTGAATCGACTCTCAGGGCAATCTCATTTCTAGATAATCTGATACTTATAACTAATAAAGTAGGACAATTCTTGTCATGATTCTGACTCAGAACACATCTAAATCGAAAGGAAATTTAAGAACATCAGAGTGTACGCTACGGAAGTATGGCTATAAATACATGTATGAAGACATGTTTTACCAAGAGTTATCAACAACTAAATCTTCGCTAAATTGACAAAAGTTCCGCCGGTCACTCCGCTTCAACCTGCTCAACCTGCACATTAAAAGCAATGTACAGGGCTAAGTACAAATTGTACTCAGTGAACACATTGCCCAAAACTGATTTTATTGCCATCCATATACTGAGTGAAACATAGGGTTTTTCTTAAAAGTCTATGTTCACTAAAATCTCTTAGTTCTCAAAAGTGACTGCTGTCAAATTTCTTTAGTAATCAACCATATCCGATCTATGGTGCCGAGGAGGTGGCCACCTCACTCGTCACCTGATCGATCGCCACACTAAGCGAGTCGACCACTTGTGTACACTAGCCCAGATATAACATCTCGCCATACAAGGACCCGAATTCGATTAAATAACAATTGGCATAGCCAATAACAGATAGGCATCATACAAAAACAAAATATTTTATGGCATGACAATCTTTAAAAGAGCTATATCAACTAATAAAACATGCTTTGTTTTAAAAGAAAGCCCACCTCCTTTACTCTGCTTACTGCTATTGAATTCTAGCTTCGCCTTGGCGATTGTTCCTTCTTCGTTCGACCTTAATGAAGTGGGAGTGCTAAGGGCTGTGGCTGTGGAAAAAGGATAGAGCTCTGCCTCTGTTCTTCTCTTCTCTTTCACTGCAGCTTCCCTTCCATCTCTTTCTCTATTGTTTCAGATTTTGGTTAAGTGTCAAGTTTGAATAAAGAGGTGTTGGTGTATATATGATAATGTGGCTGAAGCAGGGAGTGTTGGTTGGTTTATTCCTCTGCAAAATCTTCCCCAAATCTACTTTACTTAATGCTGTTTCAACTCATTGTTTTGCAGGTTTTTAGGGGCTCAAGAATGAGGCTATGTGGTAGCTAATTTGCAGCAGAAGAGAAGAGATTTCTGCAGTAGGAGGGAGATTTTTGTGTTCCCCCCATTTTGAATTAAATGCCGTGTAGTATCCTATTGTTTTCTTCATTAATAGCCACCATTGTTGACTTAAGTAATATGCAATCTAGTTATTATTATAGGATTAATTTATTCAATTGCTCAGCAACATGTATGATTGGAGTTTTACATATACATGCATAAATATATGGATTTTCGGCTGCAGCAACCTTGTGTTTTAATTTGGGCTTGGCCCAACATCTAGAGTATAGTGGGCTCGCCCCATACTTAATTATCGAATGGGCTCAATCGAATCGAATTGTATTAATGGGCTTGGCCCGTTAATATACTACCTTATCTCGTGAATAATAAGTCGAAACACTAGAATTGTTTTAATTGTTAATTAAACGAGACAATAATTTTACTACTTAGTAAAATATCGTAATCAAGCTTCTACTCGATTTATTTGCTAATTAATTGAAAAACATTGGGAATCAAGTAGCTACTTGATTTATAATAGATTCTCTTCTAGTAATTCCATTATACACAAGTGCTATCTAAATCACTAAAAGATAATAATTATCTTTTAATCATTTCTAAAGTAGATAGAAAATACGGGGCGTTACAGTTTATTTCTCTTTTATCTGAAAGTGTCAGAACTTCTATCATGCAAATCATTACACATGCCAAATATTTTTCAATAATCCTTGATTGTACCCCTGATGTGAGTCATCAAGAACAAATGACTCTAATTGTTCGATGTGTGAATATGTTAAATAATAATATCAAAATTGAGGAGTTCTTTATGGAGTTTTTAAAAGTGGATGATACATCTGGATTAGGACTTTTCACTGAATTGCAAAATATCTTGAAGTCTCTTAATCTTAATGTTGATGATGTGAGGGGCCAAGGTTATGTAACGTCCCGTACTTTTCTACCTATTATAGAAGTTAAATTATGAGAATAAAGGAAATTATCCACTTTTAGTGATTGGCTTTCCCTTCTATATAATAAAGTTCTCTAGAAGAAATTCTATAGTAGAATCAAGTAGCCACTTGATTGAAATATTTTGACTAAGTAGTTAATTATTGCTTTGATTACAATTTAGCAAGTTAAATCGATTATAGCATCTCGATTAAATTATTTAAGAGTCTATTAGTGTTCGTTGTTAACGGGCCAAACCACCTTCAATTGGACCAAGTCATTAGCATATTGTGTACATGAAATAGGTGTCGAGGCCAATATAAAAGTTCTTAAATGGAATCGAGTAGCAACTTGAATTCATACTATTCTTAGTTTATCGATAAATAATCGATTTAGACGCTCAATTGATTTATTCGATTATTCGATTAAGTACCTCGATTATCAAATATCGTGATCATTAATTTATATTTTATTTTGGGCCAGGCCCATTAACTAAATTGACTATGGGCCAAGCCCATTACATAAATGCTTGTCTTTTGTTTAACCAAGCCCAATAGCTAATAAAGTCTTATTAGTCGAAAACATAAGCAGCAATTGAGAATAATTTATTCAACATAATGAATAAATAGGTTAAGTTACACATTACAAACAAAATTCTTCAAGTCAACAATGGTAGGCTATTGTGAATTAAATACATAAAGATTGCAAGGGGAAAAACATGTCTCTAATTCAAGGAAAGGAAACACATCTACAGTAAATCTACCTCATAAAATCAGCCACAGTACAACATCATTCTTGAGCAGTCGAAACCTGCAAAAAAAAGAGAAGATTTGAGGGGATTTTATGCAGAGAATTAATTATAGCAAGACCTACCATAGCAATACCTAAGAGGGTAAATACAAGGGCTACTCACTATCATATATACCCCTTACGCTAGCCGAGACTACACCATCTCATACTTTAGCAAAATCTGAAAAAAGAAAAAGAAAAACATAGAGCACAAAAGAAAGTAAGAGTAGAAAAAGGGTTGTAGCAGCTGCAGCAACAAGGAGAAGCTGCGGCTAGCAAGGAAGGAGGAAGCTGCGGCTGTAGAGAAGAAAGGAGAAGAAGCTGCAGCACCATCCATTCACTCAACCCTCGACCCAATCCAACCAGTAAGTATACTACTTTTTCACAAGTAGAAGGTTGTGAATAACAAGCATAATAAGATGCAGTCATGATAGATAAAGCATGCCTAGAAATGGATCCCCAGTTTTAAGTGAAAAACACTTATTTTATAGCTTGAATAAACACCAATCAGTCTTTTAGTCCTAAGCATGAGACTAAATCTACACTACTTCAACTCTTAAGTTTATCAAAGGAAGAACAAAGAAGTGAAACATGAATTCTGAAGTTGATTTCTTTAACTAAAACCACAGCTAGAGATATATATGTATATATGTATATAAACGCAATTAGAAGTAGAGCGAGAGAAGGGAGGAGGATCGAACCTCCGTCGAGGCTCGAAGCCCCGACGGCAGAGCATTGGTCGGACCGAGAGAGAGGCAGCCGCGAGCAGCAGCAAGCAGCGGCGACGATTCATCGTCGTTCACCGGAACCCGAAGACAACAGTGCACCTCCATCTTGCCGCACCGGAACCTGCAAAATAGAGGAGAGTGAGAGTCAGTAATTAAACAAACAAGATTTTGGAAATTAATATTATGTTAAATAAATAGAAGTATTAAAATATATAGAGAGAGAGCCGGAAGAAGCCGAAGCCGCCGGAGCTGCCTCGTCGAAGACGGGCAGAGCTCGGCTGTGCTCCGGCTATAACAGCGACGCCGTCGTGGCACAGCATCCATGGTGAGCTCAGCGGCGGGCGCTGCACATGATGGAAGCCCCACCGTCGACCACCAGAGACAATGACGAAGACACAACGTGATTTGGGGAAAATAGAACGAGAGGAGAGGGAGAGTAGACAATAGCGAGACTGCAACCGGCGGTGAAGCCGCCGGCGTGTTGGGAGAGGAAAAACGACGGAGGTAGAACAGAAGACCAAAGGATCGGCGCAGAGAGGGAGAAGAGTAGATCGATGTTAGAGAGAGAGAGAGGGTTGTCGGTCAATTGAAGAAGAAAGGGGGGGCTTAGGTGTTCATTCTTTATTAATTAAGTGAGCTGGGCCGGGTAGCGAGCCGGGCCACTGAAACGGGCCGCATATTCGGGCCAGCAAGGCATGGGCCGAAATCAGAGTTGGGTCGAGCTTGCTTATTCAGCTGGGTCGCAAGGATCTGGGCCGGAAATCAATTGGACCGGACTCAATTTTTCAGCTGGGCCGATTCATTTAATCAAAGGGCCGAATTAATTCTTTTGTTGGTTTAATTAATTTAATACCCAACACTAATTAATTATGTGGTTCTAGATATCACTAATTAAATTATATTACCCCCAATTAATAATTGTAGAGATTAATAGTTCACGAGAGAATTATTTTACGAGCTTAAAAGATTTAACTTATAGAAATAAGTTATTAACCAAGAAATGAGTTTATTAACTAAGAGTTAATAATCAAGATTTATTTTGATTGAGCTAATCAACTAAACAAATAGAATTAATTATTGGGAAGCGTCTCAATTAATTAATATTTCTAAGTAAATAAATCAAATAATCGATTTATTTAGAAACAGTCGAATAAGCTATTTGTATAACTTGATTAATAATTCGAGCTTAGATAGCAGTGACGAGGTCACCCAAGAATTTAGAGTAATCATCAAAAAGACATAGAACTAGAATTATTCGATAAACATTTATCGTTCGAGTTAAGAATCTTATTGTATTCTTTCATCAAGGTCGAACGAAGAAGGAACAGTCGCCAAGGCGAAGCTAGAATTCAATAGCAGTAAGCAGAGTAAAGGAGGTGGGCTTTCTCTGAAAACAAAGCATGTTTTATTAGTTGATATAGCTCTTTTAAAGATTGTCATGCCATAAAATATTTTGTTTTTGTATGATGCCTATCTGTTATTGGCTATGCCAATTGTTATTTAATCGAATTCGGGTCCTTGTATGGCGAGATGCTATATCTGGGCTAGTGTACACAAGTGGTCGACTCGCTTAGTGTGGCGATCGATCAGGTGACGAGTGAGGTGGCCACCTCCTCGGCACCATAGATCGGATATGGTTGATTACTAAAGAAATTTGACTGCAGTCACTTTTGAGAAATAAGAGATTTTAGTGAACATAGACTTTTAAGAAAAACCTTATGTTTCACTCAGTATATGGATGGCAATAAAATCAGTTTTGGGCAATGTGTTCACTGAGTACAATTTGTACTTAGCCCTGTACATTGTTTTTAATGTGCAGGTTGAGCAGGTTGAAGCGGAGTGACCGGCGGAGCTTTTGTCAATTTAGCGAAGATTTAGTTGTTGATAACTCTTGGTAATACATGTCTTCATACATGTATTTATAGCCATACTTCTGTAGCGTACACTCTGATGTTCTTAAAGTTCCTTTCGATTTAGATGTGTTCTGAGTCAGAATCATGACAAGAATTGTCCTACTTTATCAGTTATAAGTATCAGATTATCTAGAAATGAGATTGCCCTGAGAGTTGATTCAAGAAATGTTCATCATTTACCCACTATTTCAGATTCATATTTTATAGTCACGAATTTACCAAACTTAGCTATCGATTAGCAAAGTGCGGTTGTGACAGAGTGGTATCAGAGCACTAGGTTGCTCTGAAATCCAAGAGTCTTCTTCAAAGTAAAGTCTAGACTTGAATCGCTAGACTTAGTAGAGTCATTTGACAAAAGCTCGGCACTCCGACTCAACACGCTCAACAAGGTAAGGGTAAATATTTTCTTCGAGATGAATGAAATTTGGAAACTCTACTTTTAAAGAACTTAGTAGAAACTTATTCTTTGATCACTAGAGAGAGAAAAGAAATTCAATAAGAGAACATAGTTGCTTAAGTCACGTACTTGAGTAAGCATGCTAGAATCTAGGATTTGAAACGAGGTTTTCTTTCCTAAATGATCAAGAAGAAGAGACAGAGAGTGATGCAAGAAGCAAAAAGGAGAAAAGAAGAGAAGCACGACACGAATCAAGTAGCAATTCAAATCGAAGAGATTGTTATCCGTTATCCAAAGGCGATCGAATAACTTAAGGCTGCTAATGCCTTTGAATTTAGCATACACTCAATGCTAAAGATAGCATAAAAATACCTTGTAACAAAATAAGTAAGTATGTTACTATGTACTTAGAAAGATAAAAGATTATGAGAAGATAGTAGAAAGATAGATGAGATAAGTTTAGATATAGTAGCGAGAACTATGGCGCAATGCGATTTACAGCGAGTAACAAATTCACTAGAATATTGCAACTCAATTTGCAACGTTTATAAGAAATAAGTATTTAAAGAAGAGTTGTTCCCTTAAGATGGTTAAACCATATTTAGGATAATTGTGTATCCTACTCCGCTAGATTTTCAAGCCATGATGATCGATCAATCGATACATTACTAGAAAAAGGAAATAAATTGAAAGTTTATCTCCACACGCTGGTATGCGTCGTTAGCAACAAAAACACGCTCCATTACAAGATTAGACCCCCATAAGATGTAAAGAGATATCAGTCTCCTACACAGAGGAATAGTTAGCTAAAGATCTACAGAATTATGAAGATAGTAATTTAAGAGATAACTTTACATACCAATGCCTTACGAGGTGGTATATACTATCTTGATCCCCTTGAAGCCAGTAAAGTCTATTTGTTTCCTGAAAGATAACGAGCAGAGAAAGTTTTGAACTAAAATAAAAGTTTTCTAAGCCTTGAAAACCTTATTTCGTCATTCATTGACAAATCTACCAAAGTACGACGGATGATCCCCTATTGAGGAGGCGCTTACGTGGAACTGGCCACTCTATGTAATCTCAATCTCAGTAGCATCATTCGTAGACCAGAATTCAGAAGGGTATCTACAAGAGGGTCTTTCTCTTCGACCCCTTGTTATTTTGTTTCTACCATCTGACAATGCTTTCCACACTGGTCTGAAAATTTATTGAGGAAACCAGTTCATCGAATATCATACCGGAATGGAAATATCATTCCTATGCAATTACCTCCTAGTATCATTTCACAGATTATCTCGTTTCGAATTGTCTTTCTTTGAAACCAATGAAACGTAAGAATTTAGCCACTCGAAAGTTCGGGGTGACAAAAGCATAGTGCTTTTTCTTAATATACCAAAAGTTGGTGACCAGATTAGAATAAAGAGAAATTAAGACCTAGAATAGCAAGGGATCGAGACCTAGTATCCTAAGGATACATAGATAATTAAGAAATATCAATAAGAGATTTAAGTTGATATGGAGTAGTAAAGGACCTTAAAGATCCCTTAAGAGGATCTTCCCAAACAAAGAAGCGGGAGATGTGGACACAAGTATTTTGACCTATATCAGTATAGGGAGCAGTGTTAAAAACGCATGTAGTGAGTAAATCAAGGGAGCTGATACGCTTGCCTAGTTAGTGGCTGAGACCAATTAACAGCGAGAATCTATTAAGCTTAAGAAATCAGAGGCGGCATATGCATGAGTTAGAAAAGTTCTTAAAACGGCAAGACCAAGATGAGATTTAAACTAGATCGAGTAGGTGGAGGAGTTAAATCAGACATATGAGATAATTCCGTATAAGGAATTTGAGACTCTTATGGTACAAAGGTAGTGATCATAACCATGTGGGGGAAACTTCTAGTATGATTGAAGAGCCAAGGATAATCGGCAAGTTAGATTCCACAGATCTAACATAGAAAAAAATGTAGTAGCATTTGATAAACCGGAGGGTCCAGACTAGCCCAGAATTCTACTACTCCAAGGAAGAATGATCTATGAGAATGCCCATTCAAGTCAAAGTAGAGTTCTTTCGCTAAAAAAAGAAGCGAGTTGAGAATATTGAGATGTTCTTAAGAAATAAGAACACATGCTAGCACTTAGACACCCAAAAGGAGCAGAGACGTGGAGATATGACAAGTAACGAGAACATCAAGGTAGACAAAGCCGTTAAGAATAGTATAAAGTAAGAAGGATTTATACCCAGGTAACTTTCCACGAAAAGATGAAGTGAAACGCCACGGCAGTCTTCCCCACCACCACCCCAACTTCCACCTTGGAACTAATAGTGGTTTTTGTACAAAGCGATGGCAGAAGGCGAAGGCCTATGAGATGAATCAGAAACAGCCCACCAAGAATCAAGGAAACTTAGCAGGTATGGGTGTGCCCCACGATATACCTGTTATAGTTTTATTCAATGCAAGAGCTTATCATTAGTTAATCGCTAAAGCATGCATAAATAACACAAGGTTGAGAACGAAACAAATAGGAGCAGATTCGAGAACCACGTCACCTATAGGAGAAACTATCACTCTTACACATCGTTGTTCAAGCCTAGAACTCGATGTAGGTTCACATAAACCCCTAGAAAGAAATCTTAAGCATTATACCGATAAAGGACGAAGATACCATCTTAGGAATGGATTGGCTAGCTGAAGACTATGCCACCATCCTATGCGAGGAGAAAAAAAAATCTTTTAGAATTCCATGAGAGGAGCCTACGATCTTTTACGGAATTGCTATGAATAATCGGAAGTCAAATCATCTCCACCCTTCAAGCAACAACAATGATAAAGAAAAGGGTATCCAACTTATCTTGTGTACCTAAACGAAGAACCGAAATACGAATAAGAAAGGAAGGTGGAGGACGTGGAAATCGTTCGAGAAATTCCTGACATTTTTCCAAAAAGTACTGCCAGGGCTGTCGCCCGACAGGAAGATGGAATTCACCATCGATTTGGAACCTGGATCAGCTCCGGTATCCAAGGCACCATACAGGATGGCACCAAAAGAGTTAGAGGAACTGAAGGTGCAACTTCAGGAATTATTGGACCTAGGGTTCATCAAACCGAGCATGTCACCATGGGAAGAGCCGGTACTATTTGTGAAAGAAGAAAGACAGCTCCATGAGAACATGCATAGATTATCGAGAACTGAACAAGCTCACTCTCAAACACAAGTACCCTTTTACCTAGGATAGATGATTTGTTCGACCAACTCAAGGGAGCGAGCGTGTTTTCAAAATAGATTTGAGTCAGGCTACATCAGCTAAAGATTCGACCAGAGTATATACCCAAGACAACTTTCTGAACTGGATATGGCCACTACAAGGTTGTAGTTATGCCGTTCGAATTAAACAACGCACCAGCAATATTCATGGATCCCATGAATCGTGTTTTCTATCCCTACTTAGATAAATTCGTGCTAGTATTCATAGACAACATCTTGAATTATTCGAAGAACGAAAGAGAACACGAGGAACACTTGATAATAGTGTTAGAAACTTCGAGAGCAGAGAAACTCTATGCCAAATTCAGCAAGTGTGAGTTTTGGCTAAAAGAAGTAGCATTTTTAGGATACGTCGTGTCATCTGGAAGAATCAAAGTTGGTTCTGCAAAGGTTGAAACAGTGCAAAACTGGAGATCCCCATCAACGCCGAATGAGATTCGCGGTTTCTTAGGATTAACTGGTTACTATCGGAGGTTCATAGAAGGATTCTCCAAGGTAGCAAGACCGCTAACACAGCTATTGCAAAAGGAAATCAAATAGCAATGGACTCCGGAAGACGGGTTAAACTTTCAACAGTTAAAAGCAAAACAGACCACCGCACCAATTCTGGCAGTTCCAACACCATAGAAAGAGTATGTAGTGTACACTGATGCGTCAACGAGTGGACTCGGTTGCATTTTAATGCAAGAGGAAAAAGTGATAGCCTACGCATCTAGGCAGCTCAGACCACACAAGCTCAATTATTCAACCCACGACCTAGAACTAGCAGCAGTTGTGCATGCCCTGGAGACTTAGAGACACCACCTCTAAGGAGTTCGGTGTGAAATCTTTCACGGATCACAAAAGTCTCAAATACTTACTCGAACAAATGAGTAGACACCCATTCATGAGTTCAACAAAGAGAGCTTAGAGTTTTATCGCGTTTTGAGACCACATCTCTACAAATCAAGTTACATTGATATGAAAACTTTGGGAAAACAAGTATTAGTTACATTATTATTTCCAGATGGAATAGACCTCAACGAGAGGATTCCCTAATAATTATCACCTAAGTAGAAGCAATTAGTAAATTGCATTTTACACGAGTAATTTATTATTGAACAGACCCAATGACCAAGCAAGTGCTTAGTCGTCTGGGCAATTCCGATTCAAAGCTCAATCTATGCGAGATTTCCTCAAGAAAGTGAATTATGAGTAGTATTTTTTTGATAGAATCAAATAGCAATTTGATTGATATTGTTTTTAGATAACAACCACATAGACGATCAAGACAGGTGGACCATCAAATTCAGCAAACGAGTAGTACATATCACTGGCGAGTAGGGTTATAAAATAAAATACGTACGAGGTCCCAACAGTGAGGACGATTTCAGATAAGAATTTGAGAGCCCAAAGATTATCGTGAAAAAGCAGGTAATGCGATTACGGTCGAAGGACGACTGTGCATTCCACCTAGTCAAGAGCTCGGAAAGGAAATCCTAAGTGAAGCTCACAATACACCATACACCGCCCACCCTGGGAGTACAAAGATGCACCAAGACCATATGAAAAAAAAAATTATGGTAGGACAGGATGAAGAGAGACATAGCTTCATTTGTTGGAAGGTGCCTCGCCTGTCAACAAGTGAAAGCTCTGCACCAACAACCTTATGGCAAGTTGCAAACCATAGAGATTCCACAGTGGAAATGGGATCATATCACCATGGATTTTATGATAGGATTACCTAAGTCGAGAAGAGGGAATACAACTATCTGGGTAATTATAGACCATCTGACCAATAGTGCTCACTTTATTCCAATTTCGATAACTCATACATCAGAGAAATTGGCCCAACTGTACATTCGAGAAATCGTACGGTTGCATGGTGTGCCAGTTTCGATCACGTTGGACCGAGATTCAAAATTCACATAGAAATTCTGGATGAGCTTACAAAAAGAATTAGGCATCAGATTAAATCTTAGTACCGATTTCCATTCTCAGACAGATGGACAATCAGAGAGAACAATTCAGACCCTCGAGGATATGCTGAGAACAGTTGTGCTCGATCGAGGCGGTCACTGGGAGCCAGTGTTACCCTAATCGAATTTACCTATAATAACAGCTATTAGGTGACCATAGATATGGCACCATACGAAGCATTGTATGGAAGAAAGTATAGACACCACTTTATTAAGATGAAGTAGGTGAAAGAAAAAAAAAATACTAGGCCTCAGGGCGATCAGCCAAATGATTGAGACTGTGTGTCAAATCAGAAAGAGAATTACGGAGGCTTAGGATAGACAGAAATCCTATGCTGATAATCAACGAACTGGAATTCAGTTTGAGATAGGAGACAAGGTATTTTTGAAAGTATTCCCTTCCAAGGGATAATGAGGTTCGGTGTCAAATGAAAGCTGAGATCTCATTTTATCGGACCATACGAAATCCTAGATATAATAGGTCTAGTAATATATAGATTAGCACTACCGCCAAGTTTTGGGAACATGCACAATGTTTTCCAAACTTGAGCTATGAGAATAGACTAGAAACAATTTTAGACTGTAAGATACAAGAGCTCAGAAATAAATCAATCACATCGGTGAAGATTTTATGGAAACACCATGGGCAAGAAGAAGCATCATGGGAACTTGAGGATAAAATGAAGGAAAAATATCCGGAGCTGTTTAATTAAAGTATGCAAATTTCGGGACGAAATTTCTTTTAAGGGGGGTAGGATGTAACGTCCCGTACTTTTCTACCTATTATAGAAGTTAAATTATGAGAATAAAGGAAATTATCCGCTTTTAGTGATTGGCTTTCCCTTCTATATAATAAAGTTCTCTAGAAGAAATTCTATAGTAGAATCAAGTAGCCACTTGATTGAAATATTTTGACTAAGTAGTTAATTATTGCTTTGATTACAATTTAGCAAGTTAAATCGATTATAGCATCTCGATTAAATTATTTAAGAGTCTATTAGTGTTCGTTGTTAACGGGCCAAACCACCTTCAATTGGACCAAGTCATTAGCATATTGTGTACATGAAATAGGTGTCGAGGCCAATATAAAAGTTCTTAAATGGAATCGAGTAGCAACTTGAATTCATACTATTCTTAGTTTATCGATAAATAATCGATTTAGACGCTCAATTGATTTATTCGATTATTCGATTAAGTACCTCGATTATCAAATATCGTGATCATTAATTTATATTTTATTTTGGGCCAGGCCCATTAACTAAATTGACTATGGGCCAAGCCCATTACATAAATGCTTGTCTTTTGTTTAACCAAGCCCAATAGCTAATAAAGTCTTATTAGTCGAAAACATAAGCAGCAATTGAGAATAATTTATTCAACATAATGAATAAATAGGTTAAGTTACACATTACAAACAAAATTCTTCAAGTCAACAATGGTAGGCTATTGTGAATTAAATACATAAAGATTGCAAGGGGAAAAACATGTCTCTAATTCAAGGAAAGGAAACACATCTACAGTAAATCTACCTCATAAAATCAGCCACAGTACAACATCATTCTTGAGCAGTCGAAACCTGCAAAAAAAAGAGAAGATTTGAGGGGATTTTATGCAGAGAATTAATTATAGCAAGACCTACCATAGCAATACCTAAGAGGGTAAATACAAGGGCTACTCACTATCATATATACCCCTTACGCCAGCCGAGACTACACCATCTCATACTTTAGCAAAATCTGAAAAAAGAAAAAGAAAAACAGAGAGCACAAAAGAAAGTAAGAGTAGAAAAAGGGTTGTAGCAGCTGCAGCAACAAGGAGAAGCTGCGGCTAGCAAGGAAGGAGGAAGCTGCGGCTGTAGAGAAGAAAGGAGAAGAAGCTGCAACACCATCCATTCACTCAACCCTCGACCCAATCCAACCAGTAAGTATACTACTTTTTCACAAGTAGAAGGTTGTGAATAACAAGCATAATAAGATGCAGTCATGATAGATAAAGCATGCCTAGAAATGGATCCCCAGTTTTAAGTGAAAAACACTTATTTTATAGCTTGAATAAACACCAATCAGTCTTTTAGTCCTAAGCATGAGACTAAATCTACACTACTTCAACTCTTAAGTTTATCAAAGGAAGAACAAAGAAGTGAAACATGAATTCTGAAGTTGATTTCTTTAACTAAAACCACAGCTAGAGATATATATGTATATATGTATATAAACGCAATTAGAAGTAGAGCGAGAGAAGGGAGGAGGATCGAACCTCCGTCGAGGCTCGAAGCCCCGACGGCAGAGCATTGGTCGGACCGAGAGAGAGGCAGCCGCGAGCAGCAGCAAGCAGCGGCGACGATTCATCGTCGTTCACCGGAACCCGAAGACAGCAGTGCACCTCCATCTTGCCGCACCGGAACCTGCAAAATAGAGGAGAGTGAGAGTCAGTAATTAAACAAACAAGATTTTGGAAATTAATATTATGTTAAATAAATAGAAGTATTAAAATATATAGAGAGAGAGCCGGAAGAAGCCGAAGCCGCCGGAGCTGCCTCGTCGAAGACGGGCAGAGCTCGGCTGTGCTCCGGCTATAACAGCGACGCCGTCGTGGCACAGCATCCATGGTGAGCTCAGCGGCGGGCGCTGCACATGATGGAAGCCCCACCGTCGACCACCAGAGACAATGACGAAGACACAACGTGATTTGGGGAAAATAGAACAAGAGGAGAGGGAGAGTAGACAATAGCGAGACTGCAACCGGCGGTGAAGCCGCCGGCGTGTTGGGAGAGGAAAAACGACGGAGGTAGAACAGAAGACCAAAGGATCGGCGCAGAGAGGGAGAAGAGTAGATCGATGTTAGAGAGAGAGAGAGGGTTGTCGGTCAATTGAAGAAGAAAGGGGGGGCTTAGGTGTTCATTCTTTATTAATTAAGTGAGCTGGGCCGGGTAGCGAGCCGGGCCACTGAAACGGGCCGCATATTCGGGCCAGCAAGGCATGGGCCGAAATCAGAGTTGGGTCGAGCTTGCTTATTCAGCTGGGTCGCAAGGATCTGGGCCGGAAATCAATTGGACCGGACTCAATTTTTCAGCTGGGCCGATTCATTTAATCAAAGGGCCGAATTAATTCTTTTGTTGGTTTAATTAATTTAATACCCAACACTAATTAATTATGTGGTTCTAGATATCACTAATTAAATTATATTACCCCCAATTAATAATTGTAGAGATTAATAGTTCACGAGAGAATTATTTTACGAGCTTAAAAGATTTAACTTATAGAAATAAGTTATTAACCAAGAAATGAGTTTATTAACTAAGAGTTAATAATCAAGATTTATTTTGATTGAGCTAATCAACTAAACAAATAGAATTAATTATTGGGAAGCGTCTCAATTAATTAATATTTCTAAGTAAATAAATCAAATAATCGATTTATTTAGAAACAGTCGAATAAGCTATTTGTATAACTTGATTAATAATTCGAGCTTAGATAGCAGTGACGAGGTCACCCAAGAATTTAGAGTAATCATCAAAAAGACATAGAACTAGAATTATTCGATAAACATTTATCGTTCGAGTTAAGAATCTTATTGTATTCTTTCATCAAGGTCGAACGAAGAAGGAACAGTCGCCAAGGCGAAGCTAGAATTCAATAGCAGTAAGCAGAGTAAAGGAGGTGGGCTTTCTCTGAAAACAAAGCATGTTTTATTAGTTGATATAGCTCTTTTAAAGATTGTCATGCCATAAAATATTTTGTTTTTGTATGATGCCTATCTGTTATTGGCTATGCCAATTGTTATTTAATCGAATTCGGGTCCTTGTATGGCGAGATGCTATATCTGGGCTAGTGTACACAAGTGGTCGACTCGCTTAGTGTGGCGATCGATCAGGTGACGAGTGAGGTGGCCACCTCCTCGGCACCATAGATCGGATATGGTTGATTACTAAAGAAATTTGACTGCAGTCACTTTTGAGAAATAAGAGATTTTAGTGAACATAGACTTTTAAGAAAAACCTTATGTTTCACTCAGTATATGGATGGCAATAAAATCAGTTTTGGGCAATGTGTTCACTGAGTACAATTTGTACTTAGCCCTGTACATTGTTTTTAATGTGCAGGTTGAGCAGGTTGAAGCGGAGTGACCGGCGGAGCTTTTGTCAATTTAGCGAAGATTTAGTTGTTGATAACTCTTGGTAATACATGTCTTCATACATGTATTTATAGCCATACTTCTGTAGCGTACACTCTGATGTTCTTAAAGTTCCTTTCGATTTAGATGTGTTCTGAGTCAGAATCATGACAAGAATTGTCCTACTTTATCAGTTATAAGTATCAGATTATCTAGAAATGAGATTGCCCTGAGAGTTGATTCAAGAAATGTTCATCATTTACCCACTATTTCAGATTCATATTTTATAGTCACGAATTTACCAAACTTAGCTATCGATTAGCAAAGTGCGGTCGTGACAGGTTATGATAATGGTTCCAACATGAAAGGAAAACATCAAGGTGTTCAAAAGCGGTTCTTAGAAATAAATCCTAGAGCTTTATATATGCCATGTGCTTGTCACAGTCTTAATCTTACTCTTGGTGATATGGCACATTCTTGTGTTAAAGCTATTTCATTTTTTGGAGTTATTCAACGCATATATTCATTATTCTCGGGTTCTACGAAGAGATAGAATATTTTGCTTGACAATGTACCGGGTTTAACTTTGAAATATTTGTCTAATACGCGTTGGGAGAGTAGAATTAAAAGTGTTAAAGCCATTAGATTTCAATGTCCACAAATAAGATTGGCTTTGTTGAAATTACATGAATCTTGTGATAATGATGCAAAGACAAAGAGTGAAGCAGAGAGCTTGATTAGTGCAATAGAAAACTTTGAATTCTTACTTGGTATTGTCATTTGGTATGAAATTCTATTTGCTATTAACATGGTGAGTAAGAAATTGCAATCTAAGTCTGTGTGCATTGATACTACTTTAAAGCAATTGGAAGGTGCATTATCATTTTTTACAAAGTATCGAGATGTAGGTTTCATAACAAGTATGAATGTTGCTAAGAATGTTGCACTTGAAATGGACGTAGAGCCTATCTTTGTGACAAAACGTCGTGTGATTAGAAAAACACATTTTGGTGAGAATAATGAGGATGGACATGATCAATCACCCGAAGAGTTATTTAGAATTAAGTACTTTTTGGTTGTTGTAGATATGACAATTTCTTCTTTAAATAATAGATTTGAGGAATTGAAGACATTTGAAAGTATTTTTAGATTTTTGTATACTTCAAATAAGTTAAAGTCATTGGATGATGATGAGTTAAGACGTAGTTGTGTTAATTTTCATTCTACATTTACTCATGACGATTTATGTGATGTTGATTTAGATGATTTTTTCTCTGAATTAAAAGTATTGCAATTGACTTTACCCATTGAATCCATGTCGGCCATTGAAATTCTAGAATTTGTGAAATCGACAGATTGTTATCCAAATGTTTCGATTGCTTATAGAATTTTATTAACTGTGCCTGTGACTGTAGCATCTGCAGAGAGAAGTTTTTCGAAACTTAAATTAATAAAAACCTACTTGAGGTCATCAATGTCTCAAGAAAGGTTGAATGGTTTAGCAACTTTATCTATTGAGAAAGATATGTTACAAAATATTGATGTTGATGTGATAATCAATGATTTTGCATCTGCAAATGCTCGAAGGAATCATTTTATATGATATTGTACGTATGCATCTTGTTGCAAGTGAAGATCGAAACATGAAGGTGAAGATCAGTGCATGGAGACATGAAGGTGAAGATCAAGCATAAAGATATGGAGATTTTCTTTTATGTAACAAACTAGGTTTTCATGTGATTCACAAATTTCTTTTTCTATATGTTTTTGGATCATTTCAATTTTAATATAATCAATTTATATTTTTTTATATATAAGGGGCCCATATTTTTAGTTTTGCCTAGGGCCCATCAAATCTCAGGACCGGGGCTGAATATGTTTAAACACTTTTCGCATATTGACACCCTATGACATATTTATATATGAACATATATTTTGGCTAATATAGAAATAAGTTTTGATGTGAGATAAAAATATATCTGGATCATTGATCTTAATATAATTTACAATTTTAATTAGCATAAGTATGATTGCGAATTTGCAATACACAATAAGTATAAAAAATACTAAAGCATCAGATTGTATATAAATAAACAAGGAAGGGTTCGCATGCAAATAAATCCTAGTGTGAGAAGTGTGAATTATGCTTAAAGCTATACAAAATCATGCTTAAAGTTATATAAAATTATGCTTATGTTTGTGCTTATAAGTACAAAATAAGCTATAAGCACAATTATGTACTATAAGCATAATTTTGTATAGCTTTAAGCATAATTTTGTATAGCTTTAAGCATAATTCACACTTCTCACACTAAGATTTAAATCTATATGAACCAAAGTCTAAATAAACATAATCATAAAATAAGCATAATTACGTGTATCTTTAAGCAGCATTGTATCTAAATGTAAATATTTTTCGCACGTACATCCATATACTAAAACTTATTTCTATATGAATAGTCACCTATATATAAATTTGATTGACTAATTTAAAAATAAGCCCACGTCAAATGTATTCAATCGAAACCAATTATGAATCAATATTTATCCAAGAAACACAAAATATGCGCATTGGATTTGGAAAATTTAATCAGAAAACCTTTTCTTCAAAGTTACTTCTAACTAGTATCCACTCCGGTGCGATCCACGGAATAAAATTGTGTTAGAATCTCAAAAATTAATAAAGTTAAAGGGATAGTAACACAATAAAAAAAACTAAAAAGAATATAATACAAAAAGAATATATAATACATATATTAATGATTATCAATATTAACACATTTTGGTAATATTAATGATTATCAATATTATCAATTTTATAATATTTATAATTTCGAAAATAAAAATTGTGTTTACCATTGTTTATATGCATTATTCATAATAATAATAATAATAATAATAATACATACCACATCTCTTTGAAAAAAGAACACTCAATTACTGAAAAGAAATAAACATCAGCACATTGTTAAGCCATGTGGTTCTCTATTGCTAAGCAATGGCAAATAATAAGGGTTTAGAAATTTCAAACGTTATATATTTTTTTTATATAAATTTTAAATCCTAAATTATTAATTTTGCCACGTGTAGTTAATCTATTAAGATAATAAAATATATCACATGCTTTGGCAATATAACATCCAAACTAATCATCTACCAATCGTGTGCTTCAGTTTGGAGCATCATGTAAAATTATTGGAAAACTACTTCAAAAATGATGAAAAAATATTAATTTTAAATGATTTCTTCAAAAGTAATATAATTATGAATTTTATATTTTATAAGAGTCAATAAAATTAATTTTGATGTTTATATCCATATTTAAAATTGTAAATGAGTCATATTAATTTGTAAATTTTATAATGACCATATCAATATCTTGTAAATTTTGTAAAGTACTTGAATTTAAATTTGTTTCTCATTTGAAAAAAAATAAAATTGTAACTCGCCTTAATTATATTTTTCTTAAATCATTATTAAAACCACTATCTTTAAAATAAGTATCAATCAACTAATAGATACTACCTTCATCCCATTACATTAGTCACATTTACTTTATGCACGTATTTTCACCGAAACCTAGTACGGATTTTAAAATATAATTTTGTAGTATCATTTTTTTACGGGATACTATGAATGTCATAGTATCCCGTAAAAAAAACAATACTATAAAATTATATTTTAAAATCCGTACTAGATTTCGGTGGAAAAACGTATCAAATAGTGAATGTGACTAATGTAATAAGATGGAGGTAGTATATTTAAAGACGTGTGCGTACTTGTAGTTAGTTTCCAACTGCCACATCATATATCTCTCGTATATATATAAGCCTTCAATTGTATTTAATTGCAAAATTGCCACTGAAATCAATTTAAAATCAATTGCTTTCCAACTCAGCTTTTAATATATAGATTTATTTAACACCGATTTTTTTGGTTAAATATTTACTAAGGTCACCCACTATGAAGTTAATCTATGCAATGTATAAAAGCTAAATGGTAGCTTATTAAAAAAAAATAAAAAAATCTTATTCGTGTGGCTGCACCACCCATGAATTCACAAAACTAATTAATTGCTTTATAAACTCGGAAAGGTAGGACATGTAGAAATAAGACACATGTGTGGGATAATAATTGTAGAAGAGAAGGACAGAGTCCGAAAGGAAGGCAAGGTATGATTCGTACGAAAACTTGATGGAGAACTCTGTTATTCATTATTTATTTGAAATTTTACTTGAATCTAACTCTCCTCTCCTGGTCTCTCTATTGGCGTATTAATTATGGTGAAATCCTGATGCGCAATTTACTTACAAGAAAATTGATTAATATTTGGGTTAATATTTGCAGGAGGATTATTTTACCAATTGAGTAATTACCAATTATTTAGCACTAAAACGAATGATTAGATTGATTAATATTTGAGTTTAATATTTACAAGAGGATATGACAAAGAAGATAGGGATGGTCGAGCTTATGATTTAGCAGCATTGAAATGCTAGGGAACTACTACCACTATTTATAATACACTGTACCATACTCATATATTGATTTTTCGTAAGTTCAATTTTCACAATTGTTACTAAAGCAAAAGAATTTTGAAAGACATGAGAGCTCATACTACTACAAATTATGACATGTGCATTATTTAAGGTTTACGTATATTATCATAATGTAATATTATTATACTCCATTCGTCCTCCATTTAGTGAATTAAAATTTTGGACATAAGTTGTTTTGTATTTTGATGATATAGTAATAAATTAATGTGTTAAAGTGTTAAAATAAAATATTTGTGGATCCATCTCATTTTTTAAATAGTATTAAGTGTTAAAGTGTTAAAAAATAGAGTAATAAAGTGTTAAAGTGATTGTGGGGTTTACGATTCAAAATAAAAAGGTTCAGTAAATAAAAAATATCTCAATATAGTAAGAGTGTTATTTAACGGAGGATAGAGAGTATTTATTTTCGTCCACTTAAAATAACATACAAAAAATCTGTGCGAATACTAGTACTACCTCTGTCCCTTTCAAACTGAGTCACTTTTTTCAACAATAATTTCAAGCGTTTTCGAACGTCTTGATGATGAGTTTTAAAATAACTTTTTAATGCATTTTTTCTTTTACGGGATACTAGAAGTGTTGTAGTATCCCGTAAGAGAAAAAATTCTTTAAAATGTTATTTTAAAACTCATTAACAAGACGCTAAAAAACGCTTAAAATTATTGCTAAAAAAAATGACTCAATTTGAAAGGGACAGAGGGAGTACTAGTTTTGTGAAAAAACAATAATATAATGGTGGCTCTGAATGAACAGCCATCTCGAGATCCACTAAAATATTTTAGGTCTTCGATGATTTAATTTATCAGAACATGCATAGTACTACTACTATAGCTTCATTACTAGTAAACATTTTGTCAGAACTTTGTCCTTACTCCAAAAAATATCAATAATTATACTGTTCATTACTAGTAATTAATTGCAATAATTAATAGAGAGGGGTAAATATATATTTCCTTCCTCTTATTTAAACTGGTCTGTTTGATTATTTTATATCATCCATTTGAATAAACAATAGACTAGTTTAAATGGGAAATGCACATGCCAAAACCACTACTACATAAAGCTGCTAGAATAACACCTCTTAATTACAAAAAAACTAGAATAATGAAATGGACTACCAATGCTATTATTTTATCTCATCTCAAAAAATGATATTTTATTTCATCAAATATAGTATTCAATTCCACAAATTTAATCTCGGACGGCATGTTTTGGATATTAAAAAAATATTTTTTTACTAATAAAATAAAATAAAAAATAAGAAATATATTTTAATGGCACTAGGGAAAAAATTGCAGATAAAGTAGTATGAGTAATTTTTTGTTGACCACAATGATATATACATTATATAATTTAATTGAATTTTGAGGATAAGTATTTAATTTATGGACAGTTCTATTTCTGTAATTAATCATGAGTTTTAAAAATTTGACCTTCCGTTTTTATCTAATTTTGCATATAAATTATTTTTTGGATGAAAATCGAAGATGATTTCACAAATTAAAATTGATTTGTCGTCAACATGATATGTTTTTTTATTAACATAAAGTTAATAAAAAAATTTAAATGAAATAAATTTTCAAAATGACATGGTTACTATTGGCACAACTCGATCCACACTTGTTACATCATCTTCGATTTTTCTCCGAAATTGATTCTACCTGCAAAATCAGAATCAAATTGAAAGATTACTTTATTTACATTCAAATTTTAAAGATTAAGATGAAAACCGAAAATCGTATGAAGTTGGTACCAAAAATCATAAATTGAAAACCCCATGTGTAAGCACAGTAACAAATTCAGAAATAAAATTGTGAGGGGCCAGAGAAGTTGAAAGAGAAGAGAGTAGTCCAAATAGAACAGTTAAATTGAGAATGAAGATTGTTTAATTAATTATTTATATTTGGAGAAAATTGTGAAAAGTATCTTTCAAGAGTGTAAATGGTGAGGCAAAAAGCTCACTCAAACTCCACTCTCAATGTCTTCTTCTTCTGACTGATATAATAACTCAATGCATTCATCAGTCATTCACTACTCTACTCCCTTCCAAAATACTATTCTACTTTCTCTTTTTTCTTTAACTTTAATCCTTTATTATTCACACTGTTGCATGCTTTTATTAATTGTTTATCAACAAATCTATATATATATATATATATATATATATATATGCAGCCTATGCTGCAGGGGAAAAAAGGGTATCTTAAATGGAAAGAAAACAAGGAATTGAAGAAGGAGAAAGATGGGTGCAGAGTTCAGACATTTCCATAAATGGAGATGATAATCATGATCTCAAGAGGGAAATTGCTTCCCATTCTTTGTATAACCTCTTAGTTCAATCCCACTTCAACTGCTTGAAGGTCTCTCTCTCTCTATCTCACACACACACACACACAGTTCTTGGTTTTTCCTTTTCAAGTTGTAGGGGAAGTTTCTATAAATGTTGTTCTTATTAAGGGTTTCTGCTAATCTGTGTCTTATGTTTGTTGTCGGTGAATCATAGAATTCCAAGAATGTCTCAAGAAAATGGTAAATAGTTATTTACTATATAAATTGTGAACAATGGGTAATTAGTACGTAGAAGGATTTATTAATTGTCCTCTAGAAAAAGAGTAAATAATTAATCCTATATGAAATTATCAATATTTTGCAGGTATGTTTAGGTGAGACGATGATGGAGAATATTGAAAATGTAAAATATTATGAGACTGCATTTCCAATCCAGCATGCCGATCAATCAGAGTTGGACCAGTTTATGGTAATATTAATATCACAATTTTTACCGCTATTCAATTTCTAAATGTTGCTACAATTAATTAATTAATTAATGTACATTAATTATTTTATAAATATATATATATATATACACACGTTTTATATCGTTAAATTTTTCTTATGATATTTTTTCAATTATTATAAATAAATAAATAAAAACGTGCAGGAAGCATATTGTGTAGGCCTAAAGAAGCTAAAAGAAGAAATGGAGGAACCCCAACAAGAATCAATGGCCTTCATTAATCTCATGTATTCTCAACTTGATGACCTTCTTCCAGTAAGATATTTTATCTCAATTTTTAAGGAAATTTCACTATTTTCATACATAATATGCATAACTCATTTTATTTTAATTTTTTTGTGTTTATGCATCTTGATCGGAGAAAAGCTTAATTATTCATGTTATGAGATAAGAGATTTTGCATGCAACTGTTTATTACTTTGCATCTTTCCTAATTAGTTGATTAATTATGATTAACTTTTGAAACCCTAACTAATTAAAGAAATTAATGATGAATTTATTTATGTGCAGGAGGTGGAGAAAGCTGAGGTTAGATGAAAGAGAATTGAAGTGGAAGGCATGCTTATAAACTACATTAAACACCTCAGTTTAATCAGTATATATTTAAATTTAAATTTTATTAGCAATCTCTATTATTCTCACTATCTTCTTCTGTTACTGTATTGTTTAATTATAAGTACTCATATTTTGATTAATATATATTGAGTATGAGAACCATCAATATTATTCGCAATCCCCGGCCTATATTATTGTTTTATGTAACATGGTGTGTAATATAGTAAATGGTTATAATTTATTCCCCTCCGTTTTTTTTTATGTAATACTTTCTATGACCATAATCTTATTTTTTTTATAAGAATTTCTTAAATTTCAACATTGAATTTCTCAATTTTCTATTATATTTTTCTAGATGAATGGATAAATTTATTATATTTTCAATGTGAATAAATATATATAGTGATTGATTTTCTTAATTGGAATGCTTGAGCTTATTAGAAACTCTCTTAAAAAAAAAACGATAAATGTTAGTGATATTGTTTTATGTTATATTGTTGTAGGGATTGGATCAGGTGAAAACTAATTAATTTGTGAAATCTAAAAACTTTTTCAATCCATTGATCCAAGAAATCTAATGGCTACGATTAAATGAGTTGATTAATGCTTTATATCTAATTTTTAATTGTTTACTCATACTATACTTATTTAATAGGGTAGATATGTCATTTTCTATGAAATGTAACTGCTCCTTATTTTGTGGGATATTCATATCACACATTTCCTTAATTGAACTTTTTCAACTCTGTGCAAGCTCACTAATTAATTTGCGTAATTATATTTCTTTCTCATCTTTGGTCCGATTATCAGTATTCTTTTCTTTTAATTTATTTTATAATTTCTAAAATCATGATGACATGTTTATGTATTTCATTTTTCGTTTCATAGTTCACGTTTTTCTATCTTTTTTCATTATGTCCATATTATTTTATTGTAGTAATTACATTTGTATCTTTTTATGTTAAAAACTTATTATAATATATAGTGTTTATTGATTATTGCCTTATTGAGTTATTTTGATAAATTGTACACAGGTTATATCATTTTTGGAGGATAGTAAGATCTTTGGATGTGTAATTATATGCATAACAGTATATCACATGATGTATTTTAAGAATATTTTATTGTTCTTTCAAAAAAAAAAAAAAAAAGAGAGAATATTTTATTATATTATTTCATGCTGCATATTTTTTTTAGAGGAAGTATTGGCGTGTTTATAATATGCATAAGAATACAAAAGGATATGCAATATTAATAGTATATTACGTATATTTCAAAATTATTCTTATTTTATTTTTGTTCATAACTTGTTGATGTTTTAATACGTAGTTAAAATATGCATTTGAACAAAATGCATTATCATTTTAAATTTATACTAGCAATTTGTTATATTATTTTATCAAATGCATCATTTTTTAAATGCAATGCAGAACAAATGGCAACAAATGCAATATTTTTTTTACTAAAGGTTTGGTTCTTTCGGCGCTAGTGTTTAGATTCTCGACAATAGTTTAATTTTCACAGCCTAGGGTTTAGTTTTCTCAAACAGGATATAGGGTTTAGGGGTTTAGGGTTTAGTATTTAGAGTGTAAAATTAATAATATAATTTAAAAAACTTTAACTATGAGTTAGAGATTAAATTTCCAACTATGAATTATTTTTCCCGATTAGGTTTAAGGTTCAGATATACAATTTGGGTTTAGGGTTTAGATTTTCAGTGTAGGGTTTAGTTTTCAACAATCTTGGTTTAGTTTTTTTTATCGTCTACGCTTTATTTTCTCCAACTAGGGGTTATGCATATTTTGAATAAATAATTATACAATAACTTATACTACAATATGCAACAACTTAAGCAGAAATATGCATAATAACTGGCAATAAATGCAATAATTTTTTTTTACTAAGGGTTTGGTTTTTCGGTTACTGTTTAGATTCCTGACAAGGGTTTACTTTTCACAACTTAGGATTTAGTTTTTCCAAATAGGGTTTAATATTTAGGGTTTAGGTTTAAAATTAATACATAATTAATTTATGTAATCATGCACTAATAAGTTAATGAATATAAGCATCAATGCAATCTTTATAAATGTATTAAATTAATGGATATATGCATTAAATTTATGTAATTATGCAATATATATGTATAATCTAGTATATGATTTTTAAGAACACACTATTTTGTTTCTTACTAATTAGTAATTATCCACGAATAATCAAACTATATACATGATTTATGCAGCTACTCCACTTATTCAACATTGATTCTAAATCTAATGTAATATTTTCAGACCGCCTCATCGATGATCTTAATCTTCATAGTGATGCATTTTGCCTCTACAATTCTTGCACGAAATTTCTACCTGCACAATATATTAAAGAATTATGCATTAAGGAATCGTCTAAATGCAACGAACCAAACATAAAAGGTCGAATAGCGGTCAACAAAATAATCAAATTAAACAATGCACGTACATCAGTGAGATGCATTCACAAAAACAAATTTATGCATATAAAAATATTAAAAAATATATTTTAGAGACCAATCTATTTAGTAATTGATTTACATAAAAATAAATAAAAGGACACCAAGAAATAAAAAAATATAAATATGCACCAAAAAACGTATGATATGCAATAGCTTTCAACTTATATGCATTAAAAAATATGTTATGATATGCAAAACCCTATGTCATACTAGTAGTTAATTAAATACAGGAAACATTTAATACTTAAGCTTTAAAATACACTACCCATATTATTTTCGAACAAAAATATTACTCCATTTGTTCTCCATTTACTGACCCTATTGATTTTTTAGATGATTTCGGAGCTTCGTGATGATGAATTTTATATTTTATTTTTTGAGATTAATTTTTTTTACACAATACTACAACACTCGTAGTACCTTGTAAAAAAAACTATCCAAAAATTCGATTTTAAATCTATCACAAAGCTTCGAAATTATCTATAAAATCAACAGGGTCAATAAATGGAGAACGGAGGGAGTAGTAGGTTTTTGGATTAATTGTAAAAGAAATGCATAAAGTCTACCAAAAACTAAATACCTTCTTCATGATCGATTAATTGCATCATATTATTCGAACGATCCGAAGAAGTTGCATGATGTCTTTGCTGCAGCGATAACCAAAATTATAGACAGCCGTATAGACAGCCGTTAAACATATTTTTTTATTTTTTTCTTTTAAAATGTTGACGGAAGGTATAGACAGCCGTAAAAAGTATTCACATATCAAAATTATTTTTCATATGTGTATTTATTTTTGAAAATCTATAGACTTATAAAATCCATCAAAATAAAGATCCATCAATCTAATAGAATCTATTAAAATCTATATAAAATTTAAATAATCTATGAAATTCATAGAATTCACGGATTTCAAAAACTCTATCAAAATCTTTTAAAATCAGAATCGGATACACCCCCCTTAGTTTCGGATTATTACTAGAAAGATGCACAGAATCCCCTAAAAAGTGATGTTGCAGTTTTTAATTTTTCACTTTTACTATTAAGCCCTCTAAATACGATTTATGCAAATAAAAAAATCTAAAAAGTATGTCAATTAATATTATAAATTATAATCCTAACCGTTGATAACATCTTAATCAATGGTTCATATTAGTTTCTATATTTCACACTAGAGAGAGTTTTCACCAGAACTCAACCCTATTGTTGTATATCCCAATAATGTTCCGTGTGTTGTGAACCGCTAATAAAAGTTCGAATTCAAAATTACGCCCTTCTAAAAAAGTAATTTAGTTTTGTCTTAATTAAAAAAAGAAATAGTAATTTAGTTCTAATATTTATAATTTACGTTATATTTATCTTTTCAGTATTTTTTTTTATATGGCAAACACAACACACTTACACACACACGCACCCAAGGTGACTCGAATCCCCAACATCTTGGTTGGAGGGGAAGCGTTTTACCAACTAATCTACATTAGAGGTGACCACAGTTCCGGTTCCCCCAAAGAGGTGTCGGTGTCAGTTCCCGCGTCGGTGGTGCTTAGTGGATCATCTTGAAAGACCTCCTCCCATTTGTTCTCTTACTCTCGCATCTCGGCTAAGACGTAGTCTTTAAGCAATACTTGTGCCTCGAGATTCTTTGGAGCCATTGTCGAACGTCTTTCGTCGAGTGTGTATCCTCCGCTGCTAAATGCTTGCTTGACCGACACCGTTGAGGCAGGAACGGCAAAGACTTCTCGAGCCATAATGGAGAGAATTGGATATTGCGCTGATCTTTTTGACCACCAATTCAATAAATCGGACTCTTTGGAACCTGCACTTGTTAGCTCCGCAGTTTTGGGTTCATTTAAATACATAGAAAGTTCATCACCTTGTGAGTACGAACCTGAGCCGATGTTTTCGAAGAAACTTTGGAGTTGTCGAGCTCGTTGACTGCCACCACTAATTCCTACATCAAAAGGGGGCCTCGGTCTACTACTATGGGCAGAAGAAGCAGAACTCCCAACACTCCCCCCATACTTCTGTACAAAGTCATTATATAGGTACCTAAGAGATTGATCTAGGTTCGTTTTAACAAGATCAAGGGTAGGCAAATCTAACCCTTCCCTACCCGGTGCGTTTGCGAAGATCATATCACCTAAGGCATTGTAGTAGAATTCTAGGAGTGTGATGACGCCATCAAGCTTAAGACCAGGGTTCAAGATGGCTGCTACTAAGAAGACGCCGGGTATGACAACGAAGTACTTTAACCAAATATCATCTTAGAAATGGTAGCATTGAGATCAGTAATATGGCTGAGTTGTTCAAACTTAACTGCTATAATGGCGAAATGATATAGTACACGAGGAGAAGTATGATAATAAACACCGGAAAGGTCCTTAGTGGCAGTATGAAAAGCTTCTAACAATGAAGTCACTTTTTCACAATCCCCCCAATAAGCCTCTAAAAGTATGTGATTTGAAACCTTAGCTTGAAAAAAAGCACACAAGTCTTCCTTATACTTTCCAGTGTCCCTAAGCATGTCATAGGTTGAGTTCCATCTAGTGCAGACATCTACGTTGAAGCTCTTACTATGACCTCTCCTTGATTTAATGAACTTCACCCAGGCCCTATGGAGTTTGGTTTTATCTCTAAGCATTTGAACAGCTTTCCTAATGGGCTCTATAGACTTCTCAAGCAGTTTAAGACCATCTTGAACACAAAGATTAAAAATATGACAAATGCAATGTGTATGAAAATATTTTCCGGCCAAAGTGGGATTACATGCAGCGATGAGTTGGGGGACACTTGCTGTATTTGCGGATGCATTATCAAAACTGATTGAAAATATTTTTGTGAGAATATGAAATTGCTGTAAAACTTTAATAATGCAGAGTGCAATGTTCGGGCCAGTGTGTGCACAATTGAATTTTCTAAAATACAAAATCCGTTTGCATAATATCTAGTTTTGATCGACCCAATGCACCGTGATGCCCAAATATGAATTTTGCTGCCATGCACATGACCAAATATCAGAATAAATGGAAACTCTATAAGGAAATTTTGAAAACATGTCTCTCAGAGCCTTCTTATACCTAAGAGAGAGTTTGAGAATGGTTCTAGTCATAGTAGATCGAGATATCTTTTTAGAAAGAGGATTGTAACCAATTTTCATCGTATTTTCAAAACGCATGCTATCAGCAAATTGAAATGCAAGTGACTCGGTTGCAACAAATTTGGCCATTACCTCTCTAGTGACTATGTCATAACTAGAAGTACGTACCTCCCGCCGTGGCAAGCTGTGTTTGTTGGAGAGGTTGTTTGCCGGCATTTTCCTTAGCCAGGTGCTTTGTTTTCACATGCTTTCTCATTGTACCATACCCTCCTCCGGTTCTCCATGCATAACTCTTGTCGCAGAAATTGCAACATGCTATCATCGTATCCGGACCTCCATTTTTTCCAGCGAATTTGGTCTTCTTGAACCAAATTCTGAAAATGTCCGAGCCAAGAATTTCATCTTCTTCAACTTGCGGCTACAGCGTACCTTGTTCACGTTGATCCGTACCTAGACCGCAATCGCCTTGCTCGTCCATTTTATCATCTTTGTCGAGGTTGATTGCATCGGCATCGAAATGGCCCCTTGCTCGTTCTTGAGCTTGATCCTCCGCCTCCATTTCCCGAGCTAGGCGGGCGTCGTTTTCGATTTGCTCGTAGTTGAAGGGCGGAGAATCGTACGGCGTTTCTTCACGAGTAGGCCCATACTCCCCGAATTCTGTTGGAGATGAAGTGTAGGGAGAGTAGTAGGGATTTTCTTGATTTGGTTCTTGGATGACAACACATTTTCGAGCCGTTCTTCGAGGAACACGTTGGGGTTGGGTCGACTTACCCTTGCCTTTGTCAGCTCCGGAGGTATTTCCGGATTTACGACCAAAAAATCCAAACATGATGATGATAAAAATTGAAAACTTGAGAGTGTGAGTGAGGGCGGAGAATGGAGATGATAAAAATGAAAGCTTGAAAGTATAAAAAATAAAGTATGAGTGATGGTGGAGATGATTGAGAGATTGAGAGATTGATGAATGATGATTGAGAGCTTGAGAGATTGAGAGATTGATGATATAGATGAGAGATTGAGAGTTGAAGGTGTGAAGAAATGATTTGATATAGGGGGTATTTATAGGTGTAGATTGTGGGAGTGTTGGGGGGAAAATTTTAAAATTTGAATTTGAATTAATAAAAACAAATAAAATTAATTGATGATGATCGGCTTCCTGCTGCAGCTCTGCAGCCCTGCTGCTGCTCCACTAATCCACTTGAAGACGCTCTGGTTCCACGGTTTCCCAGTTCCACCCGGTTCTCCGGTTAGGAACCAGTGGAACCGGCGGTTCCACTAATTTTTTTTTTTCTAATTGGTAATATTAATACATAATTAAAAAAAAATATTTCATACGATATAGAATTATGGATTGATAATTAAATATGCAAAGTTCATACAAATTTAACATGTTATCATTCTTAATTAGAACGAAAAATTTCAAAATTGACACTTCATCTTATCTTCTTCATGAATTGGATAATTTATTATCTTTATGTAAATCACTAAATTGTATATTTTGTCATCTTCAATTCATCATCATCATGTGACATTGTTAATTGAATATTTTGTCATTTATATGATTTGGTTTTTTGTTTAAATATTTGAATTTAAAGTTTGAACATTATCACAAGATTCACAACTCACAAGTGCACAACATCCAACATCACTAGGCTACTATATTTTAACTTTGAATGAATAATCATCATATATGTATGTAGTTTTATTCATTTGTACTTTTTTCAATTTGAATAATAACTTAACAATGAAAAATCTCTTTCATTTTACAAATTATACTTTATAATTTGTACATTAAGAATTCATTAAAATGGATGTATACTAATAAAATGTTAGATCAAATAATTAGTATGCTATTTATACATAACATACAAATAAAATATATAAATAAACCAAAAAAAAATGCTGGTTTTCTGGTTTTTTAACCGGAACCGCCGGTTCCCGGTTCCTCGAGAATGGAACCGGAACCGCACCGCCGGTTCCGACGGTTCCGAATCCGGTTCCAAACCGTCGGTTCCGGTTACGGTTCAAAAACTGCCGGTTCCGGTTTTTTTGGCCGGCTCTAATCTACATGTTTATAAGTTTTTGAGTGAGGGGATTAAAAGTCTCAATGCCTGTTAAGTTGCGGTGTGACAATCAGGGTGCTCTCCACATTGTTTCGAACTCAGTCTTTCACAAGCGAGCCAACATAATATTGAGATTGATTGTCACTTCATTCGTGAGAAAATTAAAAATAGGCTGATTACTACTCCCTCCGTCCCGTTGAAATGGCCCTGTTTCTTGAATATATGTGAGGTATAAAATATAGAAACAGGGTCATTTCGACGGGACGAAGGGAGTACTTGATATATTAAAACTGAAGATCAACTAGAAGATCTATTTACGAAGGCTCTAAGTGGGGTTAGGATTGATTATCTTTGTAGCAAGCTTGACATAATTAACATCTATGCTTCAGCTTGATGGAGAGTATTGTAATGTATATATGGTATTTTAGTGTAGGTTTAACCTTACTGTATTCAGCCTAGTATTAGTGTATATATATACTTGCTCTCTTCGGTTAATAAATTGAAAAATGCCTTCCCCTCTTCCAAAATCCATAATAACATATAAAATTTTACCCCATCTTTGATGTTATACACTTAAGATACTGGATTCAAGGCATGTATTGCATTTCTCAAACCTATACACACCTCCTGACAAGCTCAATATATAGCTTGTGTATACACTGCTAGCAATTGCCACCCCAATTTTCAAATATCGAAATCACAGGCATCGAGTATTTTGTGAACTCATTCCCAACCGCATGGGCAATGTCACAGATAGATGGCAAAATAATTGTTTTGGCTGTGTCATCAAGCCTCTCTTGCACAAGATGATTGAGCAAAGCCGTCATACTCCAATCACAATAGGGTGTCATCTTCCCCCCTAAGACGCTGTAAATATCATCAATGACTTGTGCTGATATCACGACATCCTCATAATTCTCATCATTGAACAAGCCATTCACCAAAATTTTCGACAATGTAACTATATACTCCTCAATTTTTGGGTCTATGGCATTATACAAAGCATTTATAGCTGTCAAAGCTTCTTCAACAATGTTGTTCCCCAATATTGCAACCGAAAGAGACATGATCTCCAGAGCTTCGTTGAGTATCACTAGTGTTCTTTAATTAAACGTGTTTAGTTTTTCAATAATGGCCTTTAGCACTCTACACACATAACCTTGCAAGTACACTTCATTCTGCTTTCATGAGGTGACATCATATGGAGTTGGAGCTATGTACTTTCCTTCAACTTTGACTTAATAGAAGGTAACATCCTTAGGATTATATGCAAAGTTTCTGACTCATGTAACCTACTCACTATCTCGGTCAAGGCTCCATATTGTGACGTCCCGCTACATTCTGCAATGCCACGTGCCCGACTTCGGAGGCTTTTCGGAATAATCTAGAATTTACTTGATGAGTCCGACACGTAGTAGAATATTCTGTATCCTCTTGTATATAGTAGAGAATTGTAGAAAGATCTTGAGATGAAATTTTCTAGAATAGTTTAGATGGTAAAATTCTCTAAATGATAGGAAGGAACTAGAATACCTCCCACACTTGTATAAATAGGTCATTGGCCATTCATTTGTATCCATCCAAGTTTCAAGCAATAAGAGCTCTCTCACATTCTCTCAAACTCTCTCATAGCATTCTTGTGATCTTACCCAAGTGACTTTGTGGAAAGGTTGTCTAGCTAGTCTCTAGAGAAACTAGCCTAGGACCGCATGGTTGGAGGAAACTTCGAGGGGCTCAAGTTTTCCTCCATGACAATATGCACTAATCCTAACATTACAGTCATGTTCAATTACATGAATCGCCATGGTGGAAATATCCGGAAGGAATAGTGTGAACAGGGCCTCAGTGCCCTGATACTCCCGACCAAGATTGCAAATTTCTTCAGCTGCAACCTGTGGAGACTCCTTCAATCCTTGGAGCAATACAAGTAGAATTCGTTGGAGCCCTATCGAAAGAGAAACCAACTATGATTCCGATATTGTTTTTTCTCCAGCATGTGGCAAAGAACCCATCTTGCCATTAATCTAACATTTTTGTTACTCTTTCCGGAGTCAAGTACAACGTGCTTATATGCAGATGTCGCTTTAACAATAAATCCACTGTCGAAAATTGCTCCCTTTTGCAACATTTCTAGCTTAGAGTTCAAGAAAATTGACAGCCTCTCTAGAGGCATCACCTCTAGCATACATCCAATGGCATTGAGTGCAGCTCTATGGTACCTTGAACCACTCTTACTAGAATTGGCATAAAAAGTTTGCATTATAGATGGCCATACTTCGTCACCAACAAGATTTGTAACAAGGCAAAGACATGTGCCCCCTGCCCTTTGCATGTTGGACACTCCATCTTCCCAACCCTCATCCTTATTTGGTACCTCTTTGATGCGGCACGATTTATGCAACGTGTGGATCATCTGAAGCATTCGCGTAAGTTTTAGAATTTGGCAAAATCCTAGAGTTTTTCGGGTGGAAATGATATGCTGAGCAATACACATGGCTTTGCCATGATGTATGATGGATTTCGGGCAAATTCCATCGTTTAGAGGGTCAAAATTATTTTTTTATAGTTTTTCGGGATATTTCGTAATTTTGGATTTTTGTTTGGGGTCCTTTTGTTATTTCTTGCTTTTCAGTGATTATGGTTAGTATTTAATCACTGTTAGACACTTGTTGAATGCAACTTTTTGATCGTTATTGAATCTGAGATTTATCTCTCTCGTTTTCTACGAGTTTTTCTTCCTGTCACGCATTTACGCTGCATCACTCTTTTTAGAGGATTTGTAGCATCAGTGGCACTAACATTGGTAGTGTCTCTTTGATATACTTAGGGTGAATACTTCGCATATTGATGACCAAAACTCCAACGCTTGAAGTATAATGGTTTGGTCATGTGCATGACTGCATAATTAGTGAGTTGAATGATTTTGATCATGTGTTGTCCAAGAATGTCGTAGTATCCACATGACGTTGACACTAGACACTCAAATGCTCATTTCTTTATAACGATATCAGTTGAATTGTCAACACTAATTCATTATTACTATCATGATATCCTTCTTCCCTATCTCCTGATCAACTACTGAATAATTGAGAGCATTTTGTAATGCCCTAGAGGCAGAGAGCCTAACCACCTTACCTTTATAGTTACCCAAATATCTGATCACTTCTATTAAAATCACACTTAGCTCATTGTCAGAAAGACACTTCTCTTAAAAAATGTATCCTAAAGTTTCCAGACAACCTTGCTTGAGATATATGTTGCGGTTTATACGGTTCCGAAGCAGCCCAAGAAGCTCTCTCTCAACATAAGCTATCATCTTAGTAAAAATCTGGGCAGCCCAATGCCTAAGTTCTCTATACGGAGATTCCAGGCTAACCAAAATTAATTGTTTGATAAGGGATCTGTAGTTTATATGTGCACTTGATCTCTCATGGGCATAATTTCTTGCTCCATTAGAATCAAATGAGTTTTTAAGCATTACCCCAACAAGCATATGAGAACCACGAGGACTAAGATTGCTTTAAAACTCAAGAGATAGTGCCAGCCAAAACTCTTGTAGGTTTTGGTCCCGAAGACAACCAAATGTTATCTCTGCAGCATGGCAGACTTCAACATTGTTATTCAAAGCATGCATAAAATATGGTGCAACATCTACTCCGTATCCCTTACAAAATGAACATTAAGAATTAAGCAGTAAACAATGTTCATTAACAACCTAAATATTAGATAACTATTTATCGTGTTACCTGAATTCCCTATGTTCAGATGCGTGTCCAATTGCAAGAGCACAGTATCGCTTATGCAGAAAATAGAAAAAAGCCTTGGAAACAATTCATCTAACATCTTCATTATTATCGAGCTGCCATCATATTCTTAAAATCTTTTGCAGAGTCCAACATAGACAATCTCACTAAATGCATCCTCAAGGCATTGAGCACAGTACCTAATGTGTCACTCGCAAGTACAAATAGCCTCTTCTTATTGTTTCCAATAGAAAGACAACCCAAAACATGAATGTCAACTTTCTGCAATTGCTATATAGAGCTACTCATGTTATCATTCAAGAATGGCAATATGAGTGTGAATATAAAATCCCCAACGACTAATGTAACTTTACTTAAGTAAGTATCTACTTCAGTCATTTCATTCCCATTATACCCAACTTAACCAAAGCAGAAAGAAGCATTGCCACCAGTTTAAAGTTACCTCTCTGTGTCAATTTAGAATGGGCTGAAACATCGAAAACAATATATGAGGCGACATGATTTTGTAACTTGTATTCTTCAAAATAGATATTCATCCAAAACTCTGTGATATGCTTGGTGATATTAAAGAGTATCTCCTCAAATGACCTCTGATGTGAGATTCAACATCCATTCTATATAGGGCCGGAATGACTGGGAGTAGGTCCATGCAATTCTCGCAAGGCACTCGATAGCATCCTTACTCAACCATATGTCTTTTTCTGGCGCGGTAACTACCTCTTGGACACCATCAGTTGGAGCTATGTTTGTAGATATGCAAGTTATAGCATCCAACATAGTCAATTTGTCTGGAGAAAGTATTGTCCGGGTTGCTTTCAACATAAAAAGGAGCACGTTGCCCCAAGGATCAACCACAACAATCTCTCCAAACTTGACAATAACATTTAAAGAAAACTTGACAAAACGCTGGAATCAACACATACACTACAACTAAATAAGTAATTAACGCGTAAACCATTAATTCATCATCTCTTGAAGCAAAGAACTTCAACCACAATAGAATTTAAAGAAAACTTGACAAAACACGGGAGTTAACACATCTACAGAACTTCAACCGCAATAGAATTTAAAGAAAACTTGACAAAACGCGGGAGTTAACACATATACAAAAACTCATTAGGGTTTCAATTACTTATAATCATTAATTAGTAATTAACACACACATTTAAACAAGGAAATGTCAAGTGCCTTACGCCCTACACTTAATTTCGGAAACAAACAATCAACTTTAGAACAATGTTTTAATAAACAATATATCACCACAATTAATTATAAAGACGAAGAAGTGGCTACTGAGCGATTTTACCAAGGCGGATTTTGTAGTACCGGGTTGTGTGTGTTACCGGGCAGTTTGTGTTACCATCAAGTTCGACGGTTATCGGATTGTCGAGCAATTTGAACAATTTGACACATAAGTGGTAAACTAAATAAAAATACTAATAAATATATAAAAGAGAACAAACTTTATCATCAATGCGTGTCTCACCTATATTAAAATATTAAAAGGCTATTTTATAATTTTAATCCTTCTGACATGTCACAACTATCATCTATCATCTCTCCTTTTTTTTTCTTTTCTTTTTTTATCAATGTTGAAACACGTAACATTAAAATAATAAAGTGATTAGTTTTACACATTAGGAGTTTACTAAACAAGTTTTGCATTTACTAAAAAGTTTGGCATGTAAGTCCCACACATCACCTCATATGTCTACAGAACAATAAATTTAAATTAGATAACAATTTTCATTATAACATATATAAGTGATATAACATATGTTAATTATAGTTTATAAAATTATATATATGAGTCAGTGTGGATATTGAGTGCGTAGTATTATATTAAAAATAAATAAAGGATATAATTTATATTTAATAATTAGTATAAATAATAATTAGTGAATTACTAATCAACTTAAGCATCTTAGAAGCTGATTGTCAATTTTTTTAAAAGTTTAATTATATTTTACTATTCTTGTTTGTCTGTGGACATAATGAAGGAATATTCAAAATAATAGCATAATTTTGTTGAATTTCCTATATATATATATACCAGCACCCCTCCCAGAACGAGTAAGGTGGGCTCTTAAATCTGATTTTTCAAGATTATACCAACTTAGCTCGAAAAAAGAGAGTAAGGTGGCGAAAATGGGTGATTGGGTTAACGGCGAATGGCGGTGGAGGTTCGAGTGGATGAGAGAACTAAGGGCTTGTGAAAGGGAGTGGGTGGAGAACTTAGTAAAAGAGTTGCAGGGGGTTGAGATTAAGGAGGGTATCTCAGACACTTGGGAGTGGCGAGGCATGGGCGGTAGGAGCTTTTCGGTGAAGGCAGCCTATCGTGAGATTATGAAACGCTGCAGTGATAACACTCATAACTTTGCCGAGGGCGACAAGTTCCAAGGAATTTGGCGCGCGCACGCTCATCTCAAAGCAAAAATCGCGACGTGGCGTCTACTTTGGGACCGTTTGCCGACGATGGAGAACCTCTTGAAGAGAAACATTATGCCCATTTCGGAACCCAAGTGCAGCTGCTGCCAAGTGGAGGAGGAGACAGCCCAACATCTATTCTTGGCGTGCCCGGAAGTCACGAAACTGTGGAATAAGATGGTGGCTTGGACGGGAACTTGTTGGGCGACGCCGAGAGATATCCATACCCACCGGAGGCTATTTTCATATCTCCTTGGAAAGGGAAGTTCTCTCACCGGCTGAATGGTTTATGGACGTGTATTACTTGGGTGTTATGGAAGTGGCGCAATTCGTTCATTTTTGAAGGAAAGGTTTGGGACTTTAGGAGGATAGAGATAGAAATTTAATGCAGGTTTTGGAGTTGGAATGTAGTAAGAGGCGATGCCAACCCGTGTATTAGTTACTCGACTTGGGCGAGGACCACATTAGCTCAGACTTGGAATGACTTGTAATCTGTATTTTTCGGTACTTCTGGTGCCTTTATAAATCAATAATATTATTTTTTCAATAAAAAAATATATATATATCAGCAAATTTTTAATAAATACACCTTCTAAGGGCATCCCCCAATGAACCCTAACATTCAAAGTTGTTGATTAAGAGATGATGGATCGATATTGGAATTATTAATGTCCAGTAAGTTAAAGAAAATCACGGTTCTTATTTGTGGATTTATTTGTTTGATGCTATGATCATGTAATGTGGTTGAATCATTTTGATTAGTAATTTGATTAAATTTTTATTGTCTTTAATTTGGTTACATTGAGGTGGTGCTTGGTATGTGGAATGGAATAGAGTAGGAATGGAATGGAATGGAATGGGATGGCTTGATTATCATGTTTGGTATGCATAATTTAGGAATGGAATGGAACGAGATGAAATCAATAATTTTTCATTTATTTTGTATGATAATAGTAAATTTTTTTGCTACCAAAATTTTAAACGAGAAAATGATGATTGTTGTAAATATATCTTGTAGTATCTTGGAGATATATATCACATATTATAGATAAGCATCTCTAACCCTAACCCTAGCTCCTTGTACCACTATAAATAGAGGTCTTTGGTCCTCATAATAATACTTCTAGAAATCTCCTACAGTTTACTTTTCTCTCTACATATTCTCTCTAATTTTCTCTCTTTTCTCTAGAGAATTTTTCTCTAGTTTATAACACGTTATCAGCATGATTGTTCTACTTTATAGTTGGTGATTGCAAACAGGTACTCATGATTAGTTTTATCATTTTTATTTCGAATTGCATAAATTTTGATCAAGTAATGGTATAATCAGTATTTCATTAAGTGATTCAAAATTGCATAATTTTTCATCTAATAATGAAATAATTAATATTCCATGAGATGATCTTCTACGCCATATAATTTTCGCACTCTATATATGCACGCATAAAATCCATATACTTGTGTGAGTTAGAATCATCAATGCCTTAAGATTTCAATTTCATTGAAATCATCCTGATTGCTATAAAGCTTCGTATATATTCATATATATACATAGTTTTATAGAATTCATTCCTATGCAAGCTTCGTATATATTTAATATATATACATAGCGGTTGGCATATATATGCATAGCTTTTCGTACACAAACATATATATATAATTGAAAAGTTATTTTATTATATAGTAATCGTATGTTGTTTCTAAGGTATGAATATATAGACTAAAATCGATTGCATATTGAATTCATAGTATTTGATTTCTTTGATGTCTACTTTTTGATAATCATGATGCAGTTCCGCCTAATTACATGTTATATATGCAATTTTGATTATCAATTTTCGCCTAGTCATTAAAGAAGCCTTGCATATTATATAAATTTATATACGGCGAAGATGCAATCCATATTCTACAGAGATTTCATTGATTTGTTGGTTTGATGCGCTAACTTTTAATAATTGGGATGATAATAGGAATTGTTTTTTTTTATTATCAAGTCTCGCCTATAAATTATGGAAATGTTTCTTATACGGTTAATTGATTGTTAATTATTTGAGAAATACATGTTATATATGATTTCGATTAACCTCCCATTCAATCAAACATGATGTATATGTATATTTGATTTTGAAGATGCAATTACGAAGTATGCTTTATTTGCATATCAAATAGGTAATTGAATTAACTTTTATTTGATTGAAACCGTATGGTTCATATCATTAAATAGTTCATATTTGTATGTTATGAAGCTTCGTACATTACATATATATTTCTACGTAATTGTTTGAAAGTAGTTATGCTTTCTTTCGACATTGACTATTGCTAATGAAAGTATAAATTGATCTACTGTTAAAGAGATCTAAATTTGCAATTATGTGTTGTTAGAATTTTTGTTCTATTTTAATGAATCTTACATAGATATGAAGTTGCATATCTTAATTATTATGTCATGGTGATCTATATAATAATCATTGTTTCCTGAAGAAACATGAATCGATATTGTTGCTCCCGAAGTAGCACAATTATAAAGAATATTTCATGCTCTTAAAGTGCAATTCATAAACACAAATTGTTTTGTGTTGTTATATCAATTTAAATTGTTGCTCTTGAAGTAGCACAATTAATATTCCCGAAGAATATTACATACTCTGAAGAGTAATTAATATTTTAGATAATACTACGTATATGGTTATCCATAAAGAATTATACAAATGATTGTGCAACATTCATCATAATAATTGTGGTGTGGGTCTTGAATTTTGAGATATATTTACTCATGTGACCCAAGTGAAATGATGATTATGAAATTTCCATCTATTTGTGCCCAAAGGCATAAATATTGATTGCTCGTGTAAGAGGCGAAAAATAAATATCCTATTTGGATATATTATTATTTTATGGAATCCTTGAAAGGATTTGATTATGATCAACAAACGATCACATTTCTCCCTCAAGTTTGATTGACTTGCATTTTCAGTAATTGTACTCCAAGCTTAAAATAAAGCTTCTTCTGAAATGTCATAATGCAAGTGCAATTTATTTATTCAAGTAGTGCCTGAAGCACATGATACATCAGTTTATAACGATAATGTGATCGAGGAGAGATCAAGAAAAATTATAAACACTGCATCCTGGAATGTATTTTTATACATTTATAAAAGCGATTGAGACAAATCTTGTCATTAACTCAAAGTTCGATGACACAAAAAGCTTTAAGCTTTGGCATGATAGATTGGGATATCCCGGAGCAACTATGATACGCCGAATAATCAATAGCTCATGTGGGCACAACATAAAGAACCAGAAGATTCTTTTAACAAATAAATTCTCATGTGATACTGTGCGCAACGCAAGTTAGTCACTAGACCTTCTTATACAAAAGGTCAATATTGAATCTTCATCTTTCTTGGAAAGAATTCAAGGAGATATTTGTGGACCTATACATCCACCATGTGGACCATTTCGATACTTCATGGTATAGATTGATGCTTTTACTAGATGGTCACATGTATGCTTGCTTTCCAGCATAAATGCAACATTTGCTAGACTACTTGCTCAAATAACAATATTAAGAGCTCAATTTTCAGACAATTCAATCAAGAGAATTTGTCTTGATTGTGCTAGTGAGTTTGAGACTTAAGCATTTAATAATATTATTGTATGACTACTGGAATTGAGATTGAATATTTTGTTGCTCATGTTCATACTTAAAATGGCTTAGTATAGTCATTTATTAAATGACTTCAACTTATTGTTAGACCATTGTTTATGAAGTCAAAACCCACAACTTATGTTTGGGGTCATGCCATATTGTATGCTGCAACATTAGTTCGTCATAGGCCAACAGCCTATTATCAATACTGACCAATGCAAATAATTTCTGGTCAAGAACATAATGTTTTTCACTTTAAGAACTTTTGGTTGCACAGTTCAAGTTCCAATCGCACCCCCACAACATACCAAAATTAGTCCCCAACGAAGACTTGAGATATATGTTGGATTTGATTCGCCTTCGATTATAAGGAATCTTGAACCTTTAACGGGCGATTTATTTACTACACGATTTGCAGATTGTCATTTTGATTAAATGACATTTCCAACATTAAGTAAAACACACAATGTTAATTTGCCTGAAGCAAATTTAAAAGCATGAATTGATGTGTTGTATTTTCATAATCCAAAGTTATTTTAAGGCATTAGGGGGAGATATAGATGAAAAGAATGTCATCAAATTTATGTTGGATTATATATAAGCACAATATATGATGAACTGAAAGTTCATAAAATTATTGACTGTCAATGGAGTGATAAAACATATAATATTTATATGTTGCACCATAAATAAAGTCATGATGGACTTTGAAATACATATTATCTCTCTCGACGCCAGAAGCGTGAGAAATATTTTGGTGCTAAAATAAATATCCGCGGAATACAAATTTAATAAAGAAATTATATCACTCCATAAACCTCCCGAAGAGGATAGTCCTGAAGACGAGAATCCCAGTACGATTGCACGTGCTCTAAATATTATAATACATACTGGGATTACGGAACGACCAGATCAATTATATTATGGGAAATAATATAGATCTGATTTATGTAAGTGTTGATAATGCCATAAACTTTAAGAGTATATGAGAAATATACGATAGAAATATCAAGTTGTCGACAATATTCTTGCCTCAATTCTAAATGATTTGGATCCAAAAGTCAAGTGTGCCAGAAGCACATTGACAATAGTAATTGAGGCAGAGTTTTACTCGCTAATAAGACGGAAAGTCTTCTTTGTAGTAAATACACCAAAAAATATTGTCCTAGTTGGACACAAATGGTTATTTCTAAGGAAGAGAACTGACATTTAATATGGTGGTGTGAAATTAAGCGAGAAGCTCAAGAGTTTTAGTAGAGACTCTAAAGTAAATATGATTCTCATGTTATGGCATTGCGTTCTGATATTGATAGATTGGGTTATTTTCCATCAACTAATTTTTATAATAATTAATAATATAAGTAGACAAAAGACGATGAAAAAATCTCTTTGAATGAACTTTAGATGTTTTGCTTTAAGATATCAGCTTTTTCCCTTTTGTTAGCGATGCTACCTCAATAACGCTTTTCCGGTCACCGTCTTCCAGCTACGAGCCTGCAAAACAGCACCGGAGGAATGGGGAGGGTTCCTCCTGGAAGACACTCCAATGCTCAAGTCAGTATGTGTTCGATAAAAATCTGCTTCAGCAAAGCTTGCAGCGGAGGTAAAGTATTAATGGAAAAATGAGTACCGTTTCGTGATGAAGAAGGTCAAGTATTTATAGGAGAATAGAAGGTGAGGATAGAAGAGTAATTTCCTTTTAATTCCCAGAGTTAAATAAGTCTTTTCAGGGGAGACAAGTTGGTTAAAGAGAATATTTTAGTTATGATTAGCGGTCCCCGAGGTGGTCCCTGCGGTCACGTTTTTTCTACACTCCACTTAGGGATCTGGGATTAAAAGGGATGATAATAACGGAGGGTGATCTGCACCTCATATACTCAGATCCAGTACAGAGGTGATCTGCGCCTCTCCTACTCAGATCCAAGACAAGGGGTGATCTGGATCCTACAGACCAGATCTTCAGGATCTGGAGGGGGTCCGGCATCTGTGTATTTATATCGCCCCTGTATTTCAGAAGCATGTTAGGTAGCTGACAGATTACTCCCTATCAGCTACTCCCCCCCCCCTAGGTCTGGGACGATTTCCGAGAGTTCCAGATTCCGGTTATCTTCTTCCATACGCTAAGTAAGGGAAACTTTCTTATCAACTGACGCTTACCTCACCATGTTCGAGGTGTAATGATAGCGTCTCCTTGGGGAGTCTAAACGCCTCCCGCTTTCTAGGCCCTTGATTTTTTGCGGCTTGATCTCCGCCATTCCTTTTTCACGCTAATCTTCCCTTATAAATAGGGGTGGTCCTACTTATTTTCATTCATCTTCTCCGGCGAGAAAGGAAGAAGAGTTTGTTTATAGCCAAAGATGATTTTCTCTGATAAAAACGTGTCATCCATTTGAGCGAAGCTTTCTCTTATCAGAAGCATTGCGATGATAGAAATTAACTGCTTTGTAATCTGAGGCCACTTAAGCCTATGATGACCTTTTCTCGCCCAATTTCATTTTTATGAATGAGAGAATGAAACTGTCTGAGGCTTCTCGCTTTCTCTTCTTTTCTTTTTTCTTTTTTTCTTCCCCCCCCCCCTTTTTCCTATATGTATATAAATATATGTATAGAGATATATAACATCAGAGCGACATCTTATGCATATTTATGTTATTTATATTTCCGGAAGCATAAATTGGAGTGACATCCTATTTTTGCTTCTGCCAGGAATTTCTTATATATCACAATCTTACTTCTTGGGTATGTGGATGGCATTTGCCATTTTCCTACTTTTGCAGAGGTGTGACGAGAGATTTTCAAACTCACAAGCACACATTTGATAAATGATAAATACCATGGGAGATAGAGTGAGGTAATAATATCCAAAGATAAGCCTTGGTAAGAGATACCATACTCAGATGCCAGAACTATATAGTTCTGAATAAGCCCCAAAACTCTTGGGCTTCGAGGACATAAAAAACCTTATATATTAGGCATTAAAAAGGAAAATATGAGGACACCATTCCAGATACCTGCTTAATGTGGACTATTTATTAAATAAAATTTTTGGGTATATAAAAATAGAATAAAGTTCCAAGTATCATATGCCAAGTAGGACTAAATCAATGAACTAATTGATTAATCTCTCTTACATCTTTCATAGGGACGGAAATTGTCCCCAATTTGGATCTGTATCATTATATTACATGTGATACGTCTTCTAGTAGGGTAGAAGAACACTTTCGCATAGCTTTAGCACCACATCAGATCCTCTAGCCTAGTACCATCAGATCTGCATTGTGCAGATCTACTCTACGGAGGACTTATTATTTTTAAGCTTTGTACTTTCAGGTCTTAGGGTATACAGATCCCTTTTCGCAGGTCTGTAAATTGCAAATTATCTGGTACCAACTTTGGAGGAGTGGGGGAGGGGTCTCCCTACATAGGCTTACGATTTACAAGGTCTAGATTACCAGATATTATTACACGCAGATCCTCTCGTGAGGATTCTGTGATTTTCTAGGCCCGTGTCTCTAGGTCCTATATTCGTACAGATCCTCTAGTAAGGATCCTGCTATTCCCAGGACCCATGTTTCCAGGCCCTATTGTTTACAGATCCTTTCTTGGGAGGTCCGTTACATTACTAAAGCGTATTTCTTACGCTTCACGACTTTCTAGGGCCATCGCCCTCTTTTCTTTATCGGGACACGAAACCGCCGCCACTTCCTACCATCATAACTTCTGCACCCACGTCTCCATAACCGACGAGACGTGCTTCTTAACTACAGGTAGTAGGGGGTTTTTCCTTTAACTTCCTTTATTTAAAAGGGATATATTTATAAGATAATTTAGAAAGAGAAAAACTCATACTTAGAAATTTTCCGCCATTTTTCTTGAAGAGCTTTTCTTGTGCTTTTTCTAGGAACTACCTCTTGCTTCTCTTTTCACCACAGCCAATCCTTCCTCCCCGCAAACAGGTACTTCCTTTTCCCTTGCTTCTTCCTCTTTCTTTATTCGCATTAGTTTATTTCCTAGTTTTTGTTACGTTTAAGCAATAAGAAATATGGTTTCTTCCTCTAGACAAGGTACCCAGGGTAAGGGTAAGAAAAAGGTAATTGAGGGTGAAGAGGAAAAAGAGGGCAAAGCTGCCGCGCAGCCACCTCTCCCTCTCGGTGAATATGAATCTTCCACCGTATCCTCCTTAGAATTGGGCCTAATTTTAAGTAGATTAGGAAATACTAGGGGCTTTACTATAGATATTCCGGAACCTAGTGAGCGCCCTTTACTTCCTCAAGCCAATCATAAGATTTTTTGGCTTCGTCAATTGGAGGCAGGCCTGCGATTCCCTATTCCTCCTTTTTTGGCGAGTTTAGCAGCAAAATATGATATTCCCTTGAACCAATTGAACCCTGCTTCTTTTCGTAGGGCTATTTTCTTTTATATAGCAACCACTTTATATGGCGTGGAAGATCCAATGTCCTTGTTTTTTAGGACCCATGAGTTAAAACATCGCGGATATCATTTGTATTTTTCTCCCCTAGGTTGGTTTCATAAATTCTATGGCCAATACGAGTCTATAGACAGAAAATAGCACCCTCAATATCTGACAGTAGGTGCTCCTTCCCCCAATTCCTGGAATATTCCCGATATACCTCTGTATACCGATAAGGTCACCCTGTTTGCATGGGAAAAGGATATTCTTCATGACCTGCTTAGGGAGTATCCGGCAGGTCATGGGATATTGAAGCCACTTCTTCTCAGTGAAGAGGTGTTGTCTTTTTTTGATTTGAGGCCTGGGACTCCTTGGAACCCCTCTATGGGTAAATACTTCATATTTTGGATTCGAGTGTTTTTACACATGTGTCCTGAATTCAATCATGTTTCTGACTTATAGTTATCTTGCTTTTTTAGATATGTCAGACAGATCCGTTCTCCCGGAAAAGGCAAGGAAACAAATGGAGGAGCGGATGGTTGCTATGGCTACAGCCTCTGAATGGGCTCCTCCAGCCTCTGCAGCATCAACAGCTCCTTCTTCAATTCCCGTTCCGGCTTCTGCCTCCTCAGCGGGAATCACAATAGAGTCGAGGGCTTCTGTGCCACTTCATCCTCCTGCTTCACAGATCCCACCTTCTACAGTGCCTACAGGTCCCGCACAGGGATCTGGGAATGTTGTCCGACCTAAGGGATTTGCTCCCCGAGCTAGGGGAAAGTCTACTTTGCCCGGGGTGACCATAAGAGAAGTGCCCACTCCTCGGGCTGTTATGTCTCTTTCTACGCGCCCCCCTCACCCCTTGGCTGTTGAGGTGGACCGTAGCCTTTCCACCTGGTCTGAGGGGGTGGTTCTTCCCTCCGGCGAAGATCCGGACTTTCAGTCCTCAGAAGGGTTTTTAGCAGATTTATTCGCCACTACTGAAGCACCAGCTCCCACAGAGCTTAATAGACCTTCCGTCCCCCAGAAGAGACCTTCGGATTCCACATCTTCCACAGATCCGAAGAGAAAGAAGATTTCTGCCAGTAGTGCTGACCGGAGAGTGGGCCTGCCCATTTCTAACGTTTTGTCACCCACTCCCATCTCTGCGGCACCATCTGTTGTGGGCCATCCGAGGTATTCCAGCACCCTGGCTAGGTATGCCATTGCTAACCCCTATATGGTGGTTAACCCTCCCGAGCCAGCCATGGTGGAAAGTCCTGCTTCTGAGGCCACCCTGGCTATGCTCCATGCATTGAGCATGAAGGGTTTGGATGTCCCTACTGCCTCCTATACTGTGCCCGGGGTTAATGTGAGTTTTCCTGGCACGGTTAGGGGTATTGATGGAGGTACTGCCTCTAATATTTTGGACAGCATTCCGCGCGCCGAAGATTGGAGGCATCTGAATAGGTTATCCTCTGTAGAGCTTATCCGCCAGGCTTCTGCCCATGAGATTAAGGTACTAGAAGGGAATTTTTATTTGGAAAGACATCCTTTTGTCATCTCCATTAATTATTTATTTACTTGTTACTTTATTATGTCTAGGCCGTAGCCTTCAAATCTATGCTTTCGCTTAGAGCATTAGCCTATGATCCCATGAAAGGGGAAATATATGGCATGCATTCCTCCAACGAGCATCTGCAAGAGGAAGTGATGCGGCTGAGGATGGCTCGCAGTGAAGAGCACGCAGCCGAAGTTAAGGCTCTTAATGACCGAGCAGCGCATCTGGAGCAGGAGCTGGCGGATCTGAAGCGGCGAGAGGCAGATCGGGAGAAGTTAGCCCAAGAGCGAGAGCGTTATTTTCAACAGATGGAGAGGGATCTGGCCGATCAGAAGGCGCGTGCCGAAGATCTTCAAAGAGCCTGTGATAAGGCTAAAGCAGATCTAGTTCAGGCATCTGAGAGCCACAAAGATGCCATGGAGCGGGCATGCGATAATGCCATCAAGAAAGGTACCGAAACGGGTCTGCAAAAAGGGCTCGTTACTGGGTCTGCAGTAGGGGCCCACCGCTGCAGATCTTATCTGCTGATGACGCCTTACGGCCAGGCCTTCCTTCGTGCCTTGGTGCGGGATCTCCCCGAAGACTTTCTCCATTCCGAAGACTTCTGGGAAAGGATGAGTGTTCCCCTATCCTTTTGGATTGGGGCTATCACCGAAGAGGTTCTTACTCAGCTAGGTCTGAGAGATAGGATGTAGGATCTGAATATTGATAAGATCCTGGACCTCCTGGAGAAGGAGACCCCTACTTTAGAACTGGATCCTCACTTTAGTGCCCGCAATCTTTGGTATATGTGGGGCTTGAGATCTGCAGCTGATATTCTCTACAGCCCTGGGGAGCATGAGAGTATCTTGCCTGCTTGGGATGAGATTCCTTACTACCTTCTTCCTCCTCAAGCTGAGATGTTCAGGCTACTAGAGGAGGCCTTCAAAATGGTAAGTATTTGTAAGGATATTATGATAAAGTATTATTTCATTATTTGTGGGCTGCAAGCCTTCATTTACTTTGTCCTTCTCATGGACTTCTTTTTATTACAGGAGATGGGTAAGGCATCTCCTCTTCCCTGTTTCACCCTCATTGGTGACTTAAAGAATTCTAACTTATACTTCCGTCTTTTGCAGACAGGAGATTCCTTGCAAAAGATCAAGGCTATTTAGGCGTCGGAGGAAGTGTCTTTTCTTCAATCCCCGCGCGGGATCACATTGAGTGGGCTCTTGAACAGCAGAGGAACCTTAGAGCTCGGTGGGCCCTCTAGGGGATCGGATCCAGCTCCTCAGCCCCACTCTCCAGTTCCAGCTCCTCCAACGGATCAGGTGATGAGCCAGGTATCCAGCCCCACGATGGCCCCGGAAATGACCCAGACCTCGAGCCAAGTGACGGACCAGATGACGACTCCAACATCCGACCAGATGAGGGACCAAGTGCCTGGCCAGCAGAGTTCATCCCCCTCTCCATCACAGATGCCTCTGCCTCCTCACCACCTGTCAGATCCCGCAGATCACCTCTCTTCAGACCCGCTGAGCGAGGCTCCTGTTCAGGGAGATTTTTCAGAGGTAGATGAAGGAGTCAACCTTCTCGAGGAAATTATGGTAGGCACTTTCGAGAGCACAACAAGGGCGGCCAGTTCTTCCATCGAGGTCCCTCCTCAGGTCGTCGACTCATCAGGTATTTTGGCACCTGGCGCCGATCAGGACCTGCCCGAGCAAACTCCCGGTGGCGGGGATAAGTTACAAGAGTAGGATCTTTTTAATGACATAGATGTGCCATGTTGTGGGATTGGCTCCACTAGTACTCTCTTTTTTTTTATGTGTTTGTTTATGGATTTCGTATTACATTCCGTGGTAATATGCATTCTTATTTCATTTTTCCATATTTTGTTTTATTTTGCGAATATTTTTTGAAAATTTTGAATCAATTTTCATAAATAGATACTTGCAACTATGGGTGAATGGATAGTAGGGGGTATACCCCTACTCTCCCCCCCCCCCCCCAAAGTGAATTATAAGAATACGAATGAATTATAATTCATTTCTTTGAAGACAATAAAAAGGAAAATATTATATTTCATGAACTCCAATCATAACATATAATGGGTTGGTTTTTGCATACCTTCCCCTTCTTTTAGATTTATCACACTACTAGAATGCTTTAAACGTAATACTTCTTCAAATTATTAATGTTCCAGGGTCTGGGCAGATCCCTTCCTTCTATATCTCTGAGCTCATATGCTCCTCCTTTGAGTACTTTAGTAACGACATAAGGCCCTTCCCAATTAGGGTCCAGTTTTCCCGTAGGCTTGAGAGCATCTGATCTTTTTAGCACCAAGTCCCCCTTTTCAAATTGACGTGATTGGACTTTCTTGTTATAGGCATTCGCATCTGTTGCTTATATCGCTCAGCTCTGTTTTGAGCTTCTGCTCTATGTTCTTCAATCAAGTCCAGATTTTCTCTGAGTAATCCCAGGTTCTGATTTTCATCATATTTTAAAATTCGGTGTGATTTTGCTTCTGCTTCTGCCGGTACCACAGCTGTTGATCCATATACCAGATTGAAGGGAGATTCTCCTGTGGCGGTCCTGGGCTGGTTCGGTAGGCCCATAGTACTGAGTCCAGCTCGTCCGCCCAGTTCCCTTTTACTTTTCCTAATCTGGCTTTAATTCCAGATACAATAGTTTTGTTTGTGACTTCAACTTGCCCATTAGCTTGCGGATGGGCTACTGCCACGAATCGCTGTTGAATTCCCATTTCTTGGCACCATGCCTGCACAGATGCACATGTGAATTGGGTTCCATTATCGGATATGAAAATTCTGAGAACACCAAAGCGGCAGTATATGTTTTTCCAGATGAATTTTTTCATGGCCTGTTCTGTGATTTTGACTACAGCTTCAGCCTCTACCCATTTAGAGAAATAGTCAATAGCGACAATCAAGAAAACCCTTCCACCAGGAGCTATGGGGAATTTCCCCACAATATCGATTCCCCACTTATCAAAGGGGTAAGGGGAAGACATGACTCACATTTCCTCTGCAGGCTTATGAATCAATCTGCCATTTTTTTGGCAAGGCTCACATTTTTTAACCAATTCCTTGGCATCTTTTTCAATGCTGGGCCAAAAGAACCCGGCTCTCAAGACCATTCTGGTTAGATCCTTGAATCCCGTGTGAGCACCAGCAGCTCCTTCATGTATCTCTCTCAATAAGTATTCCCCTTCTGGCTCAGATAAGCATCTGAGATAGGGGTGCGTGAAAGATCTTCGGTATAAGAAACCTTCAAATAGGAAGAATTTTGCCATAATCATTTTTTTATGTCTATCGACGTTGGCTTCACCTAGTTCCTCAACTTTCAGGACCTGGATGATGGGTGTTCTCCAGTCTCTGATTTCTTGTATTGTGCTAACTTCAGTTAGGCCAGATCTGGTATCTGCTTGCAGTACGGTCAGATCCCCATCCCATGCACCTTCAATGGCACTTGCAATCCTGGCAAGCTTATCCGCTTCTTCATTCTTTTCCCTGGGGATCTGAATGATCTCTGCTTTCGAGAATTTGGCCAGCAAAGCTTCAGCCACAGAGGCATAGGTTATCATCCTTTCCTCTTTCCTCTCACACATTCTTAATAATTGGTGTGTTACTAGTTGGGAATCAGAATAGATTTCCACCCTCTTGGCATCCATGCTTAATAGGATATGTAGGGATCTGATGAGGGCTTCATATTCAGCCTCATTATTTGATGCCACGAACTTGAATTTGATGGCGAACCTGTATTCCTTGTTGTCAGGATCGAGGATGTGTATTCCAGCTCCAGATCTCTCTTTGGTAACCGAGCCATCCACATAGGCTCTCCACGCCTTTTCTTTTTCATCACCTCGTGTGGTTTCTTGCATAAAATCAGCTAAGGCACGTGCCTTTATAGCTGTTCTGGGCTCGAACTCTACGTCATACTCACTGAGCTCTATAGCCCATTTCACCATTCGTCCAGATAGATCTGGCTTCCCCAACACCTGCTTGAGCGGGATATTAGTCCTTACCATGACCTTATGGGATAAAAAATAAGGTCGTAACCTTCAAGCAGTGACCATTACCGCCAGTGCGGCCTTTTCTATGTCGGTATATCTTGTTTCCGGTCCTTGAATCATTTTGCTGACATAGTAGATTGGGATCTAGACAGATCCATCTTCATTGATAAGCACTGAGCTTAAAGATTCTTCTCATACTGCAAAGTAGAGGTATAAAACCTCTTTTGGTGCTGGTTTCGTAAGCAAAGGGAGAGAGACTAGATGCTTTTTGAGCTCCTCAAAAGCGTCTTGACATTGCTGAGTCCATTCAAACTGGCTACCTTTCCTTAACACTTTAAAGAAAGGCAGACTTCTATCAGCAGATCTGGAAATGAAACGGCTTAGGGCTGTGATTCTGCCGTTAAGTTTTTGTATTTCCCGGATGTTCCTAGGAGGAGCCATTTCCAACACAGCCTGCACTTTGGCTTGATTTACCTCAATCCCTCTGGGCGTTACCACATATCCCAAGAATTTTCCCGATTGTACCCCAAAGGCACATTTGGCTGGGTTTAGTTTCAGATGATAGAATCGAGCCACAGTAAAGGCTTCCTCCAGATCATTGATATGATCTGCAGCTTTCACACCTTTCACCAGTATGTCATCGACATAAATCTCCATGTTCTTTCCAATTTGTTTTCTGAATATCTTATCCATCATACGCTGGTAAGTAGCCCCAGCATTTTTTAAACTAAAAGGCATACTTTGGAAACCGAAAGTTCCCACGCAGACCCCAAAAGCCGCTCTATTGACATCATCTGGGTCCATTTTCACCTGGTGATACCCTTGGTATGCGTCCATCATTGACAATAGCTCGCATCCAGATGTGGAGTCCACCATTTGATCGATTCTGGCAAGGGATAGTGATCTTTGGGACACGCCTTGTTCAGATCCCTGAAGTCTATCAACATTCTCCACATGCCAGTGTTGCCTTTGGGCACCATAACAGCGTTGGATAGCCATTCTGGGAATTGTACTTTACGTATGTGTTTGGCTTCCAACAGCTTCTGTACCTCTTCTTTAATGACCTGGTCCTTTTCTGTTCCGAATTGTCGAAGCTTCTGCTTCACCGGCTTGGCTTGGGGATCTACATTAAGGCTGTGTAAAGCGACCTCTGGGTCTATCCCTATTAGATCAGATGACGAGAATGCGAAAATATCCACATTCTTTCGTAAGCATGCTATCAACGCTTTGGATATCACATCTGGAATCTGTGTCCCGATGCGCGTAGTAAACCCCAGTTTTATTAGGCATTAATTCCACCAGCAACAGTTCTTCAGCCGGTTGGATTTGGGAATTATTTTCTACTGCAGGTTCCTCAGACCTCATTCGTTTATCCTCAGGTCCTGCTACCCACTGGGGATCTCTCAATTCGTCCCCAGATCTTTTCTTAGCCTCACCGGCCTTCACTGACTGTATATAGCATTTCCGCGATAGGACCTGGTCCCCTGCGGCAGATCCCACCCGGTTGCCCACCGAAAATTTCATCATCAAATGGTAGGTTGATACTACCTGCCTGAAAATTACTGAGAGTTGTTCTGCCTAGTATTACGTTATAAGCTGACTTTTGTCTTACTACCAAGAAGGTAGTTGGTCTAGAGATCTGCAAATCTCCATCCCCCAAGTTCAACATCAGCTCTACTGAGCCTCATGACATGACCAGACCTCCAGCAAAACCGTGTAATGCTGTGGCCACCCCATCTAGTGATTTGTGCAGATCCATTTGTAGAAAGCAATCTTCAAAGATTACGTTCACCCCAGCTCCCACATCTACGAATACTCTTTTTACTTCATATCGTTCGATCCTTGCCGTGATAACCAGGGCATCTTCATGGGGATGAATTAAGGATCTGTCATCTTTAATCCCAAAAGATATTTTAGGATGAGGTACTCCTCCTTCAGTCTTCATTATGTCATGTTTTTCCAACATCTGAATTTCTCTGTGATGCACCTTGCGGCTTCTGTTGGAATCACCTCCTATAGGTCCTTCATAGATCATGGAGATTACGCTTTATTGGCTACAATTTATGTTGATGCTTCTTTTTTGCGGGAATTTACCATCCCTCTCATCTTTACGCCTTTTGGGTTGGCCAGATTCTTTCTTGACATACTCTAATAGTTGACCCTCTTGTATGAGTTTTTCGATGGCTATTTTCAAATTACGGCACTCATTAGTGGTATGCCCGTAATCATTGTGAAATTTGTAGAACTTATCGGAAGGAGGTCGCCTTGGAGGTTGGTCCCTACCCGGGGGGATCTGTACCCCTGGTTTCTTAATCACTACTTCCAACAGATCAGCTGGGGATCTGGTAAGTGGTGTGAGAGATCGTTGAAATCTTTCATTCTTCTCGGGTTTCCTCCTTCGGGAGCTCCTCTTTTCCTATCATCGGGCTTTTTGTCTTTTTTGAAGGTTACATTTTCCCGCTTAGCATTCATGGCCTCTTCCATGTTGATATACTTCTGTACCCGAGATAAGAGCTCATCAAAGGTTTCGGCGGGTTTCTTCATTAGTGAGGCAAAGAAATGTCATGGCCTCAATCCTTCCACAAAGGAATGTATTTTTAATGTAGCACCCACACCTGGGATTTCTAGTATGGCCTCATTGAATCGGGTCATATATTCTCTCAGGCTTTCAGTGGCCCCTTGTTTGATGGTTGTTAGATACAACGAGTTTTTGGTGGATCTCTTTGAACTCACAAATTGGTGTAGGAAGATCTCTCTTTGGTCTTTGAATGAGTGGATCGAGTTCCTAGGCAGCTGCTGAAACCACTGCTGTGCAGGGCCAGCAAGAGTGGTTAAAAATACCCTACATTTGACTCCTTCGGAGTATTGGTGCAATAAGCATAAACTCTCAAATTTCATGAGGTGTTCTTCGGGATCTCCTTGCCCCTTATACTCACAAGAGACTGATTTGAAGTTCTTGGGAATAGGATCGGTTTAAATATCTGCCGAGAAAGGGCTGTTCTCATTGACATAATCGGGACCATATTCAGATCTGCTTTCCTTCCCGGTACGAGCTACAGATGTGCCCATTGTCTCTTCTGTCGGATAGACAGATTCATCTGCATTTCTCTTTTCAGATGCTTGGTGCGCCTTACGGAGCTCTTCCAGCTCTTTAGCCATGACCCTCATTTGGTCTTGTTGATCTTGGATCTGCTTTTGGAGCATATCTGTGAGGGTTTTTTCCTGACCAGTGCTTGTTTCTTGCACTTCATCGTCAGAGGACCCATAGTCTGTAAACTGCCCATCCTCTTGGATATGGGGCAACTTGGTGATAACGTCCTTAAGGACTTTAGGATTTTGCAATCTGGACGCGTGTTTGCCTTTCGCCTTTTCCTGATTTCCCTTACTCTCAGGGAATGAGGATGGATTGATAGGATCTGCAAGAGTACTAGTCCCAATGGTAGCTAGTCTCTTTTCCAGAGCTCCTTCCAGGGCTCCATCTATCATTGCTTTCATCTGTTGCAGCATTAATGGAGAGAAACCAGATTCCCCTACATTCGTCCCCTGGGTTATAGACATGATTCCGGGATTGGCGCCAGAACCAGGGGTAGGATGAGGCGTGTTTGCCTGTCCTTCAGCAGATGATCCCATCATTTGGGCTATGCTGGAATGTTGATCCATTTTCAAGGAAAATCTGTAAAGACATACGCATCATTTGCTTAATTAGTGCCTAATATGAGATTAGGGCTTCTCCTTTTATAGGAGGATAGGGAGCTTCGGGCTCCCTTGATGGGACTTTCCCGACCATTTCCCTTAAACGATTTTGAGGATTTCTTATTTAAGCGTAAAGATAGCATTTCTGTGCCCGGATCTTTTGCCAGGGCTTACCATCAGCTTATCTTGCTTTTTTCTATCAAGAAATCTCCCAAGCCGTTTGATATACGTGTAGGTGATGTATTTCTACTCACCAAGTATATGACTTGCAGGTTCTTCTCCTTTTCTCGAGATTCTTCTGAGATATGGAGGACCTTCAATTACAACTCTTTAATACTCTATTTTTCATAAGAAAGAGAGAAATCAACATACATCATATATGTAACTTTTTTCTCAAAGGGGTTTATTTATTTATTTATTTATATATATACAGATATCCATTGAATATGCCTAGACCGATGCCTCGGAGAAGCATGGCGGATATTCAATGGGTGAAATGAAAGAATTTAAGAGAATAATCTTTACTGTGATCAAATTCCTTTTGCTGGAGTTAGGATTTGTGTAAATCCTCTTTTCTTGCGTCTTACCACAGATCCTACATGAGACGCAAAAGCAATTGAGACCCTTTTTACCCATATTTTTAGGCAAATTCTTCATCAAAATCACCAGATGGATTAAGACAGGAATTACTATTACATAAATTGTACGAATATTTGAATTTTTTATTTTTCGTTCTTTCACGGAGGAATTGAATCAAAACTCAGAGCACATTATTATTTTAAGGAGAAATCTACGCCTTAGCCAGAGATTTCCCACAGACGGCGCCAGTTGATAGATTGGGTTATTTTCCATCAACTAATTTTTACAATAATTAATAATATAAGTAGACAAAAGACGATGAAAAAATCTCTTTGAATGAACTTTAGATGTTTTGCTTTAAGATATCAGCTTTTTCCCTTTTGTTAGCGATGTTACCTCAATAACGCTTTTCCGGTCACCGTCTTCCAGCTACGAGCCTGCAAAACAGCACCGGAGGAATGGGGAGGGTTCCTCCGGGAAGACACTCCGACGCTCAAGTCAGTATGTGTTCGATAAAAATCCGCTTCAGCAAAGCTTGCAGCGGAGGTAAAGTATTAATGGAAAAATGCGTACCTGTTTCGTGATGAAGAAGGTCAAGTATTTATAGGAGAATAGAAGGTGAGGATAGAAGAGTAATTTCCTTTTAATTCCCAGGGTTAAATAAGTCTTTTCAGGGGAGACAAGTCGGTTAGAGAGAATATTTTAGTTATGATTAGCAGTCCCCGCGGTGGTCCCCGCGGTCACATTTTTTCTACACTCCACGTAGGGATCTGGGATTAAAAGGGATGATAATAACGGAGGGTGATCTGCACCTCATATACTCAGATCCAGTACAGAGGTGATCTGCGCCTCTCCTACTCAGATCCAAGACAAGGGGTGATCTGGATCCTACAGACCAGATCTTCAGGATCTGGAGGGGGTCCGGCATCTGTGTATTTATCGCCCCTGTATTTCAGAAGCATGTTAGGGAGCTGACAGATTACTCCCTATCAGATATTATCTGGCAATGATTATAAATAAAGATATTCTGTTAATGAATGTCATGACTATATTTGTGTATGTCATTGGACGAGAATATCTATAGATATAAGTCCCCGTTAGACTTAGACTTCCTTATAAGAAGGAAAATAAACTCAAAACGTGTATTATATTAAGTCAATTCTTCCTACAGTAAGAATAGATAAATCGTGATGAATGCTTTGGCGCATTTATCAAAAGCCTTTGAATGATTGTATATCATTCATATATATGTTGATTAATTATACACGTAAAGAGCTTGAGATTAACTCGTGACTGAAAAAATAAAAGACTTAGATGAATCTAAGTAATGTGTCGGCTTGCAGCCGAACATCTCCATTATTTTCATACCAGTCAATCTACTTGAAGAAAATTCTATGAAGAATTTTCATACTAAGTATCCCAATGATTGTCTCATTATTTTGAGTTGATAAAATAACAAAAGAAAAAAAAATTATTGACCAGAAGTTCATTACTTTGAGTACTAGAAGTACTACTATATCAGGCCTAATACATCTGAAGTTAAATCGCTAGCAAGATGTAGAGTTTCTCCCAGAATGAGATGAACTCATATGATGTTAATCATATTCTTTGTTATCTTCAAGGTATGTGAAACCTTGATCTATATTATGAGAAATTGAGATTGACATTGGTGCATACTTAGATGCAAAGTATTTTGCATCTCAATATTCTAGATCTCAAACTGGTTAATGATTTGAGATTATCTCCCATCGTCCTTTATAAGGACAATGTATTGCACTAACACGTTCCAGAAGAACGGTGAAATATGATAATTTAGTGATAATTTTATAAAGTTATTCACTAAACTCCTCCAAAATCTCCGTAAGATCAATATCTTCAATGATATTTGAATATGTTGCAAGATTGTTATCTTGAGGGGGAGTGACAAGTTCAAAATGATCTTGAACATTTGGTCATGTAAGCCAAATGAATAATCGAAGAGGTTAGGCCATTAAGGTAAAATGGTTGTACTCTTTTTCCCTTATTAAGTTTTCCCATGAGGTTTTCTTAGGTAAGGTTTTTAATGAGGCAACTAGTGCAATACATGAGTAAGTGTTTGTCATGTACTCTTTTCCTCTATTAGATTTTTCCCCACATGGTTTTTCTAGAGAGGTTTTTAACAAGGCATGGACATCACAACAATAATGTCCAAAGGAGGATATTATAAATGATGATATTGAGCGGACATTATTTCGTAACGTTGTATATCAAAGGTGGTAGAACAAAGCATTATTTTGCTAAAAAGCATGATCTTCAAGAAGAGTGGCGACATCAATATTCTATGAATTGTTGAAGTGACAATCTAGCGGACTTATTTACAAGGGATTGATGACATCAATATTTCGACAGTTGGTGCACAAGATTGACATTCGTCACTCAAAGATCTACTATGCTTAATTTCAGAGGGAGCAGATGTACTCTTTTTCCTTCGATTAGGTTTTGTCCCACTGGGTTTTCCTGACAAGGTTTTAACGAGGCATCATATTTTCTTAAGGATGAGGGGGAGTGTTGTAAATATATCTTGGAGTATCTTGGAGATATATATCACATATTATAGATAAGCATCTCTAACCTTAACCCTAGCTCCTTGTACTACTATAAATAGAGGCTTTTGGTCCTCATAATAATACATCTAAAAATCTCCTACAGTTTACTTTTCTCTCTACATATTTTCTCTAATTTTCTCTCTTTTATCTAGAGAATTTTTCTCTAGTTTATAACAATGATAAAGAAAAAAATTATAGAGAGAAATAAAGTAATCAAAGAGAACATTTTAGAGAGAGAAAGTGATGAGAGATAATTTAGAGAGATGTAAAAAAATTGAGAGAAAAATAAATTTGCACAAATAAATAAATAATTTGTTAAATAAAAAAATAATAAAAATAATTATGGTAGGAATGACTAATACCATGTATGCTCAAGGAATGACTATTACCAATCCATTGAGAATAGACATTCCGTTTAGAATCATGATTCCCAATAAAAAATCATACTAAGCGTAAGAATGGAATGGAGGTGAGAATGATCATTCCATTCCAAGTCCTATTTCATCATACCAAACACCACCTAAGTTTTAGTTCTAGGGGTGTTCATACGGTTCATTTCAGTTAATCGGACAAAAAAATCGGCCTAAATTCGATTAATAAATAGGGATAATGTGGTAAAATGTCAATTTAAGTTTATGATACTCAAATTCGTTTCACCAATATAAAAAAAACTCAAAATTTGTCCAATTTTTGCATTCTGGGACAAGAATACCCGTCATGTACTTATCCAAAATTTAAATTTTTAATGGTCTTCATTTTTCCATTTCATTTTTGAAATCCCAACTTTATCTCCAAATTCTCTCTCTCTCTCTCTTCCCCAGCCTTCTTCCTCCGCCTATTCGCCTTCTGGCAATACTTGGTCCTCTCCCCCGACGAGCCCCTCTCCATCTTTGACTACGATATCGATCAGAGAATTATAGTCGGATTTCTCGCAGTCGGCATTTTGGGCTTTCTGTTTTGGATGCATCTTTAGATGAAATTGTTCATTTTTGTGATTATTGGAGGCATAATCGTGCTCGTTCATGGCGTTTGAGGCACTGAGGATTCGCCGTATGGATCTTTGCTTAATGTTGTGGATAGTCCGAGAGAGGAATATTCTCTAGTGTTTGATTCGGTAGGGTTCTTTTGATACTTGAAGTGAATTGTAGTTCAAAGTAAAAGTTGATAGATAAATAGTACTAACATTGTTATTATTAACAGGGGTGGTTCTTGGCCAGTGTGGGATGGTCAACAGCAGAGGGCCCTCGAAAGATTGGGGCCTCAAAAATGTCAGATCCATATACTAACTTATGTATATATTACGTTCCACCAAGATTAATTGTGTCTGATCAACGGAATTGGTAGCACTTCCATCAACAATGGTGATAAATAAATGGAAATGACTTTAGAAGCCAAACAAGTAAAACGTGAGCGATGTATGCGGAGATTATTACAACAAAAACAAAGAAAACCAAATGAACAACGAACACAAAAGGTAAAATCATGTGAGCAAATTTCCAGAAAAGCACATGAGGATGAAAGTAACAGAAATGAAACTAAAAACCGGTAATTTTCCCTAAATAACTGAAGTTGCATTTTCCTCACATACTACCGAAAAGCATCTGAAACACAGAACAGAAACATAAATGATTCCTCTAATCATCAAAAGATAACTCCTGTATTTTGTCGAAATGGATCAAATCACTCGCATAACAAGTTCACAATCGCAACGAAAAATATAACCCGGAGCCTTCATCTCCAACATACAGTACTAGGTGAATCCTATCAAAAGATAAAAGCAGCAGCAGCACTTAATGAAAAGCTCAGATCCTCAAGTATTTATTCCATTAGCAAAACTTGAAGTGAAGTAATGGCTAAAATGAAAACTTGCATATAGAGGGAGCCAAATTGAAGAACCAATTTCAAAGTTAACAATCACCAAAATCGGATTGAAAAAGAAAATGAACCCTTTTCATCATTATCTTTTCAAGAAAATTAGAAGGCAGCACCAAAATCCCCTGCCAAAATATCTATAGAGGCATGCGCAATATAGCCTACACCATAGACAGATCGGGTAATGGAAGCTAATAAACAAGATGATCAACAATTATGGAAGACATTGGTTGGAGAATACAAAATGCTGACAAGAGAAAGAACCTGCTACCTCCCATATAAGCAAGCATTTTTCGAGATGGCAAAAACGTTCACACGCATCATCTCTCAATCACATGCCTTCTCCCAGTCATCCACCACATCACCAGAAATGTCACTGCTCGTGCCTTCCTTCTGCAAGGCTGCATTCATACTCGAACCCTCTCCCTTAGAACCAGAAACAGTAGAAGTTTCCGGCTGTTTCTGAAGATTTTCGATCTTTATAGAAGCATCAGATGATTTCGAACTGCTCCCTGATTGTAGTACACTCCACCGGTTCATTGAAGAAGAAGCAATCGGAGCTTCCTTTTCTTTCCAATTACTCGATTTGGGATCAGCACCATTAGCAGACCACTCCTCAGCACCACCCCATGAACTTTCCTTAGTCTCAGAATCCTGTAACACCACCTTCTTCCATGGATTCCCCTGCAGTCCCGAAGAAGCAGCATCTTTTGACACTGCAGCAGAACCCCATGCACCAGAGCCTGAACCCGCTGCTGAGGCTCCACCATTCTGGAGTACTGCAACCGCACCATAATACACAGATCCCTGATCCAATCTCCTCATAGCAGTAGCTGCCCTACCTGGATCACTAAACACAGCTAATGCATTCTTATCATTCAGCCAAACTAGCTCGCATTCTCCACCAAATCTCAAGACCAGTGCACTCACATCAGCTTCTCTGGGTAGATCAAATAAAGCCACTACAAGCCTTGGATCCATGTCGATTAAGGGATCAAAAATTGGTGGCTGCAACATGTTCCCAGGATTGCAGGCCTTGAGGCCTAACATTCGAGCTGGGGTTTTTGACTTAGGCGTGACATGAATGATAACAAATCTCTTCGGCTCCCATCCAGCTGCATTCACAGAAAGCTTCCATCTTTCGGCTACTAGCCTCACCGCATCTCTTTTCTCCTTTGTCATCACACAGAAAACATGGACTTTCATGGCGTTTAATCCACCCCTGCCTCTACCATGTACCAGATACCTGCATCTTTCTTCCACAGACAAGACCCACTTAAGGTCCCGCCTCATTAGGTCCGAAAGCACTTCAGACACAGATGCAGTATCACCAAAGTGAAGTGCGTCTAATGTTGGAGGATTAACACCAAAAGCATCAGCAAGAACTTTTTTGCGCTCCACTTTTGCGCATTCTTCATCACACATTAGCTTCCTCTGACCAAGAGGAATTCTCTCGCCGTTCTCTTCAACAGGTTGTAGAGGTACTGGCAACTTTTGGATTATAGAAGCTTCAAGAAGCGTATCAGCACTATATCCTCCTCCATTGTTGCCACCAGCATCACATGGAACTGTGGCACTAACTCGCCCACAGGAGCAAGAGATTGTGACAGGAAATTCGCATCTCACATCAGGACATGGAGCGGCAGGGTGACAAATGGATGTGCACGTGTGCCTACAATCTCTCCTCGGAGCACCACAAGTCTGCCTACAAGACGTTCTCAAACTCGTACTTGATGCAGCAGAAGAATCGCATGGGGCTGGATGGCAAGTTCTTGAGCATGCATGTAAACCACACTGCCTCGTCTTTCCACATAGCTTATTGCATCTAATATCTTTAGATCCACAAGGTATACTTCGAAGAACTACGTGTCCACCCACACACTCCTTCGGGATAGGAACTGTGCAAGGTGGACAGTCACCAAAATGGCAGCTGTGAGAAGATGGATGGCCACAAGGTTGAGGAACTGAGCAAGGGTACTGACATGAAGGTGGGGGTGTACCACAGGGCAATGGAGGAGGGATAGAAGTTCTACCGCAAGCACAAGTCAAGTCGGTGAAAATGGTCTCCAGGCAAGGAGGACAGTGGCCACTGTGACACAGTGATACGCAAGCATGCTGCCCACACCTTAGCTTCTTCTCACATGGCATTGTGCACAAATGTGGATTTTCATCAAGCATGGAAGAATTCGGGTTAGACAGAGGGCAGCAACGCTCACTGCACCGATGCCTACCACAGCTTTTCTTCCGGCCACATGTTTTATCACAAGTGAACTTTTCACCATCCAGAGCAGTTCTGTAGCACTCCACAGTTCGAGAAGTTGACCCACAACGACACTTTTGGGTAACGAGCACATTACAGGGTGCACACTGCCCAGAATGACACACATTCGGACAGTTATGCAACTTACAAGGCAAGGTCTTGCCACAAGTTTGCGTACAAGTTGGAATCGGATCCAAACAATTTTGTCTAATCTCATTTAAGATCGTCTTACCACAGCAGCATGCCTTAATCTTTTCCGGCAGAAGCTCGCATTCACCACATGGACCTGGATGACAGGTTTCTTGGCAAATATGGTTTCCACAGTTCAGTTTATTCTCACAAGCCAAGTTGCATGAGAATAAACCATCTTGGTCCTTGATTTCTCCCTTGACAATCATATCTCCACAAAGAATAACCTCAATCTTTTTCTTACAAAAACAAGAAGCATCAACAAGTACCTTGCAGGGATCACAAGGCCCAACATGACACATTCTTTCGCAGCGATGGCGACCACAGTCTAGAAGCTTCTCACATTTCTTCCCACAAGTCAGAACCGATCTCCGATCAGAGCATCTGGTGGTAATAACTTTCTTCCCACAAGGGCACCTACGTGGAGGAGCAAATGCCTTGCAAGGAGGGCAAGGCCCAGGATGGCACTGCAAAACACAAAGATGAGGGCATATATCCTCATCACTCATGCCATTACCTAGAAGCTCTTTTCCAATGGTTTCCCACACGGCTCTCCACAAGAATGTGGAGTCAAGTACAAATCCGAAGGTGGGTCTGGTCTCTTGCCACAGAAGCAGATGTATCGAATCTCCTTAGCTGACATAAGCTGCACAGATTGGCATCCAGGGCAGCGCCAATTAGTACCCTGATTCTTCTCAGCTAACAAATCAATGGAAGTTGGAGCTCTTGCCCATTTCTTGATGCAGTTCAGGTGAAAAATCGAGTAACAACTGGAGCACGACCAAACGGGTGCAGACCTTCGAACCATGTCGTAACAAATCATGCACTCGACTGATCCCTTCGTTAGCTTATCCCGAATCTCTTGAACGAGCTGCGGTATGTTAACCGCCTTCGGCATCCTAACATTCTCTTCACGATCATGCTTCCTCTCCACCTTCTCTCTCTCCCTCGGACCAAAATGGCGGTGGCCAGGGTTTCCTCTCGATCCACCATGGGTTCGATTCCAGTTCGGAACCATAGGCCGAACCGGCCTATCAACCAACCCCCCACCATTTGGTCCATTTCCATTCTCATTCTGGCCGACCCTATCATCACTAGGCGGTGGAACTTGCACGGCGGCAGCAACAGGCGCAGCGCCTCGAGGGACCCACTCACGGCGGTTGTTCCGCGAAGAATTGTTGTTTCTGGGCCGATAACTATTGTTCTCCCTCCGCCTATTCGGCTCCGAGCTCATGTTCTGATCGAAAGATGCCAGACTATTATCCACCGGAGCGCGGATAACTACAAACGGAAAATCGCATCAAACAATCAGATACCTCCAACAAAATCAACCCCAGCACCCGTCAAAAAATTAAAAGCGATAGTCAACATCAATCGCAACCCTCAACATTCAAGTTTGTGGCTATGAACACCAATTCATCGAACAAAACCCAATTCAGAAACGGATAAACACAAAAAAGCATCAAAAATAAGGGAAAACCACAACTCACCTGAAGAGAAAACGGAGAAATGGAAACCCCCAATCCGATTGAAGGAGAAATTAAGACTGCCCTCGGCCTCTATTTCCGGTGCGAGATTGCTCTTAGGTAGTGGTGAAATGAATTAATGGAAAGATTTAGGATTTTATTTGATTTTGATTTTGATTTTTGGAAAGAGAGAGAGAAGATATATATATAGGGTTGGACGCGTGCCCACCAAACAAGCAAGGGCTTCTTGAGCAAGGAAAAAATGGAGTAATAAATTAAAAGGAAAATAATATATTAAGAAACTTCAGAGAAGAAGGCGGTTTGAGTTGAGCAGCATGTGCTGGTTTTGGGCCTTGACCCATTTTCTTTTTCACTTTTCAAATATTGGGCCCAGGCCCAATTATGCTGTTGAATTTTCGCTGTTTTGTACGCTTCCGTCCCAATCCCATTTATTTCCGGCACAGTAATTTATGAAAGACTTGTTTAAGGATAAGATAGTTTTAATACTTTAATTGTTAGGGACCGAACACCCACCACTGAACCACATTAGTATAATTATTATTATGACTTGATTATTTGTACCCAACAATCTTTCCCTCATCATTGTCATTGTGAATCACATTAGTATGATATTATTATGACTTGATTGTTTGTACCCAACAATCATTGTCCTTCACTCTAACAATAATCTGTCTTGTATTTCCATTATTACTCAATATTACACGACACAAGCTCAATCACAAGGACCACATTAATGATGTTCTCCCCTCCAATGATAATATGTCTTGTACCTCCATTACGCATCATTGAACCATATTAGTATAAGGGTGTGTTTAGCAGGTAGGTTATCATGAGATAAACATTGATATCCGGGCTAATGCTATTGTTTGGTATCATATATTACATATCATGGAGGCCCGTTTTAGGAGTCCGGCCTGAGGTACATTTACTGTAGCCCTTTAGTATCCCCCCCTCCTCCGATAAGTAATGACAAGTAATTCTTGTTTGAAATGAACCCATTTTACCCCTTTCTTCTTCTTTTTCATTTTTTTTCCTGCAATTTTAATTTTCTATGTTATATAATTTATTTTATATTTTTGGATTTTTTTTAATTTATTTTTTTCAGTTTTTTTTTCTGTATTCTTTTCTAGCTTTTTCTAATACTGTTTTTTAGTTTTGTTTTTTTATGTTTTCAATTTTATATTTTTTAAGGGTAATTATGTAATTTGTAATTTTATCATGAGTTAAAATAATTCTACCAAACACACAAATACATTTCTTATCTTAACTTATCTCATCTTTTCTTATCTCAATTTATCTCACCTTGTCTTATCTCAACTTATCTTACTCTTTCTACCAAACAAGCCTAATATTGTTCGCACTGAACCATATTAGTATAATATTGTCCGCTTTGGGTCAAGCCTTCATAGCTTTATTTTTAAGCTCATCACGCTTTGGGTCAAGCCCTCATTAGTATGGTAATATATCATACTAATGTAGCAGTGCTCCCCTTATATGCAAGGTATATATTCAATATATTTTCGATGTGAGATTTAATTGTTTGTACCCCACATTGATTTTTTTTCTTTTTTTTTTTAACTAGAGCATTTTAGATTCATAAAAATATACATCTTAATAATAAATTTCGAATAAAAGATCGTATTGAAATCTTAATTCAGAGAATAAATGTGTATATTACTCCCTCCGTCCCTGATATTAGTGTGCATATTTCCCATTTGGGACGTCCTGATATTAGTGTGCAATCCAAAAATAGAAAGATTCTGTAAGCAAAAATATATATTTACCCTTCCACTTTATTCTTTATTTCAATATTTACCAAACCAGACCCACCTTTTTTCCACTATCTCTACCTTTTTCACTATTGGTGTGGGCCCCTTATTCCACTATCTCCACCTTTTTCCACTTTACACTATTTTTGTCTAAAACTGCGTGCCGTTTCTCTCAGCACGCTAATATCAGGGACGGAGGGAGTATAAAAATTGGGGCACACTTGGGTCAGTCCAGCTGTACGGTGAATGACTTCAAAAGATTGACACTTTTATTTGTGTAGATTAGCACTTCTGCATAAAGATTAACACTTTTAAAAATTGACACTTTTATTCGTTAAGAGCATTCGCAGCCAGGAGGGCGCGCCCGCCTGGCCCACTGCCACATCACCTGCTGCGCCCGGGCCGGCCCATTGGAGCCCGCTGAGGGCGCGGCCCAACGGGCTCAAACACGCCCCCCTCTCTCCTGACACAGCCTGCCACGTGGCACGCCCTGGTTGGTCAACGGTCGTTGACCGTTGACTGACGCAGGATTTTTTTTTTTCCCTTCTTATAAATACAACACTTCATTCCTCACATTTTTACACCAATTTCTTCATCAAACACTCTCAACTCTCTCTGTTTTCTTCAAATCCAAACTTTTAATCCTCTTCATTTTCATTCATATTTTCAAATGGCCGATCCCAACGACCCCTATTATTGATTTGGAAATGACTACAACGATCCAAACCAAAATAACCCAAATTATCCAACTAACCAAAATAATCCAAATCACCCAAATTATCCAAATTTCCCTACTTATCCAACTTATCCATTTTTTAGTGTTTCGAATTGTATTTTTTTAATTTGTTTTTTTTATATTTTGTTTCAATTGTATTGTAATTTTCTAAATGTGCAATACAATCGAATTTTATCAAATAATTCCTATTTTTACAATTTGTGATTAATTAAAAAAATTAAAAATTAAATATTTATATAATTAAATAATAAATAATAATAAAATAAAGAGCCCTCAGAGGGCTCCTGTGCAGCATTTTTGGGAGCCCTCCTATTTAATTATAAAATTAATATATATATTACTATTTTATTGGGAGCCCTCTGTGGATGCTCTAAATAATTATGTTAAAAATTAATACTTTTATTCGTGTAGATTATCATTTTTCTGCATAAAGATTGACACTTTGGGCTGACCACACTATGAGTCCGGCCTCACCTAAGTTTTCGCCTAATTTAAAATGCAGATTATATTAGATGTGAATAGATTATGAATTGATAGATTAAACTAATAAATAAATTTAATTTAAATAAAAAGTTATAATATTTATCATTTCGAAAGAGACTATTATAAAAAATAAAATAAAATTAAGGGTTAAAAGTCGAGATGAATAACAGAGACGGTATATTAGTATTAAATAAAATATTTTTTTACGTGGGGAATAAGGCTTGGACTTGAAGATTCGAAGAAGACTTCTGACTTTATAATTTCTGCGCCGCAACTAATAAAAAAAACTGATACTACCTCCGTCTCATTTAAGTAGGGACAGTTCCTGTAGATATAAGAACCAAAAAAGTGGAGATTGTATGACTATAATTAATTCTGAGGAAAGAGAGTTAATTGTAGTCAAGTATTCTTTGTCATTTTAAGAAATGAGTCTAATAGATGAGACGACCAAAACGGAAAATGTATCTACTTAAATGAGTCAGAGGTAGTATAAAATATAGTGCCCATTAAATTTATTTATTTATTTATAATTTGCGCTCGCGTCAGCGTTTGAAATTCCATGCACTTGGTTCAAATTAATTAAATTTGAGTAAAACATTATTCATCCCCCACTATTGACTATGATTTGACTACGACATTTCAGTCCAAACAGTCAAATTTATTACTTCATCTGTTCAGAGAAAAAGAATTACAGTATTTACCAAACGGGTTTTGATAAAGAGGCAAACCCTCAAATAGCCATTATCATAAGATAAAAGTCTTTTTTAGCCAACAAAAAGAAAATAATCTTTTTCGGCTGCTTTTGACTGTGGAAGGACCGGCGACGGCAAACGGTGTATGATCGCAGCTCTCTCCGGCGGCGACTTCACATCTCACCTTTTGTTTTTCCGGCGAGGATTCACATTTTTCGACGGTGAGTGTGAGGTCTCATACATGTGACTCTAGAATCGCAATCAGTGAGCAACCTAAATCCGCTGCAAATCCGCGACAAGTTTGAGAGAATTATTACGAGATCATATTATAGGAACAGATTTAAGGATGCGAGGATGAAATCACAATGAATCAATGGAGTTGTCGGAAGTTTCGTGCGTTGAATTGTGCTCAGTAACGAACAGAGTCAGAGACTTCAATTTGAAGAGTTCAAATGAGGAGGAGCTAGAAGTTGAAGGAGGCGACACGACTTTACAGATTACGAAGCTGGAAAGCATAATTTGTTGGAACTCGATTTTCTTCTTCTATTTTGTTTTGCAAGTGTACGCAAACTGTTCGATGAAATTCCTCAACAGAGGCTTGGTAAAATTTCCAATATAATTCAGCTGCATATGAAGAAATCTGACCTCCAAACCTCGTCGCGTTCGACTTTGATTACTATCGGTCCGACAAGAGCACTCGAAGCTACTAGATTTAGCCATGTATGTTCTCTTTCTCTCTCTCTCTCTCTCTCTCTCTCTCTCTCTCTCTCTCTCTCTCTCTCTCTCTCTCTGCTACAACACCCACACCGACTTCACGATTGTCGTTGCTCGTGTTCGTGTACACTATCACGAAACAATACAAGCGTGTTCGTGTTCTTGCACACGAACACGAAAGAAATAATTGTGATCGTGCACACGAGCACGATTATGGAAACGAGGTTGTACGTTTAAAGTTTTTTTTAAAATTTTATTAATGAATTTCATTAAGGGTATAAGTGTCATTTCATGTATAAAATGGCTATAATTAGATCATTTACTTATTGATGGTTAAAAAATACTTTTATTTTATGAGAATAGCTATTTATGGGTATTCTCTCTTTTGATAAAATAATAAAGTATGTTGTAAGTAGAATAAAAGACTCATTTTAATAAATAAATTAATAAACTGTGCATGTTACTATGTTAGTGAGCAAAATAAATGCTGAGAGTGAATTCCAATTAATGACAAACCGGTAAATAAAAGTAAAGGATGGTAAACATTCTATTCCCTCCATTTTCTTTAAGTGTCCTACTTATTATTTTTGTTATTTATTTTTAAGTATCTCATTTTAGAATTTGATGACATAATAGTTACATTATTTCAATTTTACTCCTATAATTAATATTATATATAAGTTGGTGCTCAAAAAAAGAGAATAATAAATGAAGTTAAAATGTAAACTTACACATTTCCTTAATATTTACAATTTGGCGGATGAGACACTTGAATATTAACGGACCAACAAATGTCCTTTTCGAGGATGGAGAGTATTATATTAAAAACCCACAAACGCAAGTAAATCAATAATGCTACAAAATAATGAAAGCTACGATACTTAATCTATATATACTCCCTCCGTCCCATTTCAATAGGCATGTTTCCCTAATCGGGCCGTCCTACATCAATTGGCCTGTTTCCTAAAAGGGACAGTGTTAGAATTATTTTAACTCTAATAAAAATCATATTTTTATATTTTGTTTTGCTCTTTCTTCATACTAGTATTTGCTCTCGTACAATGCACGGATAAAAAAAATAATGTATTAAATAATTAAATATTTTATTTAGTGATGGAAATAATTAATAATTTAACCGAATTAATAGAGAATAACAAAATAATCAACTAAGAAAATTGTAATTAGAATATGTTAAAATACCTATCTTGTAATTTTGTATATCTTCTATACACATACAACATTCATTGTCGACATAAAGTCGCTTTCGTTAGAACTCAAGTAATTATTATATGTGTTATTTTTTGTTAAATTGGTTAGAAAAGATAATAAATTTTGAGAAACATGAATAACCTACTAAAATCAACCAAAAAGAGTTGAGTATTTGGCAAGTTAATTAGTACATATTGATATTTATTGCAAATCATTTCATAAGTAATTATAAAAATATATTGATTGCTAATTTATTGAAATTAGTAATTATTAGATTCTATTTTATAAGATCAATCACTCTGACACGATTTATCATATTTTCTAAAGTTCGTAAAATATATGTTAATGACAATTTTAATATAGTTTAATTGAGGAAAAAAAATCGTCTTATAATTATTCACAATTTTAAAATCTAAATCCCCTTAAGAAATAAAACCTACTAATATCAACTCAACCTACATTGTTTGTCGTAGATTCGTTAATTACCTTTGGATCTTTATATATATAATAAATTGATTTATGCTAATAACGAAACTAATAAAATTTAATAGTAATATTTTAAATTTTTATTTTTTATTTAACATTTCTTAGAATTATAGTATTTAACTTAATTTCAATATGATTTAGAAATTTCACGAAAATATAAAAAATCTAATTAAACGAACACAGTACTTATCTAGTTCCTAAAATTTTTTACGTGTGACATTTTTTTTTTATAAAATGAACCTTGAAAAAAAAAAACTCGCAAATAAAACAGTTTTGCTAAAAGTATAAAACTAACCCACTAATAATATGTTCCTAAGTTTGTGGAGTGCACACGTGTATAGTATTAGAAATTATTGAACCTTCAAATTGATGATATTTGCAAAATTGCCACTAAGAATTCCCTCTTTATATATATATAGATGTTGTTTTGTAGGTTAATACGTGACGAATAAGGGATTTTGTTGAGAACCTATTTTCAAGGAGATCAAATTTGATGGAGTCTTTATGTTGGATAAGATGTTGACCAAGTCAGACATTGGAGTTGAGTGTTAATTGAATTACGTGGGTTATGCACATCGAGAAAACCACCCATGTTTCAAAGATGGAGATCATGGAACGTGGAAGTTGGAAGTCTGACCTCTGATCCTTAAAAGAGAACTGAAGACTCCAGATGAAGGTGAGCGCTTACAGAGAGAATATCCGACAGCGAAGAGAAGAGAAGAGTCAGATTTGAGTTTTCTTACTGAGAGTGTTTTAGTAGCATTCCTCATAGCATTCTAGTTTATACTTAACAGTTTGTGAGGATTTTTAGTTACTCTCAGATTTGCATCTTCAGTAAACTTTGTACTGAAGATTGTTTTTGTAATTCACGTACATCTAGTGGATTCTTTCGCCCTAAGGCATCCACAAGTAATTTTATATAACTTGTGGAAAATTTACTTTCTGGTTTCTGTGTTTCAACTTCCGCTGCAAAATTTTATGTGTTGTTGATAGTGTTGTTGTTGGTTCAACATTATCGATAATATCGCATTTTTGATCCAGACGTGCAACACTTACAGAAAGAATTACCCATATTAATCACTCCATCATCCACTCACATCTCAGTACGTATCCCAATATAATTTAAATCATAAAAGTTTAAACTATCATAACTTGCTTGTTCGTTCTCTGATTTTTATGATTTTTATATCAAATTAAAGGTCTTGATACGAACTTTTATTTAAGATCACACATCAATATATTTTATGCATTTATGATGTTTAATTTTAAAATAATGAAATTTGTATTAAAATATTAAACACTACACTTTATCTCTACACACACTCTCCTAAAATTTTCGTGCCGAAAATAAACAAGCATGTTTAAATGGAACGGAAGGAGTACTATATAAAAGCAAAGTACGAAGGGTATTCTGGTAAATTTTATCAACTAATTAATTTTTTTTAATGCAAAAAAAATTGAAATTAATTCGAATGGACATGTCAAGCGGCTTCCACTGCTTCAACAACAAAACATTTCTTCCTAATTTCCTATAAATATATTCTCCTCACCCCATTCAAGTCCCCATTCACATTTATTTTGATCCTAAAATTAAATTATGAGTAAATTATTAATCACTCATTTTTTGAAATTCCAACAAGTAACTTGTGTAAAATTTACTTTTTAGCTTATGTGTTTCAACTTCCGCTGCAAAATTATGTGTGTTGTTGATAGTGTTGTTGTTGGTTCAACATTATCGACAATATCGCATTTTTGATCCAGGCGTGCAACACTTACATTTGGACTCAGAGCAAGCACTTGACGGACTAAGTGTGATCCTGCGGAGTTGCTCGCCATGGATCTGATGAATCTAAGTTTTAACCGTCCACCGGTGTTGGATGGTTCTAACTACGCCTATTAGAAGGTTAGAACCAGATCCTACATCAAAGCCATTGATGTGAGAGCTTGGGATGCTGTTCTGAATGGTTGGACACCACCGAAGACAACCGATGCTGACGGAGATACCATTCGAACACCGCAAGACCAATGGACCAGAGGAGAGATTGATCTTGCCAACTTCAATGAGAAAGCCCTCAATGCCATCTTTGCTGCGGTCGATGTTGCCATGTTCAAACTCATCAAGAAGTGTGAAGCAGCAAAAGACGCGTGGGAGATTCTGCAAAGACACTGTGAAAGTGATTCTAGCATTAAGGAGTCAAGGATTCGAATTCTTACCACGAAATTTGAAAACTTGAAGATGCACGAAGATGAGACGATTGGTGCCTACACGGAGAGGATTCTGGACATCTCAAATGAGTGTCAAGATCTTGGAAGCCTAATTAGTAACAAGCTTTTAGTCTAAAAAGCTCTGTGCACTCTTCCAAAGCGCTTCAAGATGAAGGTTACGGTCATCGAAACTACAAATACTGTAGCAACCTTAGAATTTACTGATCTCATGAATACTCTCAAGGTCTATGAGATGAATCTGGAAGAGGATGAAGAAGCGTCATTCAAGAAGAAGTCCATAGCATTTGCAGCAACATCATCCAGTGAGATTCAAAGTGATGACGATGAAGAACTGGAAGAGATCAATGATGGTGATGATGCTGCTTCAATAACTAGGAAGTTAAATTCCATGGTCAGGAGATTGAAGAAAGGAACGACAATCAAGTCAAGAGAACGTGAGTTAAAGATACTGGAGTATCATCCGAGCCAACATGTTGAGAGTTCTTCACCAGTCAAGTCATCCTCTAAAACTCCACCAAAGCCTATTAGAAGAACTCAATCTGATGGTTTCAGGTACAAAGGTGTTGATATTGACAAGGTTCAATGTCACGAGTGCAAAGGGTGGGGACATTATGCGAATCAGTGTGCAAACACTCTTCGAAAGAGAGGAAAATCCTACTGGGTATCCTGGAGTGACGATGAGGCAGAATTCTTTGAAGAATATGAGGACCCAATGCCGGCACCAACATTGTATGCTACTGTGGAAAATGCTTTGGCAGATGATGAAGATGATGATGTGATATCAAACAGGTATGGATTTGAATATTATTCAAATCTATTTTGTTTTAACGCTACTCTTGAAGATGATTCAGAGGATGATGTTGAGGATGATGATCTCAAGGCATATCAAATAGCCATGGAGCTGAAAAAATTGTATGATGAACTTCTTGAAAAATGGAAGAAGCAGAATCGTACAATACATATTCTTTCCAAGGAGAATGAAGATTTGAAGGAGTCTGTAGCTAAGCTTGAGGTGATGCTAACAAGGAAGGACGTAGAGCTACATAAGGTCATAAGTCAATTGGGACTTGCAGAGGAAACATTCAAGAAGCTCAACATTGGATCCTCAAAGCTTGATGATGTTCTAGCATTGGGAAAGACGGATACTGCTGGACTTGGGTTTAAGAAAACTTTTCAAATTGTTTTCCCACATGTTGTTTCTACAAATGGAAAACCATTCGTCAAAGCTGGGGAGACAGAGAAGCATGCAGAATCCACTGAAAAGAAGAAACATGTGCATAAACCGAAATGGAGGTATGTGTGTCATCACTGTTTTCAACCTGGGCATATAAAATCTTTTTGCTATAAACTGCAAGATAGTAAGAGTAAGATGTTGCCTAAGATGATGAACAACACTGTGAAGGCACTTCAAAGTATGAAACACTCTGTGAAAAAGATGTGGGTTCCTAAACAAGATCTTACTTGTCTTGTTGTATACACTGCGTTGAAATCTAACATGTCTGGTTCATGGTATTTTGATAGCGGATGTTCACGTCACATGACGGGAACAAAAGCTTTTCTAGCTGAGTATGAACCATGTACAGGAGGAAGTGTTTCTTTTGGAGGAAGTTCAAGAGGGAGAATCATAGGCAAAGGAACTCTGAACGTTGTTGGACTTCCAAGGCTGAAGAATGTATACCATGTTGACAGGTTGAAGGCAAATCTCATCAGCATAAGTCAATTATATGATGATAATTTGCAAGTTAGCTTCAACAAGGACTCTTGCGAGGTGTACGATAAGGGTATTTATCTTATGAAGGGTTTGAGATCATCTAACGATTGTTATTTAGTTGATGAGAAAAGGTTGATGAAAGCTGAAGATGGAGAGCGTCAGGAGCTGCACTCAGAGGATGTTGTGCTGGATGTTGGCCCAACATTATGTAGAAAAATGAGCCCAGAGCGGATTTCGAACTTTTACGTCAGCACCAATTTCAAAGCCAAATCAAAAGCCACACATTTAAAAGCTCTAAAACGAATGCTGAGGTATGATGTCAACCTGATATCTCTTGGCTTTCATTTTTATAAACACACCAACACTAGCCTCATAAATGATAGAAAAAGCACTAGTGTAGGGTCTGTTTCTTTTGAAAATAATCTTGTCTCGTGGCATAGTTGCAATCAGAAAAATCATGTTCAATTTTCAAAAATGAAACGCATAGATATAAGACCTCACTTCATAAGAGTTTTGGTTGAACATGATATAATTGAACTTGATTTTGTTTGTACTGAAAACCAAGGTGCTGATATATACACTAAACCCCTCAACCATGAGAGATGCATACGCATATCTCTCTGCCTCTGCACCCCTCAATAAATAATTTTTTTTGTAATGTTTGTTTAGTGTGTTTTTGTTTGATTTTTATAGTTTGGTGTGAGTTTTTTTTCGTATGTTTTGTTCGTTTTTATGTGTTCGTTTCGTGTGTTTTAGTCAAAGTTAGGTTCGTGAGGAGTTTTGGAAGAGAAGAGAGAAAAGGAGCACAAGAACGAAGAAATGAGCAAAAAGTGAAGATCAATTTCGGATGAACTAAGAGCATAACATCGAAGAGGAGTTCGATAGGAGCGCATAGGAAAAAACGGCGGTCAATTTCGAGTTCGGACGAAGGAGATATGACCGAAACAAAAAAGTTGCGCGCAACGGGCCGAGTGTAGCATCCAGCGGGCCGCTGGACCTCAGCGGGCCGCTGGGCCCCTCAGTTTCAAGAAAAACGCGAGAGGGATACTCAGCGGGCCGCTAGTCCGGGCCGACTTGTTATGTTATTTTCCTTATTTGAGTAGGTTTTTTGAGATCTATATATATGAAAACTATTGTGAACATGAGAGACATCTTTCTTCCTAGTTTTTAGCCCTTAAAACTCTAGATTAGTTTATATTAGTTTTTAGTTATTGCTTTGAAGATTATAGCTTTGGATTCAAGATTTAATTCAAGTTCTTTGTTCTTTCTTTCATCTTTGATTTGTAAGTTTAATTTGTGCTCTTAGATTAATTTTTTTACTTGCTTTCTCTAATCGCTTTATTTAGTTTAAATTTATTTGCTTTAATTTACATTAGATCCATGTTAAGATTTATTTGCTCTAGTTTAGATTTAATTGCTTTCTTTTCAATTCATGCCTAGGTAGATTTACTGCTTTCTTCTAGATTAATTTATTATCCCGGGTGACAGACGGGAGTGCTTTCTACTTGCTTTTATTTTCTTTCAAGTCTAGTTTAATTTATTTGCTTTATTTATTTTAAATCCTAGGACTTAATCAAAACTCAAAACCCCCAATTTTTATTTACTTTCTTAGTGTAGATAATCACATAATTAATTTCCCTGTTAAGCTTTCCTTGAGATTCGACTTAGGGTTCATCTTACTAGTACTGTGATAGACCTAGTCCTATTGCTCGCACTACTTTGGGTGAAACAAATTTTGGCGCCGTTGCCGGGGAAAGCTTTAGGCGATTAATTGTGTGATTTTATTTTCTGTGTTTACTTCTTGTTTATTAAAAAAAAAAAAAAAAAAAAAAAAAAAAAAAAAACATATTTTCTCTTCTCGATTATTCTTCTCTCCCATTGGTGCGTTTAATCCGTTTGTTGAGTGCTTACAGTGAAAAGGGATGAAGAGATCGAGTTTCATGACTATGGTTTAGTCTTGTTAATTGAAGAGTCAGAAGTCATGGCAATGATTATGGACGATTTTGGTTGTCCCACATTCACCACACCCACCTACTACTCACCGCCACCGCCGGTATATTATCCACCAGAATCTCAATTCCTTCCTCAATACCCACCATATCAGCCATACTACCCACCGCCAACACCTTATTACCCCCCACCACAATACCCGGTGCAGCAAAATCAACAATTTTGGAAGATCCCAAGTCAAGAATTGCAGCCCCATCAAGCCCATGTGGTGACGGTCCATCAACGAGAAAAAGTTGCCAAGAATCCACTCCACAAGGCTTCCAACCCTTATGTTCCACCTTGCAGAATGAAGAAGGAAAAACAAGATCATGAATTTGTTGGCCATCTCAAATCATTGCCCAAACAAAGTGATCCGGGGAGTTTTGAAATGAATGTGATTTTGGATAGTGGATAAACTGTGGTGGGGATGATGGATTTAGGAGCGGCAATAAATTTGATGCCACACTCTATTTTCAAGAAGATGAGCTCCAAGAATCTGAAGGCAATTGATATTCGCATCGAGCTAGCAGATGGCACTTTGAGTCATCCATTGGGAATTGCGGAAGATGTCGCTATAATCGTAGGAGGCATAAGAGTGCTCGCTGATTTTGTTGTGCTTAATGAGGGACGAGGTGCTAGGAGTTCGAATGGCCATCTTCTTCTATTGGGTCGACCATTCATGGCTACTACGCAAACTCGTATTGATGTTGCTTCCGGTACGTTGAGCATGGCAGGAGAAGGAGGTTCGGTAACATTTTCGGTTTTTGAGAATAAGCCTTCTCCCTCTACTTCTAATTCCTTTATCCATAAATGTTCATTTGTGCAAATTTCTAATCATTTGGATGAGGATAGTGTTAAGCAGGAAGTGAAAGCTGATATATCAGAGGAAGAGCTCAATGATGATGATTTCTTTAGTTGCGTGGATGAGGAGGAATTCATTGAAGCGAAAGAGTTCATCATTGAGAAAGATTTGAGCAATTTAAAGCAAGTTGAGGAAATGAAGGAGGTTTGTATGATAAGCTTGCAAGAAGATGATGTTATCGACACTTTTCTTCCACATTTGGACGATGAAGTTTACATTAGGGAAGTACCTTGGTTTGAGTGGCATGACTATGAGAAGTTTGAGGTGGAGTCTCGAATAAGTGTGGGGGAGATAAGAGTTGAAGATGAGTCAATCCTCGATTTTTGAGCCAAAGTGGAGGAAGAGCCCAAATTTGGGTCAGGAGTGGTCAATAAAATTTCCAAGCTCATGAAGACTACAAAAGACACCATAGGATTTGGCACGTTGCTAGCTGTGACGGGATTTGGTTGATAATGCTTAATGCGTCGAGCTAATGACGTTAAACAAGCGCTTCGTGGGAGGCAACCCACGGTTTTTTGAATTCTCGTTTTCTTTTAATTAATTTTCATTTCAAATTTCAAATTTTTCTTTTTATTTTGCAGGATTAAAAAAATAAAAAAAATTTGAAGGCAAGTCGAGAGCTCGGGCCAGCGGTCGCTGGGCCCGAGCGGGCCGCTGGGATGATGCGGCGAGAAAGTGCGAGAAGAAGGTCCAGCGGGCCCCTGGACCCGGTCAAAATCAAAAACGTGCATGGTTTTAAACTCAAAATCGGTGATTCCCCACAATTCATCCACCGATTCTCTCCTTCATTCTCCAATCCCACCAACCCACCTTTGTAGTTTTGGTAAGTTTGGTAAGTTGTTAGTTTTATTTTTCTTTTATTTTGGTTTTTGGTTAGTTTTTGGTTTTTACTTTATTTTATTTTCTTTAGTAGGTATTATGCTTGGTTTTCTTTGTTTTTGTTTGTGTAGGTAACTTGCTTATGGGGTCCTTTGAGGATTTGAAGCTTGATTGCCGAATTGTGTCGTCATTAGTGAAGCTTTCTCATCCCTTTCTCTTTACTTTTATTGCAATGGGGACATTGCATGCATTTAAGTGTGGGGGGGGGGATGTAGAAATTTTGTGATAGGATTTATTTTTGATTTATTTGTGATTTGTTTGCTTAATCCTTTTGTGAGTCTTTCAACATCTATGTGGATTGGTCAAGCATGAGTTTTGTTGTGATGATGAGGCTAATGATGATTGCTTGTTTTGATTGAAAACTTACTTGTGAGCATGTTAGGACTCGATAGATTTGATTGGTAAATGTAGACTTTAGCATCCACGAACATGAATCACCTCTTTACCCTATGTTGTGAGATTTTGAACCTTGACTAAATACATGATGGTAGTCAAATTCCTTTCTTGTGTGTGAATGTTCAAGCATGCATAATTGTCTCTAGAACTTGTCTTGGTTTCTCCCTCAAGATTGCATCGTGTGCTTAAAAATGAAGAAATGATTCTAGGCCATCTTTCATAGCCTTTTCTTTCCCTTTTACCTTGTCCAAATTTGAAACACTAAAATCCTAGTTAGCCCCTTTGAGCCTTGGAGATCTACTACTTAGATCTAATTTCTTTGGAAAGCCTTGGGTAAGGAATTAACGTTGGGATTGAGTTTTGGTTTGGATTGGGAGTGTGTTGTTGGAAAAATCTTTTGAAAAAGAGAAGAAAAAGATTAGGAAATTGGATTGAGAAGTTAGAACCTCCTACTCATATAAGCTCTACATATATGTAAAAAAAAAAAAAAAAAAAAAAAAAAAAAAAAGAAAAAGAAGAAGAATGAATAAGAGCATAAATGAGTAGGAAGTAACATAGAGTTTTTGAAAGAAGTTTGGTGATAAATTTGAAGTTTTTGCCATGGTTTGAAGTAGTGTGGGGGGATCAAGAGTTGTTGAAAAGAAAAAGAGAGTTGAGTGAATTGAAACCTTTGGGATTAACTCACTTTAGCCAAAAATTCATCACCTACCAAAGAGCCTACATTACAACTAATAATAAGTCCTTTTTGATCTTTGTTTTGAGCACACACTTAAGCAATGGAGAGGTGAGACGATTTTCAAGCTTATGGTAGGCATTGTGTTTGTTTTGAATTGAGTGATTCCTTTTCCTACCTATACACTTGAGAGACGAGGGTTCAATCATATAATTTCCATGTTGTGAGGATTCTTGTTCAAAGAGGCTAAATGTTGAAGTTTGCTATGAAAAGTTTGTTGGGGAGTTGCATGTTTCACTTGTTTGCTTTGTAGAAAATACTGAAGCCTAATGCATTGTCACTTCGTAATTCATCGCTTGATATCATATCTTGAGTATAGTTTGCTTGAGGACAAGCAAAGGATTAAGTGTGGGGGATTTGTTTAGTGTGTTTTTGTTTGATTTTTATAGTTTGGTGTGAGTTTTTTTTCGTATGTTTTGTTCGTTTTTATGTGTTCGTTTCGTGTGTTTTAGTTAAAGTTAGGTTCGTGAGGAGTTTTGGAAGAGAAGAGAGAAAAGGAGCACAAGAACGAAGAAATGAGAAAAAAGTGAAGATCAATTTCGGATGAACTAAGAGCATAACATCAAAGAGGAGTTCGATAGGAGCGCATAGGAAAAAAACGGCGGTCAATTTCGAGTTCGGACGAAGGAGATATGACCGAAACAAAAAAGTTGCGCGCAGCGGGCCGAGTGTAGCATCCAGCGGGCCGCTGGACCTCAGCGGGCCGCTGGGCCCCTCAGTTTCAAGAAAAACGCGAGAGGGATACTCAGCGGGCCGCTGAACCCTAGCGGGCCGCTGGTCCGGGCCGACTTGTTATGTTATTTTCCTTATTTGAGTAGGTTTTTTGCGATCTATATATATGAAAACTATTGTGAACGTGAGAGACATCTTTCTTCCTAGTTTTTAGCCCTTAAAACTCTAGATTAGTTTATATTAGTTTTTAGTTATTGCTTTGAAGATTATAGCTTTGGATTCAAGATTTAATTCAAGTTCTTTGTTCTTTCTTTCATCTTTGATTCGTAAGTTTAATTTGTGCTCTTAGATTAATTTTTTTACTTGCTTTCTCTAATCGCTTTATTTAGTTTAAATTTATTTGCTTTAATTTACATTAGATCCATGTTAAGATTTATTTGCTCTAGTTTAGATTTAATTGCTTTCTTTTCAATTCATGCCTAGGTAGATTTACTGCTTTCTTCTAGATTAATTTATTATCCCGGGTGACAGACGGGAGTGCTTTCTACTTGCTTTTATTTTCTTTCAAGTCTAGTTTAATTTATTTGCTTTATTTATTTTAAATCCTAGGACTTAATCAAAACTCAAAACCCCCAATTTTTATTTGCTTTCTTAGTGTAGATAATCACATAATTAATTTCCCTGTTAAGCTTTTCTTGAGATTCGACTTAGGGTTCATCTTACTAGTACTGTGATAGACCTAGTCCTATTGCTAGCACTATTTTGGGTGAAACAATGTTGTACTAGCACAGGGTACAACATTAGACTATGCTTCATTGCCTATACTTTTAACTGTGTGTTTTTTGGTGTTCTGTATCTATTACATCTGCTCTAACATGTCTTCAGCTTCGCCCCTGTTATATACTGTATATATAAATTGTTTTAAAGATACCGAAAATTGCCAACGTAGCTTGGGGGGCACGGCGTTCGCTGCGACGATGCTACCTTGCAAAATGGTGATTTGAGATTGTTTGGTTGCTGAGTAACTAGGGGCACGGCATTCGCTGCGACGATGCACTCTCTTAAAAAGGCGATCAAACAGTCTTGGCACAGTGTGTCAAACAAAAAACAAAAAACAAAAAACAAAAAACAAAAAACAAAAAACAAAAAACAAAAACAAAAAACAAAAAACAAAAAAAAAGGGCAAGTAATGTGGAGAAATATTATTGCAGATGACAACCGAACGGATTGTATCTCATTAAGTACCTACCTACAAGTTTGCGCCAAATATTTATCCAAATTCTTCCCAGATTCTTATTTTCATTTAACCCCGAAAATAGCCCAATATATCAGCAATAAGGTTGAAGGTATTGACTTAAATCATGTATGATTATATCTGTCACGACCGTACTTTACTAGTCAATAGCAAAGCTCGGTGATTCATGACTATGGTGGAATTTACGAATAATAACAATAAAAGAAGTGAAGTGTTGGAATTGTACACGAACATATTGTAGAATGAACGCCGATGAATGGGCATAATAGTTGGAATAAATACGACACAACTTGTCATGATTCTGACTTAGTTTACAACCAAATTGAAGATGATTCAAATGTTAGAGCGTACACAGCGGAAATGTGTTGAAATACGTGTATGGAGACACGTATTACCAAGAGTGTTCATCAACTACACTAATCGCTAACTTTCGACAAAAACATCGCTGGTCACTCTTCTGTCATCCAGCTCAACCTGCACATTGGAAATAATGTACAGGGCGTGAGTACAGAGTACTCAGTGGACACATTGCCCAAAACATTTTTTTTTATTGTCAAGCCATTCATAGTGAAGCATAGGGTTTTATTGAAAGATCTATGTTCACAAAAAACTGAGTTATCTTAAAAGCGTCTGCGCAGACTAAGTTCTGTAGTATTCTTCCATATCTGAGTTTGTTGTGCCCGAGGAGTTGGCCACCTCACTCGGTCACCTGATCGGTCACTATCTGGAATGACACGATCAATGTGTACACTAGTCCAAGAATAATAGCTGATCATTCAAGGACCCGAATTCGATTTATGAATTGGCATTTTGCCATTTAACAGATAGACATCATACAAAAACGGAAAACATTTATGGCATGACAATGCTTTAGAAGAACTACTGAATCTAATAAAACATGCTTGGTTTTGTAGAAAGCCCACCTCGTTGTTTTCTCAATTGCTACGAGACTTGATTTCTGCTTCTGCTACTGTCCCTCCTTCGCGTACCCTTCGATTAAATTTGAGGTAAGATTCGTATTCTAACGAATAAAATATTATAAAATATTCTAGTTTTGAACTCTGATCAGAGGTTATTCTAAATCCAGTAACGTGGTTACTGTTATCTAGGCTCGAGTTGTAAATACCGTTGGTGAACGGTTCATAAGATTTTTATCAATAAATCAATCTTTGATTATTGTTAATCTAGATTGATTTTAACTGCGTATTTGATTAGCTTAATCAATTACGATTAATTATTAACTCTTAGTTAATAAATTCTGGTTAATTAACTTATTACCATAAGTTAATAATTCACTTAAGAATTTCTAAGCCTTAATATCTTGATAACTCATCCTCTGGTTTATCGTTAAACTAGGATAATTACTGCTTGTGATTGCGTAATTGATTAGCTACATCAATTGATCTAAATTATAAATTTTTGGTTACTTAACTTATATAAAGTTAATTATTTCAATCGTGAAATAATTCATTTAAGAATTAACGGAATTTAATCGTGGGTAGAGTACGATTTAATCGTAGTGTCTAGGTCCGTAGTTGATTAGGAATCGGACTAAAATTGGTAACTGGGTCACGGCCCATGTGCCACAAAATCCGGCCCAACTGGTTGGTCCAGCTGTTCTTAGCCCAGATTGAAGCCCGGCCCGCATCTTAGCAGAACCCGGTCCATGATCAACCCGACCCGGCCCGGTTTGAATAAAACTTAGCTCCCTTTTCTTCTCGTTCGCGCTGAACCCATTTCTTTCCCTCAGTTGCGATTCTGCTTCTTCTGCAATTCCTCTCTTCTTGGTCTGATTTTTTTGTCATCTTCTTCACTTCACCGGCGGCACCTCAACCAACGGGTCGTCGACCGTCGTTTCCCTTTTCTTCCTTTCTAGAATTATTATTTTTTTTTTTCCAAATTAAATTGGACTGGCAAACCCTAATCGAAATTTGGGGGAAAATCGGCCACTGCCTATTTCCGGCGAGAAGTGACATCTACGGTTTGGCTTCGTGGGCGTCGCTCCGCCGCTGTGGTGAGATGGCGTCAACTTCAGAGGGTGCTCGGCCGCTGCAGTGAGATGGTGCCACCTTGGCTCGAATCCGACGATCTCTAGTTCGCCGGTGCGCGTGTGTGTGTCCTCTCATAGCTGCTGCTCCGGCGGCGCAACTCCCGTGTTTGGGTCGTGCCCCTCGAGCCGCCTATATCAAAATCCCAACTCTACGAGTTTGGGGACATTCGTCCCTCTCGAAATATCAAGTCTTATCGCTGGGTTGATTTAGCTAGTTAGGGTTCGGTTATGATTGCTCGATTTGGTTTACTAAAATTGTTTTCTGTTTTACTAGCAGATTATAATCTCGCGTCGACGATGAGCGCGTCGCCATGGCTCGCTGCTTGCTCGCTGCCGATTGTTGTGGTGACGAGGGAGTCTTTTCCTCATTAAGTTTCTTTGCCGTCGGGTCATCGTGCCTCGACGGAGGTTTGAATCCTCTCACTTGCCTTCTAGAATTAAGCTCCTTATTTTTAGAGTATAAGAATGCGTGTGTGTTACTGTTTCTGGTTCTTGAACTTAGAAAATTAGGCAAGTATGTGAATTGTCGTTTGTTTCTATTACTGAATTCTGGGGTAGATTTGGATTCTGAATTTGGGTTGGTGTTTCATGCTCTTAAGTTGAGAGGTCTCGAGAATTCATGTTATGCTTGATTTCTGGGTTTGAATAAGTAAAGGTGCAGCATACATGGGTCTATTTCTAGTTAGGGAATTTTCGAAATGGAACATGCTTCATGAATTGCGTTTCTAGTTTTGGATCTTAGGAGTTTTGATTTCTAAAATGAAGGGACAAGAAACTGAAATTAGCATGCTTGTTTTAGAAGGTTGTCTGTACTACCTTAGAAATGAAGAGCTGTAGTTGCTAGCTTCTCCCCCTTTACTCTTCTTAGTTGCTGCAGCCTCCTTTGCTCTTCTTCCCTCTCTAAATTTTTTTTGGTGAATGTTTGAAATGTGAATCTGGATGGTGAAGAAAGGTGGTGATATAGGGCTAAGATTCTCGGCTCTATGCTTATTTGGCATGTCAACTTAGGCTGCATGGTTGTAGTCTTCCTAGAGTATCTATTTTTGTGTTAGTTTTGTTCCTATTGGAAGGATTCCTGCAGATTTATTACTTGTCTTTTAATTGCAGGCCTTGGTTCTCTTCCCTTATTGACTTTACTAGACTAATTTCCCCCCCGTTTTTTTTTTCTCTCTGTTGCAGGTATCCAAAATGGGTTGCAAGTCTATGTTGAAGCTGTGAAGAGGCTTCCAAGGACTGCTCTAATTCCTGTCTAAGCTTAAGGTATTTGTTTCACTTTACAGGTTGAAATCTGGCTTATTTGTAGCTATTAGCTGACCTGCTCTTTTTCATTTTGTAGGTTAAACACACACATGGAGGTGCTACATGCTACAGCTGGGTGTCGGTTCTCTCAAGGAGATGATGCTTTCCACTTTGGGCTAAATGTTGTTTAAGTGTTATTTATTTATCAAATAGTGGAAGTGTACTAGAGATTTAGAATGCTATTATTTGTCTACTCTTGATCAGACGTTGGGGTCTGAATAACTTGTAAACATACAAGTATTTATTCATCTAATTTACTAGTAATAACTAAATATACTTTCTTTCTAATGGCTAAATTAGAGGTTTAATTGATTTCTTCTTAATTTATACTCCCTCCATTTCATGGAGAATGACCACTTTGTTTTTGGAACTTCTGACACGTTTTTCCACGCTTTAAAATGATGGGTTTAAAAATGGATTTTTGAAGATTTCTTTCTTTTACGGGATACTACGACAGTCGTAGTATCCCGTAAAAGAAAGAAATCTTCAAAAATCCATTTTAAAATTCATCATTTTGAAGCATGGAAAAACGTGCCAGAAGTTCCAAAAGCAAAGTGGTCATTCTCCATGAAATGGAGGGAGTATATAAGAAGAATATATGTATATATATCCTTATCTTAGTGTACTAATTATGGGCTTGGCCCAACTCATAATCACTTGGACCCTGGTCCGATCTACTAAATCAATTGGGCCTTGGCCCAATTAAATAAAATCGAGAAGTCAACGACCATCTCTTACTCGAGCGTATTCGATCATCATTTAGCCGACGTGAGTGAGGATAATAACGATTCGTTTATTTAAATATTAATTGCCTATTGAAAAATAAATAATGTAAAATCAAGTTGCTACTTGGTTCTACCATCGCTGCTCAATTGATTTCTCGAAGAAATAATTAGAGAAGTCGAGTCGCTACTCGATCCATTATTGCTCTCTAAGCAATTGTGCTAGAAATCTTGAATGCTAGAAGTTGGTAATATAACTCAATCATTCAGAATTAATTATCTACAATCGAGACTAATTAACCAATTTACTTAGGTGAAATTACGGGGCGTTACAATATCTTATTCAAGTTTATCTCTTATGGTTTGAAGTCATATATCTACGTGATTTGTTTTTGGATTTTGAACTGCTGATAGTTGGTAATTTGAACTTCTAGAGACATGCTTATTTTCATTATTGCAATCCTCTCTAGTGAGTTCTATCATTTTTCTTCCCAAGGTTTTTTCCTTCCTTAAATCTCATATACCTCTCCCACCAAGTTAATCCAAGAGTTAGCCATCATACAAAAGTTTTTTTTGTAGCACCCCAAATATTTTCTAGCTACATTTTTCCTATACATATTTATTTATTTATTTATTTATGTGATTAAATTGTTGAGCTCCGTAAGTCGCGCCTCTAGAAATAATGCATACAGGTTATTACATGATCTATTTAATAATTAGTCTTAGTCATATTAGCATGACTTTCGACATTAAGCATTTTTATTTTTCGTAATTAATTTTCATTAGTCTTAAGCCCATTCATTATTAATTTATTTCTTTGATCGGCCCAAAACTTTTTAAATCGAGTTATTTAAACTCATAATTGAGATTTCTTAGCCAAAAAGAGTTTTAGTAGGAGAAGGAGTTTCATCTCTTATTTTCCAAGAAAGATATCCGGCTTTATCAACTATTTTTAATTCGTAAACCTATTCTTGATAAGTGTCAAATTGAAAGTTATATCTATATTTTACTCTGTCTACTAGTATAAATATGGATCTTCTATTCCTCTGTTTTCATACCACAAAGAAGCGAAAAGACTATGGTTGCAGACGTAGGAGGTCGCTCTCTTTTCCTTCCTCCCGTTAAAATCATCAGAGGCTTCTCTTATTTTCTTGAATTTCGAAATTAATAGTTTTGTTGAAGTCTCTCTCTCTTCACGTATGCACTTCTTTCTTTCAAACTTTTGTTAAGCAAGTTATTTAATTATTTCCGTTATCTGTCAAAGGTTAAGCAAATCATGATTTTTCCTCTCCTGCCAATTGGCGACAAGAACCGAAATTTTGCCGATTAGTTGTTTGATAAAGTATTATTTTTCCTTCATCTCATTGCATGTAACTGAATATATATATATATACGTATATTTGTATAAGTTGATTTTGAACATTCATCATCTTTGAAACTCATTATTTTATGTAAAGTGTATTCTTAGAATATATATATATCCGTATAGTTTTCCACACAAAATGTCATGCATTATTTACGATAGGTGTCAAACTTCTTGCATGCCAATTTTCCCTATAAAGTTAGTAATTAAGATCATATTTTTCTTAGGCGAGGCGCGTAGGACTTAACGGTTTAATTGCAGATTTCAAGAAGTCAAGTCGAATCAAAGAAAGGTTAAGGTGGGGAAATTTATGCCCGTTGCTTTTATTATCCATGGATGTTTTATGTGTTCTTAATTCTTATTTGATTACATGTACGTGATATTGCTAAGGGCCATTGATTTATTGCCCTCGTGATATTGAAGCTAGGGCCATTGATTTACGCCCTCATGTTATCAAGTTAGGGTCATTGATTTACTGCCCTCATGGTAAAGTTAGAGCCATTGATTCATGCTCTCATGTTACAAGTTTTATGGTATGACGATTTGAATTATTAGCATGTTTAACATATGTGGGTAATTGCATGTTTCTTCACTGAGTATATTTCGATATGCTCATGTTGGAAATTTGGTTTTTGACCAAATAAATAATAACAAATATTTAATTTATTACATAAATTAAATATTAGATTATTGTTCTACTCGCGGAGTAGATGAGCGTGGTATATTTATAGGCTCAAAACCGATTTCCGGTGAGTGAGATATAAATGTTCAAAGTTTGGTGGAGAGTTACTTCATTAGTTAATGAAGTGTAAGTTATACCACATTGATTAAATATTAATGTGGTGTGCTGTTTAAAAGTGTTTAAACATGTGGGCTTAATAACAAGTGGGCCAAGTAAGTGGATAAGTGTGTGGTTGGGCTCTCGCGTGAGCACACACTCGATCCGGCCCCGCCGTCCGTGCCGGACGGCACGGACGGCTCGGGCTCGGGCTCGGGCTCGGGCTCGGGCTCGGGCTCGGGTTCGGGTTTCGTGGCCGTGGACTTGGATCTTGGCAATTGGTCCTTTGGGTGGTCCTTTGGGCCTTTGGCTTGGGCTTGGGATTGGGGTCTTGTGTACTATATTTTTTGGACCACAAAATATATAGTATTTTGGGCCATGTGGAAGCCCAATTGCCTAACCCAATTCTAATGAGATGAGGCCTACCCGTCCAACCCAATTCGTGGCCCATCCGGAAGAAGACTCTGGAAGGTGTCTCTTCAGCTGAACAGTCAGCCTCTTCCACTCCACCACTAACCCACTACCTTAGTGGCTGTTAATGCCTTTATGGCATTTGATGTCCCTACTGAATGAGCAGCCTATAAATAGAAGGCTCTGCAGGCCATTCTAGGACACACAACTCAAAGCATTTTGCATCCTCTCTTCTACTGCATTCAGTTTTTGAGCTCAGTTCCTTCGCCTTTTATTTCCAGTTCGCCGGAGCTTCTTAGTTTGTGGTGCTGCTACTAAGAAGACGAGAAATCGTTTTATCTTTGGGGACGAAGCGCCAAATCCGCGAGCACTAGCCGGGGCGTAATTCGTCTTGCGGAAAGAGGGTTTCCTCGACTCGACTTTAAATTTCACTTTGTTCGTAGTTTTTTCTTATTTCACTTGTAATCTTCGATTGTATTGTACGCCCGGCAAGTTCTACTTTTCCTACAAACGCAAGACGAATTATTACTTGCTGTTCCAAGGAGTTTGAAGTTCAATCACCTATTCGAAGATGACAAGTGCTGCCGCTTCCACCGACTCGTCCATTGGAGCTTCAACATTGCCATCCACCATGTCCGCCACTGTTCCGTCAACAATGACTACTTCATTGCCAAGCTTCACAACAGCATCTGCAATGAATTCAAACACCGGAGGTTCGACCATGCCTTCAAGTTCGTGGGCTTTCAATAACCCATTTCTGTCAAGCGGTGGTTCTGCTTCAAGCGGCACCGTGGGTTCCACTTTTAGTGGAACTGTTGGAGCACCTTTCATGGGCTCAACTGTGGGGGCGGCCTATGGGCCTAACCCAAGTGGCTCCCTGATGGGAGCGAGCTCGGCACCAAGGGTGATGCCACCCGCCGAGAAACCGCCGAAGTTCGGAGGAGCCGACTTCAAAAGGTGGCAACAAAAGATGTTGTTTTATTTAACAACATTGGGGGTGGCGAACTTCCTAACGGAAGATGAACCACCTGTACCAAGTGCGGAGGAGGCCAACTTCCATGTTCGAGCCTTCTACGACAATTGGCGAAATGGAGACTACTTGTGCAAGAATTTCATCCTAAATGCCTTGGATGATGGCTTGTACAATGTGTACTCCGGTGTCAACACCTCCAAAGGAATTTGGGAGGCGTTAGACAAGAAGTACCGTAGCGATGATGCGGGTACGAAGAAGTTCGTGGTAGCACGATACTTGGATTACAAGATGGTCGATTCTCGACCAATGATGGAGCAAGTACAAGAGTTCCAACTCATTGTACATGACGTCCATGCTGAGGGGATGGTCCTTCCGGACGCGTTCGTGGTTGCAACATTGATCGAGAAGTTGCCCCCTCATTGGAAGGACTTCAAGAGCTACCTTAAGCACAAGCGAAAGGAGATGACTCTTGAAGACTTGATTGTGAAGCTACGCATCGAGTCTGATGTGCGCGATCAAGACAAACCGAAAGCACCGTCTGATGCCAAGGTGAATTTGATGGAGAAGGGCGGTCCCTCCAACAAGCGTGATCGCCTAAATGCCAAAGACAAAGGCAAGGCGAAGGGACCATCGAAGAAGTTTGATGGTGATTGCTACAATTGTGGCAAGCATGGGCATACTGCGAAGGACTGCAAGAAGCCCAAGAACAAGAAGAAGAAGAAACATGCTGCCAACGTCGCCGAAAAAGATGGCGAGTGGGTGAAAGAAGACTTTACGGCTGTGGTCACCGAGGAGGTCAACCAAGTCGAAAAGCCGGGAGGCTGGTTCATCGACACTGGCGCTACTGCGCACGTGTGTGCCGATAGGAACAAGTTTGTTACCTATCAAGTTGTTGAGGGGAGGAAGCTCAACATGGGGAACCAAGCTTCGTCCGTGGTTGTCGGAGTTGGAGATGTGGTGCTAAAGCTTACATCCGGGAATTCTCTAACTTTGAAGAACGTGCTGCATGTTCCCGACATCCGAAAGAACTTGGTCTCGGGCTCTATTCTAGTTAATAAGGGGTTTAGACTAGTTTTTGAGTCTGACAAGTTTATTTTGTCAAAGAGTGGTACTTTTCTTGGAAAGGGTTACCTCTCTGATGGTCTCTTTAGGTTGAATGTATTGGCTATACGCCATGTACCAAAATCTATTGAGAGTAATGAAAATGCTACTACTTCCTCTTACATTGTTGAGTGCTCTAATTTATGGCATTGTAGATTAGGACATGTTAATCTAAATGCTATAAAACGATTAGTAAATTTAGATTTACTAAAGTTAAATGAAGTTAACACTCAAAACAAATGTGAAGTTTGTGTTGAGGCAAAAATGACAAAACCACCGTTTCATTCGGTTGAGCGGAGCACGAAACCCCTTGATTTAATTCACACCGATGTGTGTGATTTAAAGTATGTGCAAACTCGTGGTGGTAAGAAGTACTTTATCACGTTCATCGATGATTGCACGAGATATTGTTATCTTTATCTTTTAAGAGGTAAAGATGAGGCTATTGAAGTGTTCAAACACTTCAAGAATGAAGCCGAAAATCAACTAAGTAGTCGAATTAAGAGTGTTCGAAGTGACAGAGGTGGCGAATATGTCGCTCCGTTTGAGGAATTATGCAACAAAAGTGGTATAATTCATCAAACGACGGCTCCATACTCACCTCAATCAAATGGCGTTGCTGAACGTAAAAATCGAACTCTTAAGGAGATGATGAATGCTTTGTTGATTAGTTCAGGGTTGCCCCAAAATATGTGGGGGGAAGCTGTCTTGACAGCCAACTATATATTAAACAAGATTTCACTCAAAGGTAAAGATGTTACTCCTTATGAGTTATGGAAAGGTTGGAAACCGTCGTACAAATACCTTAAAGTGTGGGGGTGTTTGGCGAAGGTTGAAGTGCCTTTACCTAAACAAGTTACAATTGGCCCTAAAACGGTTGATTGTATCTTTATTGGGTATGCACATAACAGCAGCGCCTATCGCTTTGTTATCCACAAGTCGGAAGTACCCTACATGACTGTGGGTACAACGATCGAGTCAAGGAATGCAATATTCTTTGAACACATATATCCTTGTAAAGACAAGGGTAATGTAGAAACCAATTCTAGCAATAGAATTGAAGGTGAAGCCACGAGTTCTAAATCCGAGGATGAAGAACCTAAGTCACACAAACGACAAAGGTCTAATCCGGAAGATAGTGAACTGAGATGTGGTAGTAGAGTTCGGAAACCAAAGCAATTTGGTCCGGATTATGTAGTGTTCATGTTGGATCAAGAACCTACGACGATCAAATAAGCTTTTTCTAGATCGGACAGTCCGCTTTGGAGAGAAGCGGTACAAAGTGAAATTGAGTCCATTAGGCAAAACCACACTTGGGTGTTGGTTGATTTGCCCGAAGGGTGTAAACCCTTGGGGTGCAAATGGATCCTTAAAAGGAAATACAAAGCCGATGGATCAATTGACAAGTACAAGGCCCGTTTGGTTGTCAAAGGGTTTAAGCAGAAAGAAGGGTACGATTATTTCGATACCTATGCTCCTGTAACAAGGATTACATCCATTCGGGTGCTTCTCGCAATTGCTGCATTGCACAATCTCGAGATACATCAAATGGATGTGAAAACTGCTTTCCTCTATGGAGATTTAGAGAAGGAAATCTATATGGAACAACCAGAAGGATTTGTAGAACCTGGTAAAGAGAAGAAGGTTTGCAAACTGGTTAAGTCCCTTTATGGATTGAAGCAAGCGCCACTTCAATGGCACTTGAAATTTGATAGTGTGATGCTATCAAATGGTTTTAAAATAAACGAATGTGACAAATGTGTTTACATTAAGAACACAAATAACGGATATGTTATTGTGTGTCTTTATGTAGATGACATGTTAATTATGGGTAGCAATATCCGTGTAATTAACGAAACGAAAAGCATGTTAAAGAGGAACTTTGACATGAAAGACTTGGGTTTAGCGGATGTTATTCTTGGTATGAAAATACTAAGGAAATCCGATGGGATTGTCTTGTCACAATCTCACTATGTTGAGAAAGTGCTCAAGAAGTTTAACGCTTTTGATAGCGTGCCCGCTAAAACTCCTATTGAACTTAATGTTCATTTGAGCAAGAATCGAGGTGAGTCGGTTGCTCAAGAAGACTATGCTCGTGTCATAGGGTGTTTAATGTATCTTACAAATTGCACTAGACCCGACATAGCATGTGCCGTTAACAAATTGAGTCGTTACACGAGCAATCCAAGCAAAGAGCATTGGAGAGCTCTTGTACGAGTTTTGAGATACTTGAAGTATACTCAAAGTCATGGGCTACATTTTTTGAGATACCCCCCGGTACTTGAAGGGTACTGTGATGCGAATTGGATTTCGGACACGAAAGATTCACTTTCTACAAGTGGGTATGTGTTTACTATTGGGGGTGGAGCTGTTACGTGGAGATCCACAAAACAGACGTGTATAGCCCGATCCACCATGGAGTCCGAATTCATAGCTTTAGATATAGCTGGTGAACAAGCCGAATGGCTAAGAAACTTTCTTGAGGACATACCATGTTGGGAGAAACCATTGCCTCCGGTGATGATTCACTGTGATAGCCAAGCGGCTATTGGTAGGGCAAAAAGTGGTTTGTATAATGGTAAGTCTCGACATATTCGTCGACGACATAATACCGTGAGACATTTGATCACAACTGGGATTATCTCAGTCGACTATGTAAAGTCGTTGGATAATCTAGCGGATCCACTAACCAAAGGGTTAAACCGTGATCAAATGAATAAGTTGCTAGAGGGAATGGGAGTAAAATCCACAAATTAAGAACTATCATAGTGGTAACCCAACCATGATGATTGGAAATCCCAAGAACTTGGTTCAAAGGGAAAACTAAGCTATGAAAGTTCGTGTGAAAACACTCACATTTATCTATTCCTTAGAAAGCGTTTGAGTGCTGAAAGCTTGCCTAGTGGTGAGATTAAGTCTATGACTTTTAATGATTCCTAAATACTTCGAGGAGGTTGAGTATGGCAAGATACTCGGTAAAGAATCACCTATGTAAGTGTGAAGTGAGGCCGCTTCGTTAGATACACTTATGAATCCAAAGGGGTGTTCAAGGCCGAAATGGACACAAAATGTGAGAACGGATGAGGTTGAGGTGTATAAGCGTTAACATCGTTGTCTCGGTGCACGCCATGGAGGGATAGTTCAAAGCATTGCGCTACTATGCCGCCTGTGTACTCGATGGTGTTGACTATGGAAGGTTCAAAGCCACAAACTACCTATCCTAATACTTTTATACCTCGTGAGGACTGAGCTCTTGCATTTGCATACATTTGCATATGGCTATCTCACTCATGTGGGGGATTGTTGGAAATTTGGTTTTTGACCAAATAAATAATAACAAATATTTAATTTATTACATAAATTAAATATTAGATTATTGTTCTACTCGCGGAGTAGATGAGCGTGGTATATTTATAGGCTCAAAACTGATTTCCGGTGAGTGAGATATAAATGTTCAAAGTTTGGTGGAGAGTTACTTCATTAGTTAATGAAGTGTAAGTTATACCACATTGATTAAATATTAATGTGGTGTGCTGTTTAAAAGTGTTTAAACATGTGGGCTTAATAACAAGTGGGACAAGTAAGTGGATAAGTGTGTGGTTGGGCTCTCGCGTGAGCACACACTCGATCCGGCCCCGCCGTCCGTGCCGGACGGCACGGACGGCTCCGGCTCCGGCTCGGGCTCGGGCTCGGGTTCGGGTTTCGTGGCTGTGGACTTGGATCTTGGCAATTGGTCCTTTGGGTGGTCCTTTGGGCCTTTGGCTTGGGCTTGGGATTGGGGTCTTGTGTACTATATTTTTTGGACCACAAAATATATAGTATTTTGGGCCATGTGGAAGCCCAATTGCCTAACCCAATTCTAATGAGATGAGGCCTACCCGTCCAGCCCAATTCGTGGCCCATCCGGAAGAAGACTCTGGAAGGTGTCTCTTCAGCTGAACAGTCAGCCTCTTCCACTCCACCACTAACCCACTACCTTAGTGGCTATTAATGTCTTTATGGCATTTGATGTCCCTACTGAATGAGCAGCCTATAAATAGAAGGCTCTGCAGGCCATTCTAGGACACACAACTCAAAGCATTTTGCATCCTCTCTTCTACTGCATTCAGTTTTTGAGCTCAGTTCCTTCGCCTTTTATTTCCAGTTCGCCGGAGCTTCTTAGTTTGTGGTGCTGCTACTAAGAAGACGAGAAGTCGTTTTATCTTTGGGGACGAAGCGCCAAATCCGCGAGTACTAGCCGGGGCGTAATTCGTCTTGCGGAAAGAGGGTTTCCTCGACTCGACTTTAAATTTCACTTTGTTCGTAGTTTTTTCTTATTTCACTTATAATCTTCGATTGTATTGTACGCCCGGCAAGTTCTACTTTTCCTACAGCTCACCCCTACTATTTTCAGTTTGTCAAGATTTGAAGTCGAAGCAGTCGTGGAGGCCGAGAATGACTAGTCAAAGGTCCAAGATCACAAGTTATTAAATTTTCAGTTTTTCTTTGTCTAAGAATTTAATTAGTTTATTTGATCAAGTTGGATGAATTATTGGTTTAACTTTCGTACATGGAGTC